>WBNH01001287.1:387988-429372 GCA_013401255.1 Urocolius indicus
GAGGTTCCTCTCTGCCCAACTCTCCAGCCGGTCGAGATCATGCTGAATGGCAGCACAGCCTCTGGAGAATCAGCCAGTGCTCCCAGTTTGATGCCAGCAGGGAACTTGCTGAGGGTACACTCTGTCCCCTCATCCAGGTCATTGATAAAGATGTGTAATTACCTTAATTAGTTTTTGAAATAGTTACAATGGTTATTTCTGGGCCATTCATCCATTCATAATTGCCCAGATAAGGCAGAAAAAATGAGAAAACATGTTTACATCATTATCTTGAAGGAAAAATTCCTCCTGAAGGCCAGAAGACTTGCAGGTTTCTTTATTACTTACACATTTTTTTCCTTACTATGTCTGTAGAGACTCGTATCTTGCAATGAAAATAATGTTCAGATCTCATTAAAATCTTTCCTTGATTGTTTCCATAGGACCCTCTTGTGGGTTCTAGTAAATATTTCTTTGCCTTGAGCACAAAAATCACCACAAATAACCAAGGAGACCCATGTGACATGATGCATACAGTACTGCTGTTAAACTTTATAGCTCATCTTTGGAACAAACTCAATGCTGTTCTCATTGCTGTGCATTTAGCAACTACGTGTGATGTTAAAAAAAGCCCCAGGATTTCTGGTTCCAGAAACCACAGTTAGATCTACATGGAAGAATATTAATATTGTCTGGGGATAAATTGTCATTTTTTGATGATATGTAACCACAGTGAACGAGAACTGTTGATGTTTCATGCTCACTCCTTCACTCTATGGACTAAGTATCATTTGGCAGACAACATTTGCCAGAGGTTACTGTTAGCAACACTTGCAGTAGCTGAGATTACATCGTGTTTCCTTTGCTAATAAGAAACTTTGTCATCATCAACAATGGTTATTTTACTTGTAATGCCTCATCTTACTATCACTTCAAAACTTCTTGTGACTGGTATGTATGTAGAAACACAATGTGGCAGAAGTTGTTCAGAGATACAGTATAGGATGTAGAGAGTTTAATGTTCAGAAAAATGACAGATCATTATAGTGCTGTGAGAGTAAAAGAGATTATTCTCATCTACATGGACCTGCTTCTGCAAGGGAGTTGGATTAGGTGATCTCTAAAGGTCCCTTCCATCCCTACCACTGTATGATTCTGTGGTTATTCTGAGTGTAGAGATGTTGAAACGAGTGAAATTCCTTGAGTATAGAAAGAGGCCCAAATGGTTGGTTATCGAAACCTCAAATTGAACTGGAGGCTTTCTACCAATTCCATTAACAATTTCTGCTAATTCAATATGGGACACATTGATGTTTTAACCTTAATGCCTTGACTGTTTGAAACACAGAGTAATAAGGAGTTATAATCAGGAATTGAGAGAGAACTGTAGTAACAATAGAGGAATTGTCAACACGGAAAGGTAAGATGTCAGATATAAATGTCTGGCCACATTACCAAGTTTCTGTTTTATTTTCACATTGGAATATCAATACACAATTTTATACTGTTTTGATTGTTAACATAGCCGTATCAGAATTTACAGCAGATCTTTCTGGTGCAATATCCCCTTGTGGTACATGCTTTGTATTTATATTACCAGTAGAAAAAAATTCTTCTCCACCTGAATACAGTAAAACAAATAGCTACTTATTACAGATAGCTCTGTTAAAGATGCTGCATGGTTTCCATACTGTGGGCTGTTTTCCATCCCAGAGTTTTACTGCATAAATTGTTTCATAAAGTATTTGTTGAATAATGGATCTTCTGACATGTCTTTTCTGCTATGTTACAAATGAGACTTTAAGATGAACTATTGTTCAGGGTATGCTGTACTGTATATTTTGCAGTGCTTGCAGACTCTGGCAACTGGTACTAGTGTAAACTATCATAAAATCACAGAATGGTAGGGTTGGAAGGGACCTTTAGAGATCATCCAGTCCAACCACCCTACAGAAGCAAGTTCACCCAGATCAGATGTCACAGGAGGTCTTGAAGACCTCTAAGGAAGGAGCCTCCACACTCTCCCTGGGCAGCCTGGGCCAGGGCTCCCTCACTGAAACACTGAAACAGTTTTCCCTTAAGTTTAAGAGGAACTTTTTGTGTTGCAGCTTCATCCCATCACCCCTTGTCCTCTTGCTAGATACAAGAGAAAGAAAGTGCTGCCCCAACCTCCTGACACCCACCTTTTAGATATTTGTAAATGTCAATAAAATCCCCCCTCAGTCTCCTCTTCTCCAGACTAAACAGCCCCAGGTCCTGCAGCCTTTCCTCGTATGAAAGATGCTCCAATCCCCTGATCATCTTGATGGCCCTGTGCTGGCCTCTCTCCAGCAGTTCCCTGTCCCTCTTGAGCTGAGGAGCCCAGAACTGGACACAGGACTCCACATGAGGCCTCAGCAGGGCAGACGAGAGGGGGAGCAGAACCTCCCTTGACCTGCTGCCCACACTCTTCTTGCTGCATCCCAGGCTGCCATTGGCTTCTTGCCCACGAGGGCACGTTGCTGGCTCATGGTCAGTTTATTATCAACCAGCACTCCCATGTCTGTCTCTGCAGAGCTGCTCTCTAAGAGGTCCACCCTCAGCCTGTGCTGGTGCAGGGGAGATTTTCAGGAGAAGGAAAAAAGAAGCAATCAAAAATAAGTGTATTTTCTAAGCAGTAAAACTGCATCATCTCTCCCTGTTGCTTCAGCGTTGCCAGGCATGGACTACTTCTTACCTCTGATTCTTTCTGAGGCAGTGACTAAGTGGGAAATTTGTCATCATCATAAAATTTGTTCCTATTATGTGTTTTAAAATATTTTCAATGTGTTGGGGTTTTTTTTTCTCATTATTTTAACAAAATTCTCACTTTTATTTCCTGCTTCAGTGAAACACTGGGCTGTTGGATCACTGTCAGTTTCCTGCTGGGACATATTATATATCTTTTGAATGCAGCATAACGGTCACATTTTTCTTAACATGACTGACTGGCACTTTCAAGAGTTGGGAAATTACATTTTTCTTAATTTCTGCTACTTATAAACTTAGTATTATGTGTTTTTAATAGTGTGTTTCTGTTGAGTGTAGTGTAGATAGAGTGGAAAAGTCACATATTCAATTTGATGAACAAAGCAAATATTAAAGTTAATGAATACACATGGAATTTACAAGGTGTGTTTTACTGGATCCAGTAGAAGGGGTGTGATTTTTGGCTGCTTTCCAGAATGCCGACTTTGTAAATGAAACACTTTATGTTAATGATACCACATGCAGCTCAATTCTTTCAGATGAATACATCAATTGTTATGTAATTTGGTTTTTGTAATCCTTTCCATCAAGCCCCTGCATTTTAAATAATCACAGAACCTTAGAATGTTAGGGTTGGAAGGGACCTGGAAAGCTCATCCAGTCCAACCCCCTGCCAGAGCAGCACCACCTAGATCAGATCACACAAGAATGTGTCCAACTGGGTTGGAATGTCTCCAGAGAAGGAGCCTCCACAGCCCATCTGGGCAGCCCCTGCCAGGGCTCCCTCACCTCCACAGGGAAGAAGCTTTTCTTTGTGTTTCTTTGGAACTTCTTCTGTTCCAGCTTGTCCCTGTTGCCCCTTGTCCTATCATTGGCCATCACTGAGCACAGCCTGGCTCCAGCCTCCTCACACCCACCTTTTACAGATTTGTGATCATTGAGATTCCCCTCTCAGTCTCTTTTCCAGACTAAAAAGCCATAGTTCCCACAGCCTTTCCTCATAAAGAAGATGCTGCAGACCCCTGATCATCTTGGTGTCCCTGCACTGAACTCTCTCCAGCAGCTCCCTGTCCTTTTTGAACTGAGGGACCCAGAACTGGACACAGGATTCCCAGATGCTGTCTCATCGTGGTTTAGCCCAGCCAGCACAGCAGCACCACAACAGTCTCTCGCTCGGTGCCCCCATTCACCCCCATTAGGATGAAGGAGGCCCCAGTGAAATGGGAGTAAAAAGATCAGTGAGGTTGTTGTGGATGGAGACAAGGGCAGGGAGGGCTCACTGCCAATTACGGTTCCAGGTAAAACAAACTCCAGTACTCGACTTATAGAAGAAAGTAGGAAAGTTGATTCTACAAGAATCAGAATGGAATAAAAGCAAAAGGGAGTAGGATGATGAGAAAATGACAACCAGCACTTTAAGATCTCCCTCCCCCATCCCTCCTTTCTTCCCGGGCCCAGCTCACTGCTCCCCATGTCTCTGCCTCCTCCCCCCACAACGGCTCAGGGAGGCAGGGAATGGGGGATGTGGTCAGTCTCTCACAGATGGGCTCTGCTGCTTCTCTCTGCTCAGATGAGGGTGACTCCTGGCATTCTTCCCCTGCTCCAACATGAGATCTCTGCCCCAGGACACAGTCCTGAACGAGCTGCTGTAGTGTAGATTGTTACCAGCAGCTGTGGCTGCTGCCCATACAGAGTCCTCACATGGGACAGAGCCTCCTCTGGGCATAATTTTAATGAGCTTCTTTGGCGTGGGTTCCTCCTCACAGTTACAGCTTCTGTCAATATGAGGTCCCTCACACAGGATACCACCTCCTCTGGCCATAGTTTCTGCCCCTGGTATGGGGTCTTTAATGAAGAGAATCACTGCCTCTGATGCGAGGTCTTTAGCAAAGTGCAAACAAATCTGTGCTTCTCCAGTCCTGTCTCCAGGATGCAGGGCAGTCTCTGCTCCAGCACACCTCCTCCTCTCTTCCCTCACTGACCTTGGAGGCTGCATCGTTGTTTCTTGCACTGTTCCTTCTCCTTGCAGAGAGAGTCACCACCAGCCAGAAAAAAAAGAAGGTACAGTAGAAGGAAGAAACAGGAGGAAGCCTCATCTTCTGACTTCTTCTTAAAAAGTGATTGTGGAGGCATCTCATTGGCTCAGCCCCAGCAGTGGGGTCTGGCTCAGAGCTGGGGATAGTTTCGGGCAACTTCTGACAGGAGCCATCTTTACAGCCCCTTCCCCATCACCAGAAACATCTGTCATGTTAAGCCTTGACACCATGACAGGTCTCATAGGGGCAGAGTGGAGGGGCACTGCAGATACTTCTCTGGCCTGTTGCTCTGCAAGCTGCACCTTATTCCTTCTAGTCTGTGAAAAACCCTATGAAGACCTTTCTCAGAATATGAAACAAATAACTTTGTAGCTCTTGGACTCCTTATTTTCTTAGCTACAGGTTGCTTTCACACACTTGCTGAATACCTGTTCCTTGTAAATGCCATTCAATGGTTTTAGCTTGTGGGTTTCTCACCTGCATGACCATTGATAAGCAAAGTAGCTTTCCTAATAAAGAAAAACCCCATTTTATTTTCACTGTCGCTTGCTTTTTTTCCATTAAAAAGATGGATCCATTGAATGACTGTTTTCTAAATGTTGTGTAACTATGAGATGCTTCTCTGTGATTCTCCATCGTTCTTGTTTGCTGTTATTTGCACACATTTACCTTTTAAGTCAAACATCCTGTATGGTTCCTCTTCTCTTACATAACATTTGTCTTCACAAAATCTTCTTCTTTCCTTTGTTGGCTTACTGATGGGTTTCACACTCCTGAAATCCTCTCTTTTGTCTTGGGTCAACCTATTGTGTTCATATCTTCATACTGTTGCTACTCAAATGCCTTGCACCCTAAATGTTCCATGAGAATGAAATGAATGTAAGGCTAGAACAGATAATGCTATGTTTAAGAAGAGATTTAATGGCTGGATAAAAGTTATCTTTGCATTATCTTTAAGCATTTGACCTTCTTTCTTTTTGTTTATCCCAGATCTTAATTTCTACTCCCATTTCTTGTGATGACAGTGCAAAATTAGAACCCAGCCTGCTTTCAGTTGTAATTATCTTGACGTTACTTGTTTTTATACAGAAAATCTACCATGCATAGATAAACTAAGATGTCCCTCCTTTGTAAGTCAAATTCTATCTAGACTAATTCCATGGAGACATTCTTAGCTAAAGTAATTATTATGATTGGGGTTTTTTGCCCTTGTAGAACAAAAACACAGTATCTCTTTTTTACCCTTTCATTTTCTTTGCAGTATCTAACTCTACCTACTGATCCAGGCCAGAAATTCAACAAGTGAATACATTTTCTCTCCTAACTTAATGGTAACCAAAATGAAAAAGTTGTCTTAGAAAAACATTGAAGTGGATTTAGGAGGAGCAAATTCAGTCTTAAATGGAATCCATTCTGAAAGTCTAGGTACTCGTGGATAATACAAAAAAGAGCAGTTGCACAAAGGTATTGGAACAACTAATGGGTAAAGCATATACCATAGAGTCTAAAAACAAATTGCCTGTGATGTTTCCTCAGATAAAATTAAGGTAAAATAATTCAAGTCAGTGAGTAATCTCTCTGTGCAGTTAGCTGTGGTTTAAGTGATAATTGTCTTCTGTATTCTCACTATTTTTAGATGAAGCTGCTTTTCTGAATCACTGCCTTAAAGTCCAGCTTTCACACCTCTGTGAGGTTGTCGTTCACAACTATCTTCAGAGGTGTGAATTTCTATTTTCAAGACAAATATTTTCTCCAGTTGGGTCTTTCATAAATTTGCTTTAGCAGTGTGTTGTTTTCATGGCAAGGATTTGATAGTGTGGGGGCTGAAGGGGTGAACACTGTGAGAAGAATCCAGTAACTGCTCCATATCAGACAGAGCCAGTTTTGTCTGTCTCCAAGATAAATCCACCACTGGCCAAAGCTGAGCCCATCAGTGATGCTGGTGACGTCCCTGTGATAATATATTTAAGAAAGGCTAAAAAATGCTGTGGAACAGGAACCAAGAGCTAGGAGTGAGAGATGAGAGAAACAACCCTGCAGACACCTATCTCAGTTACAAAGGAGGATGCTGAAGAGCTTGAGGTGCTGGAGCAGACATTCCCCAGCAGCCCATGGAGGACCATGGTGGAGCAGATACCCACTTACAGCCCATGATGTACCCCATACCAGAGCAGGTAGATGTATCCTGAAGAAAGGTTCAGTCTGTGGAGAGCCTGCACCAGAGCAGGTTCCTGGCAAGACCTGTGGCTCTGTGGAGAAGAGCCCATGTAAGAACAGGTTTTCTTGCAGGACCTGTTGCCTGTGGGGAACCCATACGGGAACAGACCATTTCTGAAGGACTGTATCCAGTGGGAAGGACTGATGTGGAGAACTGCAGCTATGGCAAGGACCCACTTCAGAGAAACTTGTGAAGTACTGTTTCCTGTGGGAGAGACCCAGGGTAGAGCAGGGGAAGAGAGGGAGGAGGTAGGAGGGGCCAAGATGAAGTTTTATGAGCTGACTGCAACCCCTGTTCTCTGTGCTCCTCTCGTGCTCAGGCAAAGGGGAGGAGAGAAAGTCATGAGTGAAGTTGACCCTTGGGATGATGAAGGGAGATTTTAGTTTTGTTTTTAATTTCTTACTATCATGCTTTATTATGAATTGTCAATAAATTCAACTATTGTTGCCTAGTCAAGTCTGACTTGCCCATGATGGTAACTGATGAGTTATCTCCTTGTTCTTATCTCGACTCATGAACTTTGTCATTGTATTTGCTCTCTCTTTTGAGGAGGGAGAGATCAGCTAGCTAGGCACCTAGTATCTAACCAGGCTCAATCCACCAGACTGACAGGCAGACTCTTCATATTACTGTGTTCTTTGTTGTGCAGGGGATTCCACAGGTCTTTTTCCATTCTTCTTTGAAGCCTGTAACCACAGAATAATTATGATTGGAAAAGACTCTTAAGATCTCTGGATCCATCCCCTCACCTCACGCTGTCAGGCCTATCACTAACTAAACCATGTCCCTCAGCACCTCATCTGTGTGTCTGTTGAATATCTCCAGGGATGGTGACTCCACCAGCTCCCTGGACAGCCCCTTCCAATGCTTCATAACCCTCTGGCTGAAAAAGTTCTTCCTAATGTCCAGTGTAAACCTCCCTTGGTGCAACTTGAGCCTATTTCCTCATGTTCTGTCATTCATTACTAGAGAGATCAACCCCCACCTCACTACAAGTCCCCTTCAGGTAGTTGTAGAGAGTGATCATGTCTCCTTTCAGTCTCCTCTAGGCTAAACATCTCCAGTTCCCTCAGCCACTCCCCATCAGACTTGTGCTCCAGACCCTTCACCAGCTTCATTGCCCATCTCTGGATCCTCTCCAGCACCTCAGTGTCCTTTATGCAGTGGACACAGGATTCGAAGTGTGGCCTCACCAGTGCCAAGTGCAAGGAGACAAGTCACTTCCTTGGTCCATTTGGCCACACACAAACCAGGATGCCATTGACCTTCTTGTAACACCAAGGATGGTGGGATTGAGGGATGACTCACTGGGTATAATGGGAGACTTCTTTTAAAGTATTTCTTTTACACAGTAGACTGAACTTTTGGAATCTGTTGCCACACAGGGGTTTGAAGACAGGTAATATCAGAAGATTGCAAGAGCAGTTACACAGATTCATGGACAGTAGATCCATAACTAAATAGCTCAGCAAGCAGACAAGAATATATCACCAAAAAACCTTTATCCGGTGACTGTGGCTGCTTGGAGACTAAAAGGGACATTAGACCACAGATAATGGCCAGACTTGTGCTATCCCTAAACAGCAGCTCTACTGCCATTATCAAAGATACACACATTAGTTAGACCAATATCTACCCCACTGCATTCCTTCTGGTTTTAATCATTGTTTTCTTACTGACTACACGATTGAGATCCTTGCTCCCTTAAGCCCATGGGTCATTTTCAAAGCTGTCATTATTTGCAACAAACGATGGAAGAGAATTTACTATTAGTGTGGTGAGTGTTCTAGCAGATTAATAAAAAGAAAATGTTATTTAAGTCCAGTTTAAACTGGTAACTAAGCACTTACAGCCCAGTTCACCCAACAAGTGCTAATTCCTCTTAATTATACAATTAAAAATGTTCTACACTGACTTTCTGGCCTGTATTCCAGTGGAATGCCCACCCTTCTTATATGTTGTTTTGGCAAGTTGTCCCTTTCATGGGACAAGTATTAGGCTGACAGTGAGAGTTACTCCTCCTGAGTTTTGAGGATTATTGCTCAGAGTTGTTATTATATTTCTCAGCCCTATATTTACTAGTGAGTTATACACTTTCTTCACCTTTGGTCAATGTGGTAAGATTACATAGGTTTATTAGTCTTGTGTTTTACGTATATATGTATGTGTATACATATAAAATAAAGACTATACAGTTGCAAAAGAAAGAAAAGTTTAGATAGCAGCATGCAAAGCAGCACTATGCCTTCAAAAAGCTGAAAATCACAGCACAAGCAATAGGCCAGAGCATTCTGCCAATAACAGCTAGCACAACCTAGGCAATAAATCATCTAATCAATAAAGCAGGTTGACACCACAGCAGAATTTTCTTAAATAGTTTGGGAATACATGTACTATCAAGTTAAAACATGTTTGAGATCAAACAAGTCCGGTCAGAGCTTGGCACATCCTGAGAAACAGCGTGGTTAATTATTCTTTTTAAAGCCTGAACCTTGCTTCTAACACTTGGCAACAATAAATTGCCTTGGCCACAGGATTTGCTAACATCAAGTGTCTCATCCAGATATTTCCTGTCTTAGGGACTTCTCTAATACCTTGCCATACTCCTTTTTTTCACTGTTAGGTTTCTGAACAGCTGAATCATTCCCTAAGAGAGCTGTTACTTTCTCAACTGGCATGGAAAGGACCACGAGGAGTTGCTTTCTTATTTCCCTTCCTCCTTTCCCATCATAAATCTCCATAGAGATGGAGTAGATGTCCCTGCAAAATGTACCTTATTTTTTTCAACTTCTTAGTGTATTACAATGCACAATTTACTGAGAACTCCTGTCCTTTAAATTGCAGGTACAACAGTAACGATGATAATGCTTGCCTTTCCTATAGTGTTTCTCCTTAATGGATAGCAAAGTGTTTTGCAAACAAGGCTAAAATTCTTTAAGTAAACTGCATGTGCTTTAACAGTAAAATAATAAACAGTAGAAATATGTTAAGCTGTTAAAACATAATCCTAAACCAATTTAAGACAGTAGTCAATGTGGAGAGAAGGGCTTTCCCTAAAGTATTCACTTGAGTGTTCAGCAATTTATATATTCATTAGTTACTGAAGAGAGACACACTCTGTAATTTCTTCCCTTATTGGACTTCAGATTAAGCAATGGCCATACTTCTACATTTTTTTTTTTTCTAGGTGCTGCTGAAACAGCCAACCCTGTGAGATGTGTCTCTTGAAAAGAATTCATGCCATTCCAGACAGGATAGATTTCTTTCCTGATGTCCTTACAGAAAGAGACCTGAGGGGCTTTTTTGTTGCTGTTTATTTAAAAGGAAATAAGATTTTTTTTTCCCCTGCCCTAGAAGTACTCAGTATAAATTGCAGGTTTGTCGTTGCTTTACAGCAAGCTACAGAAATTTCTGCAGTTTTCTTTTTGTATTTCTAAGGATTTTATGTTTCTACTGTATATGAATTGTGCTTCATAAATTCTTCCTTCCTGAAATTATTCACTTAATTGAAAACCGAATTTGATTTGTAAGTGCATCAGATATCAGACAGATGTTTTGTTATTTTATGTAATGTGTGAGTGTGCTGCTATGGAGTTCATAATGAGGGATGTGCTGGTTGTGAGTCAGGAAGTCATGGAAGAATAACCTGAGGGATGCTGGGTAGAATAGAATCATAGAATGGTAGGATTGGAAGGGACCTCTAGAGATCATCCAGTCCAACCCCCCTTCAGAAGCAGGTCCCACCTAAATCAGATCACACAGGAACGTGTCCAAGTGGATCTTGAAGCCCTCCGAGGAAGGAGCCTCCACACACTCCCTGGGCAGCCTGGGCCTGGGCTCCCTCACGTGAAACAGTAAAATAGCTTTTTCCTTGTGTTTAAATGGAACTTTATGTGTTGCAGCTTCAACTCATCACCCCTTGTCCTGTTACTAGATACCATAGAGAAAAGGGATGTCCCAACCTCCTGACACCCACCCTTTAGATATTTGTAAATGTTAGTAAGATCCCCCCCTCAGTCTCCTCTTCTCCAGGCTAAGCAGCCTCAGTTCTTTCTGCAGCCTACCCCTTTGTTTGAGAGGGATGAAAAAGGCATTTTACAAATAATTACCAAAGCCCCCCATCTGCAGGTACGTTTCCTCATAGGGATCTGTGCTATTCAGAGAACTGCTGGGAAGAGGAAGATACTTTTACACTGGCAATCCAAGCTATTAGTCTGTCTTGGTAAGATACTGAATCTAAATTAGGCAGGAGCAAGATTATTTCTCTTTTTCACCTAATGTCTATGTGGTTCTTTCTTTGTAGGTAGTTCATAAGTGAATTAAAACTTTGTACATACTACAGACAGATTTATCTTTTCCATCATCTTTTGCAGGAGATTAAGATATTAATTCTAATCTAAAGAATGATGTCAAAGCAAAGAAACCAGACCTCTGAGAATGTGGGTTTTTTTTTTTGTAATAGCTAAATGACACTTAATATCTTGTTCTGGATAAAAGAGAACATACTAAACTAAGAACTGTATTGTCAATACCATTTTCAAAAGTGTGATAGTCCAGATTATCAAAATATTGTAGAAGAGCCTCAAGAATACTGTTGTCTCCTACTCTCTTCTCTCCTGTCCTTCATCTCTTTGCAGAGCTACAGCAGGTTATGTGTGTAAACAGCTGATACTAAGAGTTCTTTAAGAAAAGTAGTTTTCATTATCTTTTTGCTTCTGACCAGCTGAAGGTGTTAATTTCATTCCTTCTTAAGTGAAATGAAAGGGATTTCATGTGTGGCTCACACTCCCCAGAGGCAGTTATTTTTATTGGTCTTCCATTTTTATTGATCACATTACTCAGCAAAGGGGGAATTGAAGTTGTTTGTGTAACAGCTGCACAAGACCTTTGTCTGTAGGTAACTTTTAGTTCCATCAGGTTTCAGGGTTTTTTTTTCCACACATATCTTTCTTTTTTATTTTCAAGTGCTGGAAAAACATTTTTCTTCGAGTTTTTAATGTGGGAAGCACCATTACTTTTCACTCTCATCTTTCATATAGTTCAGCCACTTATTTTCAATGTAGTATGTACCCTATAATTGTGATTATAGGAGCACATACTCCTACATGTGACCTGTTGGAGCTCTGAGGATGGATCAGATGCGCTAACATTTGTTAGGACGTCTGAGTGCCTTCTGGATAATATCCTTATGTGGTAAATTAGCTTTAGTACTTTGACTGTGTTACACAAGCGTGAGACAAAAGTAACCCCAAACAATACAATGCTGAGAAAACTCTGGATATCACATCTTGCTTATGTATCCTGAACATTTTCAGTTAATGTGAAGAAATGAATAGATAAACTGTTGGAGATTGTCTTCTTCTTGCTGGAAGAAACACAGAAAATGAATATATCAAATGTAATTTCATTTATTTGCTTTTTTCCTTCTCTGAAGCTCCCTGCACCTCCATTCTTTCCATACAGCTGGGGACACAGGACCCTACACTGCTCAGTTTTTATAAATCTTTCCATCATTTCATGTCTTCTGGAATATTTAGAGAGAAGTAGGCAATTAAACTGAAGCCATAAACTCTTACTGTACAGTATAAATTCCCAAGATTCATCTCTTACACATTAGCAATCCAATTTTTTCAGATTTCAGCTCACTGGTTGCCTTACTGTACCATGAACAAACTTAACAGCTTTCTAGCTGGTGTCTCCGTTGCGGTCAGCTGTGTAAATCAGCAGTAATATGTATCCCAATTCAACTATTCATCTCTCTAGGGCCATGGAAGGCTTCCTCTGATGGGGAGTTTTAAATCATACTGCCAGTTGTTTGCATTTCAGTTATCCCAGAGGGTGTAGCTCACCAGTGTCAAAATTAGTTCAATGCATTTGGTGCCTTTATCTTTTACATATTTTGCCTTACAATGAATAATGCAAATCTCTTCTTAGCTGTGCATTCCACTAATCTATTTTTAGCAGTTTGCCTTTTGGCCTTGCCTTTATTTATTTACTTACCGTTTTCCTACGTCCCTCTTCATCTTTTAGAGCAGATACGACTGTTAAATGCAATTCATCTGCACTTTGGTTGTCTCTGAATTGATGGAATAGACAACTTCTTCACTAAAGATTAAAATGGTAACAAAAAACTTGTTCTTTTTTTCTTTCTTTGCATTGCTTGCTAAGGTTATAAAAGAAGACAAGAGTCCTGTTCATTTACCTTCACTGTTGCTAGTGGCTTCTAGCAGGTCATCCCTATGCTAAGGAAAGACTGCAATCTGTGGTTGTAGTACTTCCTTCAACGAGTTAGGTGGGTTAGGACAAGATGTGTGGCTTTCTAAGCTGACATTTTTGCTTTTGTTGTACGTCACGTTTATGAAGCGTTACATAACGTTCAGTACAGAACGATAGCAATGTGTATGCTTCAAATGCAGCAGAAAAAAACTGCCAGCCATCCAACAGGGAAATGTCTTACGACAGGCACAATTCTTCTCTAGAGAGGGGAGTGAAATAGAACAGAAGCATACATGAACCACTCTAGTCATATCACCTAGCTCTCCTGGATAATGTGTTCAAACTCCTTTAAAATTAATCAGAGAATCTCCATGGAGCAGAATGACACAGGTAACATTTAGGAAAATGCTGAAGAGAGCTGGCTACTCAGCTTTCAGTGTGACTTCACCTGTGGCCTTTGGAATATCCCTTCCCAATCTGAAGATATTTGAGCTTTGTGCGGGATGTACAAATGTGAAGAACTGGTTATTGGTGTAGTTCATTCCATTGTGATACCACACTGCCTGAGCTTTCCTCTAAGGATGGGAGACTGTGTCAAAGGCCTTGCTGAAGTCAATGCAGACGATGTCCAGTGCTCTCCCCTCATCTAGCCAGCCAGTTGTGCACTCATAGAAGGCATCAGGTTGATCAAGTAGTATTTCCCCTTGGTGAATCTGGTTTGAGTCACTGTGATAACCATCTTTTCACTCATGTTTTGAGGTGGCATACAGGATGAGTTGTTCCATCACCTTCGCAGGGATGGAGGTGAAGCTGACAGGCCTGTAGTTTCCAGAGTGCTCTTTCCTGCCCTTTTTTTGCAGCCTGGAGTGACATTGGCCTTTCTCCAGTCCTCAGGCACCTTGCCTGTGCTCCACGATCATTCACAAATGATGGAGAGAGGCTTGGCAGCTCCCTCAGCATTCGTGGGTGCATTGCATTTGTGGGTGTCCAGCTTGCCTAGTAGGTCCCTAACCCGATCCTCCTTCCTCCAGACTTCACCCTCCAGGGACCGGGATCCCTGAGGCTTAGCCTTAGCAGTAAAGGCTGAAGCAATAAAAGGTATTCAGTAGCTCTGCTCTCTCTGTGTCATCCATCACCAGGGTACCCACTTCATTAAGCTGTGGATTCACATTCTCTCTAATCTTGCTTTTGTTGTTGATGTACTTGAAGAAGTCTTTCTTATTCTCCTTTACATCCTTTGTCAGATCCAAGAGGGCTCATGCCTTGTATTTCTTACTTTTTTGTTGTTGGGAAAATAGTAGAGTAGTAGAGTAGTAACTCCTATCTCCATTATAAAATCTTGAGGTTTTCACTATTTTGGATATGTGAGATATATTTTTGGGGGAGTTCTATGCCTTCCTAAACTAGTCATCATCATCAAGATAGCAAAAAATATTAATGCATCAAACAGAACAACAGGAAGGAAACCATTTGTAAGAAGTATGTTAAGAGAAAGTATAGCTTGGACGTTAGCAAAAATGACAACGCAGAGTAAATTTCAAACAAGATGATGCTTTGTTGTCAGTAAAGCATAAAGAAATATAATGTGCTTCTCCATTTGAAATGATGCACAACAGTAGTATTTTTCTTGGGTATGTGATTGATGTTATTTCCCCAAAGAGAAACTATCCTTGAACTGTATTGTGGGTATTTAGTCCATGCTAAATTTAGTCAGTTCATACTAAATGACTGACTTGTAGGCTAAACCTTGGCTCATTCAGAGGTAGATTGAAAGTACAAACCGACATTTAGCTCTTTCTCAAATAAATGTTAAAGTGTTTTGTCACATGCTCGCGATGTCATCTGTTATTGTTGAAGTTATGAATTGATCTTGTTTGTTATGGCTCTTCATCCTCTAGCTCTGTGCACTGTTACATTCACGTCTTATTGATTTAGCAGCGATTACCATTTTCTAATATTAATAGCTGAGAGACAGTTTTACACAGACACATTTCTATTTTTGGACCAGATTTTGTCTGCCTGATGTTGCTGTGGTTCGGTATGCAAGGTAGAACCTTTCTTCTTCTCATTATTTGGAAGACAAATGGGTTTTTTTCCTGAGTAATTTAAAGCAGGTATCTCTTTTGACTGTTACTATCCTGTGTAGCCTAGACTGTTTGTTGATCCTTGACTTCATCTTTTCTCTCATCCACACTTCTGTAAGGACAGTTTTCCCCAGACTCAAGCCATAAGAGCATATCCTGGCATACTTTTAATTGCCTGGTAATCTAGGATGATTGGTTTTCTGGCAAGTGTCTTTCTCAAAACCTTGGATATAGCTTTACTAGTGCTAAATAAACTTGATTAAATTGCTTATGCCTGCAGGCCCTTACTTATAACAACTTTTCTAGCTTATGTTTTAAAAACATTCTAAAATTGGACCTTGCCTTACCTGCCCTTTTTTTTTTTTTTTTAAAGTTGGTCCTATTAAAATATTCTCTAATGCTTTAGTTAAAAAAACCATGACTGTAATCATAGAATCTTAGAATGGTCGGGGTGGAAGGGACCTTTAGAGATCATCCAGTCTAGCCCCCCTGCAGAAGCAGGTTCACCTAGATCAGGTCTCAATACCATTGCATAATAATTTTCAGAAGTGAAGATCTCTCTATTTTGATCCATTGCTAATTGGATCTACCACTGTGTGTTTGTAATGCTATTAAATGTTCTCTAACCTGTCTCGCTGTCAATTTATCCATAGATTAAAAGCTCTCATGATCCATGAACAAGTCAGCTTGCATTTATATTTCAAGTAATTCACAATTCTCACGCTACTGAGAGTGGCAAGTGTCATGATCTTCAGAATTTTAGGGAATACTTCTGATTAAAAGATGGTGTGAAGAGAATAGAGTTCTCATCTCAATACCACCAATTTGATTTTGAAATAGTGGTTACATTTTAATACCCTGTTAATCTGAACTTTCGTAGTATCATAGAATCATAGAATGGCAGGGTTAGAAGGGACCTTTAGAGATCATCCAGTCCAACCCCCCTGCAGAAGCAAGTTCATCTAGATCAGGTCACACAGGAACGTGTCCAGGTGGGTCTTCAAGCCCTGCAAGGAAGGAGCCTCCACACCCTCCCTGGGCAGCCTGGGCCAGGGCTCNGCAGAGGGGGAGCAGAACCTCCCTTGACCTGCTGCCCACACTCTTCTTGCTGCATCCCAGGCTGCCATTGGCCTTCTTGGCCACGAGGGCACATTGCTGGCTCATGGTCAGTTTATTATCAACCAGCACTCCCAGGTTTCTCTCTGCAGAGCTGCTCTCCAGCAGTTTGTCCCCAGAACTTTCCTGAGCTTCAGAACAAGAAGCTGTTACTAAAATGCTGCATCCTTGACATAAAGATGAACCTGGCTACGAATTCCAGTGGAGTGTTTTCTATGGCAAAATGTAACACTCCTGTCTCCTCCCTCTCCTAATTAAGTAAACTCATACGTATGAAGAAATGAAGGAAAGTAGAAAAAGTTTTTTCTGCTGGCCCCTGGCAGGCTTAATCATATGGAAAATGAAAGACATCTTATGTGTCTTCATAACTGTGGTTCCTTACAGGCACAATAGGACATAACAAAATGAACACAGCATCTGTTCCTGTGTGCTTAGGTTAAAACTTTTCAAATGCAAGGTAATTAGTTAAAGTTTCTAGGTTCTCTGGAATCAGCAGCACTTAGAATTCTTATCAGGGTTATGGCAAACATTGCAACCAATTTGGAAATGGAATTTTGAAGATTCAAGTGGAATACTGAATTATTTGTGATATTACAGTGATCTTTACAATTTGATCATGGTGTCAGTTCAAACTCCTCTTTAATTAAGCATTTCTGGTTCTACACAGAGCCGGGCATTTGGAAGCAGGACAGAAAATCTGAAGTTTGATGCAATTTAAGTAAAATCTATCAGCAAGATTTTAATGGAGAAATTGGCAGACATGCGGGTTTATTGGCTATAATAAGGAAAAATCTTCCATCTAAAGAGACACGTTACATCAGTCACAGTCTTTGTAACACATGAAGTACTTACAGGCAAGTTCAGTGTAGCACAGTAACATATCCAGAGGTTCTGTTCTGAATGACACTAATGCCTTCAGATTTCCTTTCACAGTTTTAAACAGTGTTGCTGGAAAATTTCATTGCATTTAAGCACATAGATATATATGTTATATGATGAAATCTAATGAAATTCAACAAGGGCAAATGCAGAGTCTTGCATCTGGGAAAGAACCAGTACCAGTACCATGTACCAGCACAGGTTAGGGAATGAACTATTAGAGAGCAGTGTAGGGGAAAAGGAGCTGGGGATGTTGGTGGGCAGCAGGATGTGCATGAGCCAGCAACGTACCATCTTGATCAAGAAGGCAAATGGCATCCTGAGGTGGATGAGAAGGGCTGTGGGCAGTAGGTAGAGAGAGGTTCTGCTCCTCCTCTCCTCTGCCCTTGTGAGACCACATCTGGAATATTGTGTCCAGTTTTGGGCCCCTCAGTTCCAGAAGGACAGGGAGCTGCTGGACAGAGTTCAGTGCATGGCTACAGAGATAATGAAGGAAGTGGAGCATCTCCCTTGTGATGAAAGGCTGAGGGAGCTGAGGCTCATCAGCTTGGAGAAGAGAAGACTGAGGAGTGGCCTCATTCATGTTTACAAATACATAAAGGGTGGGTGTGAGGAGGCTGGAGCCAGGCTGTGCTCAGTGATGGCCAATAATAGGACAAAGGGCAATGGGTACAAGCTGGAACAGAAGAGGTTCCAAAGAAACACAAGGAAAAACTTCTTCAGTGTGAGTATGAGGGAGCACTGGCAGGGGCTGCCCAGATGGGCTGTGGAGGCTCCTTCTCTGGAGACATTCAAACCCATCTGGATGAGTTCCTGTGTGCCCTGCTCTAGGTGGTGCTGCTCTGGCAGGGGGGTTGCACTGGGTGAGCTTCCCAGTTCCCTTCCAGCCCTTAACGTTCTGTGATTCTGTGTGATTCATTTTATAATAATGAGCAATTGAATTAATGTGCTCTCTCAGGTACATGTTTGAAATCAGAGAGAAGAAAACAAACAACCTTGTTAGATGGATGATTTTAGTGCACAAGATGTAAAAAATAAAATTAATGAAAAATGCATATGGGGAAAAAAATCCATTTTTTTTCCCAGAATTATCTTATGCCTGAGTCTCTCAGAATTTCTTCTTTTGCATTTACTTTAAAATGCTCTTTAAATAATAATGCCACAGCAAATGCTATATTGAAAAGGATATTATTAAAACAGAGTAAAAGTTATAGGACGGTCATCTCAACACAGAACTATTTACACCTGCTTTGGATACTCACAAACCAGAGGGAAACTTTAACAAACTTAAACAAATTGTTTAAACCAGTTGCAATGCAGTTTTCTTTCAAAATGTCAGAAAATGTCTTTGTTTTCCTCCCCCTTAGTTTTAGAGGGGAAGACAGCAAGAAAAAATTCTGCTTATTTCACAGAAATATAAGTATTTTAGCAACTCAAATATTATTCCATGAGCTGTTTTCTTATCCTGTGACAGAAGTTGTGTGGGTTTGGTTTTTTTTTTTTTGTGTTTGGTTTGATTTGCTGTTTTGTTTGTCTTTTTGAGGGGGGGGGTTGGCTTTGGTTTTTTTTTGTGTGTATTGTTTTTTCTGTAATGATTTCTTTAAACATACTTCTTGGAACAACAGGAGTCCAGTTTTAAATATGTATTGAGTTGCTGAGGGCAAAAGTATTTTGAGTTAATGGGGAAACAGGGCAATAATGACAGATGTCTGAATAGAGGATGTACTTCAGAACTGGTCATCTTGGACGCTCCTTTGAAGGGCTTGTGAAGGAACTGCTTCATTTTGTGTGATTTCATAGAATCAGAGTAATGTAATCATGAAATGTTCACATTGTTTTTACCCCAGGCAGTATTTCTATAGTTCTGAAAGAGTATAATTAAAGGATGCATTTTTGTCCACCTATCACCATTCAACAAGTCAATGTGAACATAAATACATCATTCCTGCTACACCACATCTGTAAAACCTTTCACAATTAGAGTATGTGTAAGAAACCTGCCTCTGCCAGAGATAAATGAACAGGAAGACTCAAAACACTCATAAATTTAAATACAGATATAAATATCTTCAAAGCCTTTGAATCTGTAATACTGGATCTGAGGTTGATGTGAGTAGTTTCTTCAGATTTATTTTGCAAGTATTTTTTAAGTGGATTATTCTTTTACTATATGAACAGCAGGCCATTGTTCCACTGACAAGGGTAAAAAAAAATCATATACCAAGTACAATAAATTAATCACAGTTAAGACAATGAATTTTTCTGTCCTTATTGACGGGGAATTATATATCCTTTTCCTCCCACACAGAGATATTGAGAGGCATAAGGTATTATTGCTTGTAGGTTTTTGAGACTCTTTGATTAAATAAGCTTATAGAATGAAAGTTTTATTTCATACTTTTTATTGTTTGTTATTTTATTATCTTGCCCTGCTGTTCTTCAGAGAGTCCATATTCTTATTAGCAATCTCTCCAGCACAGAAATCTGCAATAGAAAAACTCCTTTGTACTTCTGTGTTGAGATGATGTGACACATGAAACATTCTGATTGTCTTTTTTCCTTGTGTTTGTATGATTAATGGGTGAGAACCACTGGCATGGACACTAATGTAGTGGACTTCAAATTAACCATTGTTTCACAGCCTAGGACACAGATGGTTATATGCACCCTTTCTGTTCACAGTGATGCTTATGTCCTGGTTTAGGCTGGAATGGTTAATTTTCTTCCTAGAAGCTGCTACAGGGTTATGTACCTGGCTGTGCTTAAACTGTGACAGTTTATTAACAGCTGTCTTGTTATCATTGTAAAAGAAGGTATCGTAGGCATGAACAGTGGCTATTAATTTGGGTGGAGTATGTTATATAGCCTGGAGAAAAGAAGGCTCAGGGGAGATTTTCTTGCTCTCTACAACTACCTGAAGCTGTAGCAAGGTGGGAGTGGGTCTGTTCTCCCTAGGAACAAGCCATAGAACAAGAGGAAACAGCCTCAAGTTGCAGCAGGGGAGGTTCAGGCTGGATGTGAGGAGGAATTTCTGTGCTGACAGGGTTGTGAGGCATTGGAAGGGGCTGCCCAGGGAGGTGCTGGAGTCACCTGGTGCTGGAGGGGTTTCAGAGCAGGGTGGATGTTGCACTGAGGGAAATGGTCTAGTGGTTGATAGGGCTGGGACAGAGGCTGCGCTCCATGAGCTTAAGGGGCTCTTCCAGCTGAAACTACTCTGTGATTTTATGTCTGCATTATCTGTTAGATAACCTAGTAGCTTTTCAAATTTGGAAATCATTATTATGCATTGCTAAGAAATGCTCAAGTGTTTTGTTTTCTTTCTGAATGAAGGAGCTATTTGCTCACCATTGTTCCTGTGCACCGTTGATTACCCAAATGACAGTGGTCAGTCAGCCAAAGGGTGAATTGCCACCTGTTACTTTTGACTTGAACAAGAATAACCAATGACTTTTGCATATCAGAGATGTGGGTGTAGAACAATCCCTGATCTTACTGGGTGAGTTCAGTTTTACTTTCAAAAGGAAGCTAAAGGAATGCTCTACTTTTTAAAAATAAGAAGCTAAAACCACCTCAGATTCCAAATGTTTTGTCCATGCACGTGTCCATCCTTTGTCAAGGAGCAGCAAGAGCTGGGAAGGGGAAAGTAACAAAGCTAGACAAGGTTGTCATTGCACAGTACACTAAGAAGAACAGGTCCAGTAATGGTAATCAGCCACAGTCCAGAGAGGGCCAGAACAGTATGCAGTGATGAAGCAGGTCCAAGGTCAAGGCAGGGAACCAAACCAGTTGGTAGGGATCAACGACGTGCTTGGCTAGGCATGCACATACATGCTGGTGCAGGCATATGTTGATCAGACAAGGATCAAGAGTGAGAGCTGGAGCTTCATGAGGTGAAGCCCACAGCAGTATGATCCGATCCTTATGGGAAACTTGAGTTACAACACAATTAAGAGTGAGCTAATCACAGAGAGTACGAAGTGAGGGAGCAGTGAGAGGTGTTGCAAAGCCTTTTGGTGCACTCATGACCCTGACAGCAGCTTTAAAAAGTCAAGGTGGTTTGATTTTAAACTATTGACACCATGGCCTAAAAAATTATGTAGGATTTGTTTTAATAATATAAGTCTACTCATACAGTGTGTGGAAACAGAAGATTTAGGCTAAAGAATAAGTGAACAAAAATAAAACTCTTGAAGAATTGCTGTAAAATTTTAGTTTAATTTTTTAAATTGAATTCTGGTTTATCATTTTGAGAATGTCTCTGGGCAGCAGGTTGGAATGGGTGAGGCTGCTAGGGAGGGAGCTACAGAGATGTGGTTTGAAATAAGGAGTAATAAAGCTGAAGTAACAAGTAATAAACACAAGTACACCTTGGGTCTTTAGGGAAGTTGCAGTCCCTCATCTTGTCCGAAGTGCTTATATACCACTCTTAGTTTTACAGCAGTGAGTGGACCATTTCTGTGATGGGAATAGCTAGAATAATAGGTTCTTCTCAAGTGTAGCTGCAGTCTGATTCCTTATCAGCCTGCTATGATTTCCATTAAGCGAGGAACCATCATAAACAGTGGGACTTTGCCAGTCAAACCTGTTCTTGTGTTCATAAGGAAACTATTGAGAGCAAATGGATTTATTTCACTATGTAACTGATTTTGGCAGTTTCACCATGTGTGCCCCAGAATATACAAACAAACATCATCTTAGTTTGTATTTGCTGAGGCCTACTGCATCTGAAGTAGTGGCACCTATAGACAAGAACTAGAAGCTGCTGGTGGCATTAGCTCACAGCATAAGAGTTTACTCCCCAGCAGCGTGTAATACCAGGTATGAGCATAACCCCAATTAATACTAACTTGAAAATATCAGTATTTCCAGCATTTAAAATATTATGAGTCCAGGGATATTGATTATTTTTTTTAACAAGAGTGCTGCATGCATTTTTCTGTGGGCTGGCAAATATTCTTCTTTCAGGAGACTGTTTCACATAAACTAAGAGAAATCAGGCTTATCTCAAACTCATTTTTTTTAAATTGTGATTACCTTAATTACTGTGGTTTGAACTGTAGCAGCGAACAGGGCCCAGAGCAAGACCCAGATCCTGGTGCAGTGATGTGCTTAGGTAATTGTTACACTGCATGACTTGAAATGAGAGAGTCAGACAAGCCTCGGGAAGGGCTATAATGAGATGGAATGAGTTCTTAGTAAGTATGTTAGGTGTTTCCAATGAATGTGAGGCCTCTCTGTGCTTGCTAGGGTTTCTGGAGGGACAGATGTTCTGCAAAATCAGACTGAAAATGTATTCCATCTACCTTCTCATTCCCTATTTCTCCCCTCTCTCATCTGTTTCACTGTTTGCCTTCATCACTGAGCTCCTTGAATACACAATAACACTTAAATCTTCAGCTAATATCAATAGGTTTCCTAAGTTCCAGCAGCTGAAAATATGATTCTCCTTTTTATCATCTGATTCATTTTACAACTCTGTTTCATATTTGCAAAGAAATCTGTTTCTTTCTATTATGAAATGCAGTGGTTTTACCTTGGCTGGGTGCCAGGTGCCCTCCAAAACTATTCTATCACTCCTCTTCCTAAACTGGACAGAGAGAGACATACAACAAAGGGCTCGTGATTTAAGGACAGAGAGATGACTCAGCAATTAGTGTCACAAGCAAAACACAGCTTGGGGGAACTGGTTTGATTTATTAACAGTCAATCAAAACAGAGCAGGGAAATGAGAAATAAAAACTGAATCTTCAAACACCTCCCCTCATCTCTCTTCTTCTTCAGTTCCTACCTCCTCCCTCCAGGAGCACAGGGGGAAGGGAGGTTACAGTCAGTTCATTACAGGTGGACTTCTCAGGGAGAGGACTCCTCACACTTCCCACTGCTACGCTGTGGGGTCCCTCCCACGGGAGACAGTCCCTCACAAACTTCTCCAGTGTGAGTCCTTCCCACGGGCTGCAGTTCTTCACACACTGCCCCAAACACAGGGCACAGGGGAGTCTTTCTTCCTATGCACTGACAACTCCTCCCCTTCCTTCTTCACTGACCTGTGTCTGCAGAGATGTTCTCACATTCTCACTCCTTCCTTCTGCTGCAGTTTAGCACCTGCACAGCAACTTCTTCCCCTTCTCCAGTACATTAATCACAGAGGCATTAACTCAGTCAGTAATTGGCCAGGCCTGGGTCAGGTGCAGGTCCATCTTGGAATTCACTGGCACTGGCCCTGTCAGCTACAGGGGAAGCTTCTGGCAGCTCTTTGTTTAAAGAAGCCACCCCTGTAGCCCCCAACTACCAAACCCTGGCTCAGGCAAAACCACTGCACAAAGAACACACTTCTATACTGGGGGTATCATTTCCCTGGGTTCTTTTACAACGATTACAAGGCAATAATGAGAATCACAAGCATGAGTATATTATGCTGGAACACACATTTCACTGATGTACTAGATCTGGCTGAGATAGAGTTAATTTTCCAATAGCAGCCCTCATAGTGTTGTATATTGTATTCTTAGGTGGAAAGGTGTTGATAACGCATCAGTGTTTTGGCTGCTGCTGAACAGTGCTCTCACAGCATCAAGGCTGTCAAACATTCCCTGCCAACCAGGCGAGAGATGAGGTGGGGACATAACTTGGACAGCTTACCCAAACTGACCAAAGAGATATTCCATACCATCCAACTTCTACTCAGCAAGAAAGATTCAAGGAAGGGAGTAGGAAGGCGGGGTAGTCATGATTTATAACGTTTCTCTGCCAGATAAATCATTACATGTACTGAAACCCTGCTTTCCAGAAAGTGGCCAGACATTGCCTACTAATGGGGAGGAGACAATAACATCTTTTGTTTTCCTTTGCTTTCAAGGAATCAGGGAATCATGGAATGGTAGAGTTGGAAGGGACTTCTAGAGATCATCCAGTCCAACCCCCTGGCCCCTTGCTACCAAGCAAATAGCAGCTCCACACAAACCCATCACAAGGAGAGAATGTTTGGTTTTTGTTTTCTGGAGCTCATTTCCTATTTTGGTAAAGTGAAAAGAGAGGAGAATGTTTAGAACATTCAATTATTAAAACAGAATTTGGCTAATACACTCTTACAAAATACTGGTTTATCATGACACACAGGAAGAGAACTGAGGATTTTGCTTGAAAATGTCAAGAAGATATGCATTTAGACATTACCTGGTTTTGTAAGGAAGGTGGATATTCTTTTGTCATCAAAAGGTGTGTATGAGTTATGAGTAGTTAAGGGATATCACTTTTTTTCAGAATGCTGGCTAAGTCATCAGTTTCTTAATATGTTGCTGTATGAAACAGTAAGAAGAAAAACATTCTGCCTTAAAGACCTCTTGTCCTATGCTTTTAAATGTTTTTATATGTGTATATTATCGCTCATTCCAAGTCATAATATTCAGGCAGTTGGGGTTGATTTTTTTCCTCTCAGTTTACCCCAAACTGTGATGCTGTTTGGTTTTGTGGTTGGGTTTTTTTTTTAAACCAGATTCCTATTGTTATGCAACAGCACAGTGATTGCAGAATTCACCTAGGAAGTGGAAGACCCAAGGCATATTCACTCTTCTGCCAGTGTTCAAATCACTTATCTTCCGTATTCCAAAACACCTGGATAAGGAGGAGGAAAATCTCAATCCCTGCCTTGAATCCCTTCCACACTTAATGAGGCCAGAGGAGGAAATGAGTACACTTTCCACAGTACACTCTCTGATGGAGTCCTAGCTTTCAGACGTCATCATAAGGACAGCCAACATTTAATTTATCATGGAACTACTACCTTACATTAGAAAAGAATGTTTGAAAAGAAACACTTCACAGGAAGAGTTAAACATTATCTTTTGAGAAAATATATTGCAGGAGTTTAAATGTAGCAATAGAAAAAAAAAGAAGAACAAAGAAGAACAGACACGTTCAGGCACCATTCTGGACTCTGGGTTAGACAAATGGTGCCCCATTGCCTAATACTTTGGGGTCTGTGTCCATTTTACAGGTCTAACCATAAGCCATCATAATGAATTTTCTACTGTTGCTAGGATACTGTAAGGTGATCATTTATTTTTTTTCTCCTTCAAAGGAAAACCAGTACTCTACCTTGTCTGAACTGCTAATGAAGATATGAGGCCATTCGTAGAGTTCAGTGTAATGAAAAGAAATGACTTATTTTAAATACCTTGTTATATTTCATGGCAGGCATCCAGCGTGAGCAGTGATCCCTAGCACTTGGCAGGTTAGGAAATGTTAAGGACAGACAGGAGTTATTTATGTATTACCTACTGCTCTGATGTTTTGTAGGCTAGGGAGGGAAGCACTAATCAAACTTGGAGAGGATAGGTATGGAGGAAGTGTGGAGCTGTCAGCAGGTCCGTGCAGTCTCACCAACTGCCTCCAAGTGATAAAGAGAATTTACTTCAGATTGTGCTCACGTTTCCTCAGTATATGCACACTGATCAACTCCTGAACCTAACACACTCTGAACAGAGTGAAAATAGACTCTCTCTGTCATAATGAGCAATCATTCCCCTCTAAACTGAAGTTTTTGAGAAGTTCTTTTTGGTTGATTAGCAAGCTCAGACACAATTTAGAGCTGTATAATCATCAATGTTCCCTTGGTTTAGTGTGAGCTGTCTTCTGATTTTCTAGTTCACTGAAATCTAAATCAGCTTGAAGAAGATAAAAGTTTCAGTTACCAAAATAGTCAATACTAAGTTCAGCAGGCTTGTGTTTTCTTTCTGAAGTTTTCTGTTGAGAAAGGATATTTTTTCCTTTTATTTAGTTAGACACTGTTGAAATAATCACCGGAATATCTTTTGTTTGTTTTCTGTAAACTAGTGATGTTTTCAGAGTAGGACTAAGTTTATTCATTGTTGTCTTGTGTTGAAAACATCAGTTTTGTGTTTGGACTTAGGCCTTTTTTTCTTTTCCTCCTATTTTTTATTTCCTCCCTCCCATCTCTAAATGAAATAACTTATAAAATCCAGATATTATTTGATGGCTTTCTTTGTATCCACTCAAACGTGCTGTGTGATCTGCTGTAGCTACTTTCTTTTGTGCAGTGTGAAGACTCATGGTTGCATCAAGTCAAATCTATGGCTTCTGACTGGAAGGATGTCCATGCCAAAGCCAGGGGATTTGTTGTGACAATCTGGGAGATGAAGCTAAAGTCCAGCTCAGTGGGTTCAGTCTTCTACTTTGCATAGTAGTCACTTGAAAGCTTCAGTAGTACCCAGCCCCATACATTAGTCTGTGACTGCAAAGACCGAGTGTAAAGCCTAGATCCTACTGTTTTCTGGGAAATCAATATGTCAGTCAGACATTAATGTTTAGAAAAGGAAATAACCAACTTTTATTCCAAGTACTCTGTGGACTACTTCTGGTTTGGGAACCGACCAGGTGATTTTCACAACCAGTAACAAATCTCTGTTGTAAATAGTTTGCTGCAGCTTTTACTATTCCAGCAGGGGTGAATCAAACAAAGATAAACAAAAGTTGTTTATCCCTTCAAGGGCAAAAACTCATGTAATCCCATAAAGAGAATGCAGGGCTGCTGATGGGAAAAACTGACGCAGAGTGTGTGAAATACATTTTGAGCGTATGTAAAGCTTGTAGAGTAGGGAAGGGTTAGAGCTTCCCACAGAAAGGTCTGGGGGATGATTGCATGGAACCTTGCACTTCTCTTTTCTGTGAGTGAATATCCTCTTAAGGATTTTTCTGGAAGAGTTCAGTAGATCTATGAAAAATATTTATTCAAAATGCAAGTAGGCCAGAAGATTTGAACCAAGGAAAGAGGACCATTCAGTCCCAGCATTAGTTCTAGACAGGGCCCCTCTAAAGTTACTTGTCAAAGGGGCTTTAAAAGATGTAGAAGAAAAATCTCTCACAAAATAATTTCTTCTCTTCCTAAAGAATATGTTTGGCTGTCACATGGGTGCTAACTCTTATTCCTTGGCCAAAAAAACCATATCTTCGTGTTCTTCGGCTTCTCCTAGGTGATAGCTAGGGGCAAATGGGAGGAAACCTGAAGGTCTCTGACTGCAACTATCTTGTTAGGGTTATGAACTGTGTTTCTGTTCCTCATGCATTGACTGCTGCAATTTTTATTGCCTGACGGAACATCCACTACTAGTATTGGAATAATTTACGGTGTCAGAAAGCTTTCAGTTGTAATGCAAGGGAGCTTTTGAATGTTGAAGCTGTCCATTCATGCTGGCAGCATATAAAATGCTGTGTAATCATGCAGAACCTGTATAATAATGCAGAATCTCCAGGCCTCATCTGGAGTCCTGTGTCCTGTTTTGAGCTCCCCAGCTCAAGAGGGAAAGAGAGCTGCTGGAGAGAGGCCAGCACAGGGCCACCAAGATGATCAGGGGACTGGAGCATCTTCCTGATGAGGAAAGGCTGTGGGACCTGGGGCTGTTTAGTCTGGAGAAGGAGAGACTAAGGGAGGATCTCCTTAATACTATATCCATTTAAAATACTTCAGTAACCTTGAATATATATTTGGAGTTTTCTTTAGAATCATAGAATCATACATGCATAGAATCACAGAATGGTAGGGTTGGAAGGGACCTTTAGAGATCATCCAGTCCAACCCCCCTGCAGAAGCAGGTTCACCTAGAGTAGGTCACATAGGAATGTGTCCAAGCGGGTCTTGAAGACCTCCAAGGAAGGAGCCTCCACAACCCCTCTGGGCAGCTCCCTCACCTCACAGTAAAATAACCTTTTCCTTATATTTAAATGGAACTGTTTGTGTTGCAGCGTCATCCCATCACCCCTTGTCCTGTGGCTAGATACCATAGAAAAAAGTGCTGCCCCAACCTCCTGACCCACAATATTATATATTTAAAAATATTCATGAGAGCTCCCATCAGTTTCCTCTTTAGATCTGAGAACAAATGCTTACTCTAAACTTCTAACCTTCCCTATGAAAATGAAATAAACTCCAAAGTGTTTGGAGTGTTGCTTTTCATTAGTTCTAATTATTTCTAAGCCAGTTATCAGGCTTAGAGCTGTAAAAATTCAACATCACATCCACTTGTTTATTCAGCATCCTCAGCATTGGTAAAAATATAAAGGCAAAATCATAGGGTCACAAAATGGTGGGGTTGGAAGGGACCTCTAGAGATCATCCAGTCCAACCCCCCTGCAGAAGCAGGTTCACCCAGATCAGGTCACACAGGAACGTATCCAGGTGGGTCTTGAAGCCCTCCAAGGAAGGAGACACAATGTTTAAATGTCTTTGAATATGTAATACTCCTTTGAAGCCAGTTTTCTAAGTCCTTGCTTTCATTCAAAAACCTGTTGGAAGTCAATTTAAACCTAAAAAAGTGTAACCTGAAAAAGAAAAAAAAAGTATATTGTCATTAGCACATCTGTTCAGTTGGCAGAGAAATAATGAAAGTGTGGGATTTTGCTGTTTAGAATGAAGAAGTGCAGTACCAAATTACACCAATGGGCGTCCTGTTGTGGAGAAAGGTGCTACACAGTAAAAAAACGTGCAGATAAACTATTGAGGGAGAAAAAGCCTTTATCATCCTCACAGTTAAGAAGCTGCCTCTTGAGGTGATATTTTTTTCTTTCTGAATTACTTTCTCTATAGTAATTCTGCATGATTTTGATGTTCTTTTTCACTGCTCAATCTCTTTCTGCTTTTCTGTGACGTAGGTTTTGATATGTTAAATTTGATTGAGTAACATTGATTATTTTGATTGCTGTTTTGATATGTTAAATTTGATTGAGAAACAGATGATGCCTCTGATCTTTATTTGTGAGACAAGCAATACAGTCTTGGCCGTGTAGCTTAATAATTATGGTCGTAGTTGTTTGCATCAGAATGAAAGTTTCCCTTGGTGTATTTTGCTAATGTAAATTAAAAAAATCATAATTATATAAAAGTAGACAAGTGCCTTAATTGCAGGTGATAAAGAGACTGAGACTTTTGCTGTCATTGCATTAATAATCTTGAGATATTCATGGTACATTAGCAGCACTCATGTAACCATACAAATCTCCTACAAATTCTAATGCCAGGTGGAAGTTTGCTAATCACATAAGAAAAATACTGCTTGACAGAACTATATTAATAATGTCTATTTATATTAACTACAGCAAAACAATGAAAGCAAGAGCAAGATCTCTGTATATAAAGGCAAAAAATGTATAGGTAAATAGTGTAACATTAGTGCCACGTTCCTGTTTAAGTCAAACAGGTGCTGCTTTTGATAACCATATCATAGAACCTTTCAATCATTGCTCCAAAATATTTTTAACACTTATTTCTGTCTCAGAGTCATTAAGAAATAAAAAATACAGGACAACTGTGTCTGAGTGAGGCTGAAAAACAGGATGCAAAGGAGCAAAGTC
The DNA here is from genome assembly GCA_013401255.1 of Urocolius indicus. Lineage (NCBI taxonomy): Eukaryota > Metazoa > Chordata > Aves > Coliiformes > Coliidae > Urocolius > Urocolius indicus. The sequence goes on from WBNH01001287.1 coordinate 417,607, forward strand.
AGCAGCAGCCATCGAGAACAGAAGTGTGTTTCTCTTCAGCGTTAGTGTTTGGGTGAGTGTCACTTTTTCCATTGGAACAGAGTCATTATATTCAGCTATTAGCTTCCTCTCTAATTAGTCCAGTGATAACTCACTTCTGTTTTCAAAGACAGGCTTTTAAAAAGTATACAACCCTATAATAAAATGGTATTATGTGCCCTGAGAGGGAATTTGAACCAGTATTTCTGGTTTAATTGAGTGTACCCAGATTTTATCTACAGCTCTACTGCTGACTCTGACTTTCAGTGTGTCACTTCAACTATTATGCTGTATTTAACCCACATACTAGTGGTGATTACCCTCTGAACTGAGTGTTTTGAACTTTCAGGAAGGAAGACTACTATTATTATACTAATATTATTATTGGCATGCTAATGAGTTTATGATAGGGCTACCACAGACAATGCTTCATTCAAAATCTGGTTCTTCAAGGACACCAAATATGGCCTGAGGTCTTAAGTGGATAGCATAGAAGGCATTCAGTCACCTCACATGAACGGGGAAACATGGAAGTATTATGATATCCAAGCATGAGTTGAATTTAGTCAGCTGCAGTTCCCAGCTGATAACATATTTGATGTGGTATTTCAATGCTGTGTTTTCTAATTCTGCATCTTTTTCATCATTTTCGTTTTCAATAAAATGCATCAAAACAAGAAGAACAAGTTAGCCTGACTTTGTATAAACAATCAGAAGAAATGAAAAGTAATAAGAAAATAGTGTTCTTGTGTCTTGAGCAGAGCAGGGAATTTGCAATTTTCAATTGCATTCGCTAGAAAGTGACAAGAATATCACGTCATAAATACTGCTACTCCTGTTAAAAAGCAGCTTGGTAACAAGCTTCTAACTATACTGATTGCACCTGCACACTTCATATTGTGTATTGGATCAACTGTTTCGTTTTTTAAAGAAGGAATTTTATTTCCTTTGTTTTTATTTGCATTAGTTAAATGTATTTTGGTTCCTGATTTCATACATTCGTACCGAGTACAGCATTTTCCCGAGGTATCAGAGTCCTAAACGATAATCAGTCACATTTAAAACACAATCAATATCTTCTTCTTAGAAATATTTTTCTCTAATATTCCTAACATAGAATTGAGTGGAGCATCTCCCTTGTGATGAAAGGCTGAGGCAGCTGAGGCTCTTTAGCTTGGAGGAGACTGAGGAGTGACCTCATTCATGTTTACAGATACATAAAGGATGGGTGTGAGGAGGCTGGAGCCAGGCTGTGCTCAGTGATGGCCAATGACAGGACAAGGGGCAGTGGGTACAAACTGAAACAGAAGAGGTTCCAAACAAACACAAGGAAGAACTTTTTCCCTGTTGAGGTGAGGGAGCACTGCCAGGGCCTCCCAGATGGGCTGTGGAGGCTCCTTCTCTGGAGACATTCCAACCCAGCTGGATGGGTTCCTGTGTGCCCTACTCTAGGTGGTGCTGCTGTGGCAGGGGGGTTGCACTGGATGAGCTTTCCAGGCCCCTTCAAGCCCTTAAAATTCTGTGATTCTGTGTTGCACTGGTTTTGACCCAGTGAGGCATATGAAAAACAGCAAAGGTTTTTTAGCTCCTTTTTAACCTTTAATTCTCCTTCCTATCTCAGCTACAATTAGTATACTCGGGGAAGGAATTCAGCTTTGCAGACTGGCTCTGGCCCCTAAACTGCTCACTGGTTCTCCCAGCCTTCCTCAGTGTTGGCATGGTTGATCATAGGCAAATGTGGTGCTGTTTGTTTATGGTCTGGAGTTCCTGGTGTTAAAGGGAAACCATGTAGTTATCTTTGGCTTCATAACTGAAAAGCTGGATCTTGGTCAAAGCTCTTGGTTGCTTTCCTAAATATAGCCACATAGATGTACTCTGTCTGGTATGGCTAATAGAAAAAAGCACTGTGTCAGAAGGTGTTTAAAACACGAGTAGGGTATTTCATGTTTTAAACTCGGGGTTTGCCAAGAGAGACAAGCATTGCATTTCAGTTGTTTCACTGTTTATTTGTTGTAATCTAAAGAATCACATTAAAGGTACTCAATCACAAGTGCAGAGAGCAGCACACAACTGCCCAGACTGCTCAGCAGTTAGCAGGTATTTTTTGCTCTATCTGGTAGGTCTGTTTGCACATGAATAGTGCACTATGGTCTTCTCTCTTTACACATTCTCCTGGGATATGCGAAGTATGGGTTTATAGCCTGGGCACAGAACAGATTGTATGACTTCCACTTTCTGAATGAGGGCAGTGTGTGATAACAACATCACCTTTGACTGATGAAACGGGAAAAGAAAATGAGTTATTATAGGGAGCAATCCTGCCTCCATGGGCTGAACCTTTCTGAGCTCTGCCTTGTGGATATTAATGGAGAGAGCTGGGTTTTGAGATGGTTAATCAGTATTTGGGTATCCAGAAATATGTTATTGCAGACATCAGGCAGACTTCTGTTTCAGCCCTGATCAATGACTGGTCATTGGTTTTTTGAATCACACTTATGCACAAAATATTTACATTCTACCCAAAGACTAGAAGCAGAATACACCTACCTGAGCATTGATTGACACATTTCATCTTATATAATTCAAATCTATGTACTTATAATCTCCTGCTGGCTAAATGCATCACCGTAATTCTTGTAGTACTTCAACATACTTTTTGTAGTACCAGTCAAAGCTGTTTCATTGTTGTGTTGCACTCTATAGACAACCTGACAGCAGCTGAAAGTGAGCCAGCAGCGTGCCCAGGTGGCCAAGAAAGCCAAGGGCATCCTGGCCTGGATCAGGAGCAGTGTTGTCAGCAGGAGCAGGGAGGTGATCATTGCCCTGTGCTCTGCTTTGGTGAGGCTGCATCTTGAATCCTGTGTCCAGTTCTGGGCCCCTCTATACAAGAAGGACATTGAGGAGCTTGAAAGGATGCAGAGGCAGCTGCCAAGCTGGGAAAGGATTTGGAACACATCTATGAGGAAGGGCTGAGGGATCTGGGGCTGTTGAGCCTGGAGAAAAGAAGGCTCAGGGGAGACCTTCTCACTCTCTACAACTGCCTGAAAGGAAGCTGCAGCCAGGCAGGGCTGGGTCTGTTCTCCCTAGGAACAAGCAATAGAACAAGAGGAAACAGCCTCAAGTTGCAGCAGGGGAGGTTCAGGCTGGATGTGAGGAGGAATTTCTTTGCTGACAGGGTTGTGAGGCATTGGCAGGGGCTGCCCAGGGAGGTGCTGGAGTCACCTGGTGCTGGAGGGGTTTCAGAGCCGGGTGGATGTTGCACTGAGGGAAATGGTCTGGTGGTTGATAGGGCTGGGACAGAGGCTGCACTCCATGAGCTTAAAGGGCTCTTCCAGCTGAAATGATTTTATGATTCTAGGACAACTTGTTCTATGGCCAGTACTCTTCTATTGGGCTCAAATAGCTGCTGTTCTGTTTTTTACAGGGATGTGTTGCAGTGTCACTTCTTTCATGAGCAGGAGCTTCGTTATTTGGTCTAGTCTGAGGTTCCAAAATTTTTTTGAACCTCAGCCCTGGGATGATGACTTCTAGGAATGAGTGAAGATCCCTTAGGAAAGCTCATGCTCAAGACAGAACATGCATATTTAGGAAGCAGTAAAGATCCCTTTGAAGCCAATATTCCCAGTTAATCAATCAACTTGCAACACTTTTATTTTGGTAAGATATTCCAGGGACAGACAGATGGGAATTTCATGTGCTGTGTCTGTCAAAAACAAATGTCTAAAGCCTATATCTGTGTAGACAGCATTTTCTTTTCCAGAGTATTATTTGATTTTCTCAGAACATTTACTTTTGTCCAAACCTTGCTTTCCCTACTCTGCAAAGTGACATCTCCTTGATTTATTTCATTATCACATTTTCAAGAGCTATCAAGCAGTTCAATGATTACATTAATTTTTCATAACTCCACTTCCATTTTCAAATGTATTGCTTGTCAACATAATTACTTTTTATAATCAAATGAAAATATTTACCTGTACTTTAGGAATCACCTGTATCTCAGCCTAATTTACTTTAAAAATTTAAATCTAATCCCGCATTGTATTTCAGAACTTACAGATGCCACCTTTTTTGTTTAAGTGACAGAATGGTATAGGAAGATATTGGAGAGTTAAGACAGTTTAAACTAAGGAAAGTAATGTGCAAATTAAAAACAAAAAGAGCAAACAGGGGTTCAGAATTTTAATTTTAAGGAATATTGAGATAAATAATGTCAATTTTAGACACTCAATGTACCCCCTTCCAATGCCTCACAACCCTGTCAGCAAAGATATTCCTCCTCACATCCAGTCTCAACCTCTCCTGTTGCAACTTGAGACCATTTCCTCTTGTTCTATTGCTTGTTACTGCTGAAAAATAGGTGAAAGTTGCAAAGTAAGGTATAAACCCCTCAAATACTGTATTTTTACTAACACTCTGGATACAGCAGTTGCTGAAGATGGAGACAGTCCTAGTGTAGCAGCGTGGCTGAAGTGAAGTCAGACTGGTAAAAGTTAAGATATGACCAGACAGACAGAGTAAAAAGAGCTTGTGTTTTGCCACACAAGAGAGTAAAAAGAGCTTACGTTTGCCAATAACAACAGAAGTGTGGCTGGTGTGGTAGCAACGAGCAGTAGGCACCTCCAGTCAGACATGAAAGACAAAATGAAAAGGAGGAGTTAGAGGAGGAGAAAAAGGAGAAAAGCAAAACAAGAGAAGTAGGTGAGAAGAGGGAAATACGTTTCAGTTCAGAGTGAAGTTTGCTTTAGCATTGTCTGTGAGTTCTTAATTAGCTGCATCTATAGGTGTGCAGTACTCTGAAAGTCACAGGGGTTTCTGGAAGAAATGCTACTGCATCAGCTGTATTTAAGGGCATCCACGATAAAAAGAGTGAGGAAACAACTGACCAGGTTTTTCAAGGTAATCGTTAAAAGGTATAGAAAGTACCAACTGCATGTTTCACAACCTCGTAGGTACCAGCAATATCTGTGGACATCTGACCACATTTTTGAAACCTGATCCTAAGAGTGCAGATATTCTGTACAGATTCAGACATTACTGGAAAAGCTGGACCTCTAACATAAAGGGTGGGTGTGAGGAGGCTGGAGCCAGGCTGTGCTCAGTGATGGCCAATGATAGGACAAGGGGCAACGAGTACAAGCTGGAACAGAAGAGGTTCCAAAGAAACACAAGGCAAAACTTGTTCGTTCTTGAGGTGAGGGAGCCCTGGCAGGGGCTGCCCAGATGGGCTGTGGAGGCTCCTTCTCTGGAGACATCCCAACCCAGCTGGATGAGTTCCTGTGTGCCCTGCTCTAGGTGGTGCTGCTCTGGCAGGGGGGTTGTACTGGATGAGCTCTTGAGGTCCCTTCCAGTCCTTATGACTCTGTGATTCTGTGAATGTAAAATTTGTGTTACTATACTAGACATTTTGCTTTTAAGACCTTTTTAGATCTCGATTTTCACTCTACAAATAGAAAAGCATAGAAAGTTATCTTTGGAGACCTCGAGGAGATATTATTCAGTCTTTTTTTTTGCACTAACTTTCCTCGTTGAAGGGAAGGCTGTTTGATACCAGAAGAAATAGATAGAAAGGCCTTTTTATAAAGGACTACATTTTTTTAAAAGAACTGACAGTGAAAATTACTCTGTTTTAGAAAGTGACCCAAACTTCACATTGAAATTTATTCTGGTTACTAATTAAGCTTCAGTCATGCAATGTAATGACTGAAAGAGACTGTTTGGAAACTTGTGTAAAGTTCATTTGAAGGTCTCTATTTGCTCTGAGATTGCCAAGAAATTTCTTCCTCATGCAACAACAGCCTTAAGGATTTCTCAGAGTGCATTGGCTTCGCTTTTATATTGACCAGTGTCTTCTGTTCTGCATCACTTCTGAGCTCTCGAGGTCCCTTCCAACCCCTATCAGTCTGTGATTCTGTGATTCAGTTCACCACCTGAAATGTTGTAAAGAAAACATTTATCCATGAAATGCAGACACAAAGGCTGGTTGTATGACTCTAAGAATACACAGGTAGGAAGACTTAGAACCTTTAATTATACAAATTTGTGGATAAAGTGAATGAATGCTATTCTTTCATACCACTGGAGATCAGATATGAAAGTCAATGAAAGTATTTGGCAAGAACAGTGTGTTTGAAGAGAAGGATTGAAAATGTAGCTTGGATGGTGGGGGAATTCACGGTGGCACCTTTACAGGCTCCTTACAGGAAGGCACAAAGGTGGTAAATGGTACTAAACACCCTTCTGTTCTGCACCTAAATAATGGACCTTGTTCTTCAGAGGAATTAGTAAGCCCAGATTTTCTAAGGCATTTAATCATCTTCCACTTACTCAATTAAAATTATAAGAGAATCCAGGCTTGAGTACAAAGCTTTTGTTAAAAAGAAAGGGTAGCAGAAATAGCAAAAATGCAATGCACTTGCACTCTGGAGGTACATTACCATGCCTTCCTCATAATTAATTAAAGATATTTAATTATTTGCAATGATTCCTTTCTTTTCTGTCTCCCCAGCAGAACGCTGGTGGGAATAAGCAGACATTTCCAATGTGAGTGACTTACTGCATACAAAACAACTCCTTTTGGGTTTTTTTTTCCCCTGTAGCAGTTAGTGATCTTTGTAGGTGATTTCTTTTAAGGGAACTAAAATCACAGGTTCTCCCGTTCCCCAGTGAGCAAGTTGTACCTGACAGTGACTTCATGGATGATTGTGCACCTACCTCCTAAGGAAATGAAGTCTGTAATGGGAAGGAGGCTGTTATTGCAGAAGGCCTCATTTGCTCTTGATACCAGCGGCAGCATAATTCAGTGCTCAACTTAAATATGATCTCTTTTGCTTTTTGCTCAACTTCATTACAAGATAATTGGTTTTGCCTTTTTGCCATATGTACAGAGCATTAGTCAGTGCATAAGGAGTCCTGAAAACGTGGCAAAATGCATACCCAAATATGGATGGATGAACTCCTTCACTATCTTCCCTCTAGCCATACTTTAAGGAGTATTAATATTTTCCTCCCTCTAGTGGGATAAGGTAGCAATTGCACTTCTGAATGTAGCTTCTACATCACCATATTCCCTTCTGATTCTTCTTGTTCACCTTCAGTTACCTGTAACCCTGCTGAATTTTGTCACAGCTGCAGGGGGTGTTAAATTAGCTTATTTAATAGTCCCTCTCAGCTTTGAATGTCGACGTGTCTGATGTGTGAGTCATTTGTGGCCAGTGGTTCACACCACCATTTCTTGTGAACGCGTATTGTTTAATTCTTGTGAACATGTGTTGGTTATTTCTTGTATGATGTGGGCAAAACATTGAGTATTTCTTTGTTTCTCGTGCTTAATTCATGATTTAAGCCTTTTTTTTTTTTCACGGAGAGCTTTTTTATGCAGCTGTTGAAGTATTTAAAGATCACCATGTGAAGATGAAGGCAGAATGACTTTAGAAGGATGAAGAGATTAAAAACTTCTTAGACTTAGAGGACTATGCTGTAATAAAGACAGTTTCTACCAGTTTACTTTTGTATTTCTAAATTAGATTAAGTGTGTGTCTATCTCAGTTCCTGAAAGTTTTTGAACACGTAACTGTTTCAGAGGTGTGGCTATCTGATTCTGCAATTTGGTACTTTCATAATCAATGCTGAAAGTGCATACTTGCACCAGGTCATGCTGGCATAGCAGTATGTTGTATAATATTATTTGTCACGTGATCCAGAAGCTCGTGGATGCATTTACATCTTGGTTTTGGTGCAATAGCGTAATTTTGAAGCAGATGCCTCAGTCATTCTGCTTAGTGCAAACTGTTTGGTTTGCAGAATGGTTTCAAGGAGTGCAAACAAGATACCATACAGAGGAAACTAAGATAGAACGGATAAATGTTCTCCCACCTAAATGAATATGTATTTCATAGAATCATAGAATGGGACATTTAGAGATCATCCAGTCCAACCCTCCTGCAGAAGCAGGTTCACCTAGATCAGGTGGCATAGGAACATGTCCAGGTCCATGTCCAGGTATTCAGTCCTCTGAACAGCTCTGAATCAGGCACATTGAGCGAAGGTCCATGGAGGCAGGATAAATGTTGCCTGAGGTAGAACAGCAAATTAATGTATAGTGGAAATATAGAGGCACTGATCCTGGTGCCCTCAGTCATTTGCTAATACACTGCATTATGGTATAGCACAGCTCTTCAGAGTAAAGAGTACTTGTTCCTGAACACCAAACCTTGGAACCATCTCAGGATTTGCAACAAACAAGTGATAACTTCGTAATGAATGAATGTAATAACATAATACCGTTTGAATAAAGAACAATTCTGAGGTCATCCATTTCCTGCTTTGCAAATGGAGATTATTTGTGAAACCTCTTGGTAGATGAGGTGAGAGTATAATTATAATGATTATACAATCAAGAATAAATGCAGCCTTCTCTCATACATAGTGCAAGTGAACAAGGGAAAAAGAAGGGAAGGGCTAATGAAGAAGGTATGAACAGTGTAAGTGTTCTGGTGGTGCCAGGCACTTTTGGACACATGGAAGGATGTGGGGCTTGTCTTCCTGATGTTCATACTGTTTTATCGTGATTCTAGAATGTATTCCTTTGTTACCAGTTTACCTTTCTACTGGCAAAAGGAATAGCTATCAATGTCCAAACATCCGCACTTTCAAAGTAAGCAGATGCTGAAGTCCCTCAGCAGATGTATGTAGCCAAAGCTCTGCCATAAACAGCAGTTTTGGATACAAGGTCAGGGCTCTGGTGTCTGCAATCAACTTGCGTGCTCAAGTTTGATCAAAGCTCTCGGTCAAGTCCTAGTATCCTTCTCACATTATTTGTTTCAGAACTGTAGAGTAATCTGGATAACTCCGATCACTGAAATTCAACAGCCCCTTTACAACCAGCTCAAGGACAAAATTCTGTAACTTGGCTGGCAATGCAAATGCAGCATAAATTACAGGTTAGCACAGACCAGGTGAGTGAAAGTAATTAATTGATTGTCATTATGAAGCTGGAACACAGAAAGTTCCTTTTAAATATGAGAAAAAACTGTTTCAGTGAGGGAGCCCTGGCCCAGGCTGCCCAGGGAGGGTGTGGAGGCTCCTTCCTTGGAGGTCTTCAAGACCCACCTGGACACGTTCCTGTGTGACCTGATCTAGGTGAACCTGCTTCTGCAGGGGTGTTGGACTGGATAATCTCTAAAGGTCCCTTCCAACCCCACCATTCCATGATTCTTTGATTGTTAAAAAAAGCAGAAAACATCAAATGAAATCATAACAAACTGAAATGTAACTGAAGTGTGGAGATCATTGCTTTAGGCAACACAGACATTCAAGTGAGCTAATGTGTGCTTAAAACCTAATAAAAGCTTTCCTCCAGAACTGATAAATAGTTATGAAAATATCGTTAATGGTCTTTCTGTGTTTTCTGTTTCAAAGGAGATGACCAACGTTTGTAACGCTATGTTAGGTGGAATACACTCACACTAGGTGATGGCCACAATAGCTGTGGTTTGGTCACAGTTTTTCTGCCTTCTGAGGCACAATGTTCACCTGGTAGACTCAGGATCAAATATTTACTTATTTACTATATAAAGAATAAATTGTCTATAACTTCCCAATTTTACCATGTGAAAAAACCTCCACACAACCAGAAGTAAGACTTATACATAATTAATCAGTGTAGCTGAAGAGGCATCTTAGCTGCTTTTTATCTCTGGGCAGAAATCCAGCATCTCCACAGTAATTCACTTCAGGCTAATAGACAGTATGTCTTTAAACATACTTAACCTTGCCCTTACTAATATAGCATGCAAGCCTAATGTTGGTTTGTCCTTTGAAACACTGTGCCACGCATTTGTAACAAGAACAAGAATTTATTTGTTTTCTACCAAAAGCAACAGAAGGAAGACCACAGTGCCAGGGAATAGAAACCAGAGCATAAACATGAGAGTATAGCATCAGACTTTGTTTTTACCCAGTTAAATAGGGTAGACCTTCAGGAGAGCACGTTTTCTGGACTTATAGCTTTGCAGCAGGTGAAAAGTAGCCCATTAGGTATCGGGTATCTTTTGAAAGGAATAGAATCACAGACTGATAGGGGTTGGAAGGGAGTTCTAGAGATCATCCAGTCCAACCCCCTTGCAGAAGTAGGTTCACCTAGATCAGGTCACACAAGAACGTGTCCAGGTGGGTCTTGAAGACCTCCAAGGAAGGAGCCTCCACACCCTCCCTGGGCAGCCTGGGCCAGGGCTCCCTCACTGAAACACTGAAATAGATTCTTCTCATGTTTCAGTGGAACTTTTTGTGTTGCAGCTTCATCCCATCACCCCTTGTCCTGTTGCTAGATACCATAGAAAAAAGTGCTGCCCCAAAGGTAGGTATTATTTTAATAACTCATGTGATCTGATTGAAAGTGACTCTCATCTTGCTTCCTGAACATTGCAAATGGATTCTGGTGAGTATCCTCATTCAGTATGCTTCCTCCTTTTGCTTTATTGCTACCTGAAGTTTAATTTTCCAAGTTTTTGCTCTTAGTACTTTCTGTTTCTTTACAAGTTCACACACACTTGCAGAGGCTCACAAAAACCCTCTAGTCATTGTGAGATGAGAAAGCAAAGTCAGCACAGAACTTTTAAGGACAAATTAGTCTCTCTGAAGAGCTGCAGTAGTACTAAGTCAAAGCTGTGATAAGCTTATGAGTTTGGAAAACAAATGTGCATGCAACCTGAACACACTGATGGGGTGAGGCAGACTGCAGCAGCTACAGAACCTCAGCAGATACACTATCACACTGTCTGAAAGAGGCTCTGAAGCCCCTTTATCTCTTACGTTTCCTTCTCTCTTTTGTGTCTTGTTGAATCTGTGCTTGGAAGAGAAGCTGGAAGGCTTTAAATGTGAGCAGTCATTCAGGCTACAGGAAGTTATTAAAAGAGAAGAGCAATTGCTTCTAGAGAGGAAAGGTTGACCAGTCGTTGCTGTACCAACCCTCCATGGTGGCAGTTTGGATTAAATTCTCTTTCATCTTGCAGATACCCACAGATCTTAAACTAACAGTGTAATGCTTCTATCTTTCTTCCTGTTCTGCAGAGTGGAACTAATAATGCCAATGTGTGTCTAACTAACGCTGTGACACACACAGGTAGCAAACTGGAGGACAATTTTATGTGTCTTGAGTCAGAGAGGATGTCTCTTCATTTTCTAACAGATCAGTACTTACAAAAATATGGTATCTTGCATATATGCCTACAGAAGAAATCAATATCTAAAAAAACCTTTATTTATGTACTGTCCTAACAGTCTTTCCTGCTTCCTTAGAGAGGCTTAGACCTGGACTTGCAAGGAATGTGTTTTGTCTTGTGACATAGGAGTTGTTACATTTTTCACTGACGATTTTTTAAAAAAACATCTATTTTACCATATTTGAGTAATTCCATGGCTTTCATTCCATAACAGTTCTCCTAGTACTTCATAAAAATATATAAAAAATCATCCCACTTCAGAAAAGTGACACCAGAAAGTTCAAATCTGATTGATTAAAGTTGGTTTGGCTTAATGTATTTAGTATTTGTGAAATATATGATTAAGTACTAGATGATCTCTAAAGGTCCCTTCCAACCCCAACCCTTCTGTGATGCTGTGATATGTAAGCAGAAAACTTCTCAGTGAATTATGTGCACTTTCTAAATCATTCTACCAGCTGCAAAAAATCCTGTAGATGCTCTTGTGAAACCACACCAGGAATATAGTGTCCAGTTCTGGGACCCT
>WBNH01001288.1:0-25007 GCA_013401255.1 Urocolius indicus
AGGAAACTTCTGGAGAGAGTCGAACACTGGGCCACCAAAGTGATAAGGGGACAGAAGCAGCTCTCTTAGGAGGAAAGGCTGAGAGACCAGGGACTGTTTAGCCTAGAGAAGACAAGAGAGGACCTTATCAATGCTTGTAAATACAGGTGTCGACAGGATGGAGTGAGTCTTTTTCCTGCAGCACCCAGTGACAGGACAAGGGGTAACGGTCATAAGCTAGAACACAAGAAGCTCCACTTAAACACAAGGAAAAACTTTTCTCCTGTGAGGGTGATGGACCCCTGACATGGACTCCCAGGGAGTCTGTGGAATCTCCTTCTCTGCAGGTTTTAAAACCCAACTGGACGTGGTCCTGTGTGATCCTAGGTGAACCTGCAAGTGGGTGAGACTACATGATATCTAAAGGGGCCTTCAAATCCCTACCATCCTGTGATTATGTAATTCACTTCTAGCCTTTCTCATACAGATTTCTGTTAACTTGCACCTAACACATCACTTAAAGTCATAGCTTATGCTTTGGACTACAATAAGTATTCTTTCACATAGATACAACTTCTATAGGGTTAGTTGTTTATAAAGTAAAACCACAGCACCTAAGTTTGATGTGTAGATTAATGTGCTGCACCTTTAAGGAAAAAAAATTCCTTAACTGAACTTTAAACTGTCTTTAATGTTTTTACTGACTTTATTTTCACTGACTACTTGCTTATGTGCCATAAAGCCTTTAATTCTTGGTCTCTCATTCATGAGCAGAACAGCTTCAGTTAAAACTTATAAGACTTATTTTATTTGGAAATTAGAGAATCTACTCTATCCTTTAATAATTCATAATTTCACACAATGATCAGAGTAGCTAACAGTATGATTACTAAAAATAAATCACAGCTATTGAATCTCTTTACCACTACAAAAAATACAGGTAGAATGACTTTACAAATTAAAGCACTGTGAAGTGCATAAGGCTTCAAAATAATGATTTTTAGGGCGGCTATTGACATGTTCCTGAATGACCTACTCTAGGAGGATCTGCTTAAGCAGGGGGGTTGGACTAGATGATCTTTAGAGGTCCCTTCCAACCCTACCATTCTCTGGTTCTGTGTTTCTATTCAGGCAAGTGAAATTTATTTTTAGTACCATTTGACTGTAGCGTGTCTCCTGTCTCCCCCTGCCATCATCAATACCAGCAACTATGATTGTGGCTGGAATTTGAAAGCTAGTTCAAATTTTCAATCGTTTATTGTATGACAATAATATTACATCTTTAGGAACACTGTAATGTTCTGAAACTCCTTTGTTCTGTAAAGGTGCAAAAAGTATGAAATAGACTATGAGCAGAGCTGTCAGATCCTATCACTTTCAATGTGAACATAACAAGGATTTGATGTAGGAGCTGATGAACGCTATTAATCAGTATCTGTCCCACTTATGTGGCCTACAACAGATCACTACAAACCATTCAGCTCCATCTTTCAAAAGATTTTTTATCTTTTCCTCATCAGAGCTGCAGGAAGGTGTGACACACAAGAACTGATACTTCAGCACTGGTCCACCACTGCTGTATCTGCTACTACCTTTCCCTGGGGAGGGAGCTCTGTGTCAGTTGATGAGACCGTCTGTGTCAGCTGATGAGATGTATTAAGAGACCAGATCAGCTAAGCAAGGAAGCCGCAGCACAGTTAGAATGTGAAAAGGCAGCATACAAGACAAGGGAAGATATGCCCTGGGAATGTAAGAATGGCAATTACTCTCAAGGAAGTAAAACCTCAGTTATTATTGAGATTTGCAAGGAACGTCAAGGTCACAAAGAAAAGCTTCTATGGCTATATTAGTTGTAAAAGCCTGACCAGGAAAAGTGTTGACTTATTGCTGAATAAGGCAGGTGATACAGTGACAGCAGACAGATTGCAGCACATCCTCACTGCTGCCTTTGTCATCAACAGCAAATTCTACCAGGCCTCTGTACTTAGTGATGGAGCTTAAGGATGAGAGGGGCTACCAGCTAGGGATGTTTATATTAAAAAAGTATGAAAAAACATGTGTACTGATTCTGATTGCAAATATAAACAACAAAAAGATAAACCAAATTTAATTGATACAGCAAATAATTTCTTAGTGTTCAAATCTTACCAAGAACCAAAATTTGCTTTCTTTAATTATTTTTTTATTCTAGTGTCAATATTAAATTTCTCACTTTTGAATAAAAGGAAAGAGATTACAAGTATTGAAGCCCTAAAAGTATAGGTTAGTTATCACTCACACTAAGTATCTATCCATACGGGCAGAAAAAAGTAGTGTCAAAACTGAAGTCCTTTTCCCAAAAAGCCTGAAGTATACTCATTCTTTCTAAAGTCAGTAATACAAGGCAGGTAGTCAGATATAACCTCTTGTGTTGAGCAAATTCAGCTATGTGAAAGATAACTGTGTCTGCTCCCTATGTTTTACAACAGAGTTACTTATCTGAATATAAAAAAAAAAACATGTTAGCTTTTCTATATGCATATAACATTCAATGTGTGAATATATGTCTATAGACACATACTATATATATGTATTTATATATACAAACTATTTAATGTTCTTCTTTTCTTCTAATAAAAATAAGATTTAGCTCGGCCTTTAAGAACTCCATACTAACTTTATATTATGGTTAATCTAAGATTACACACTGAAAAAAATGTTTAGTTCAGTACTCAAAGAACACGTAGCAAGAATTTACCGGTACGTTCTAAGAACCGTTAAAAGTTTATTTTATATGTAACAATTAAATGATTGATTCCTCATTCTCTAGCTTCCCCTTTTAGTTTCCATTTATTATTTTCTGTATGGTAGATCCCCCCAAGTTTTGACTGGGTAAGCAACCTTTGACAAGTGTGGGGATGCACAAAAGGGCATCCGGATCCCCAGATGTGACATACTGATGCATTCTGCATGATCACACATGGCAGGAGCTCAGGAAACACTCATTGAAAGAGGCTACAGAAAGTACAATGTATGGTGTTAGACAAATGTTTTATATTGACTACACAGCTGAACATTAGGTCACCCAGTGTTACAAACCAAGCACAAGGCATTGCAGACTTCTGTGATAAACAAAAAGTACTATTCATGTGCAAAAACAATGCTTTCCAACTGCACCACAGGTGGTAAAGAACAACAAACTCTGATGTCCAGAATGCCTCCTCTATGAGATGAGGTCACTCTACTCAATTTGCTATTTTATTATGAAACTCTTAGGATTTCCCTCAGACAAAGAGAGTCTTTTCTCTCTATAATCCCCGTGAATCTTGTGAAACACAGAGACATGGGTAACTTCTCTTTTCCCTACAGTACATTTTCTTACTTCTGCTACAGAAAAAACCCCACATTTTACAAGAATTCTCCCTGTTCACGAGAAGCACTGATTCCATTCACCAAGATCCTCTCAAAAAAACAACAGCAGATAGCTTTCTCCTGCCTTGCAAACATTATGTAGACGTTGAGAACTACCTTTCATCTGAAGAAGAAACTACTTAACTCCAGAAATGAGATCACTGCCTCTAGACTTGCCTCCCTCAGTTTCCTAGCTCTAGTCAACTTCTAAAGAGGCAGTCTTAACAAAGCTGTACTGAGCTTGCAGCGCTACATGTAGTTTATTCTATGTGACAATGGTACCATGAGGCTATTTACTGTGCCTCAGAAAAAACATCATTACAGTCTCCAAATTAATAGAAAGCAAGAACCTTCCCATATCAATATCTATTTCACACACAGACCAGCATAATTCTGGATGTACAAAGAGGGGGACAGCCCTGCAAAGAGGGATATGGGAGTTGTACTGAACAGTAACCAAAATGAGTCAGCAATGTTCCCTGGTGTCCAAAACAGCCAACAGTATCCAGAGGTGTGCTAGGCAGTGTAGCCAGCTAGCTGAAAGAAGTGATTGTCCCACTGTACTCAGCATTGGTGTGGCCTCAACTCAAGCCCTGTGTGCAGTTTTTCATTCCACAATAGAAGGTTATAAAAATATCAGAATGGGTCCAAAGGGAGTCAAGAAAATGGTGAAAGGATTAGAGGGAGTGTCTTATGAGGAGATGATGAGGATATTACATTTCTTCAGCTTAGAGAAGAGGAAACTATGGAATGACCTCATTGCTGTCTACAACTTCCTCATGAGGGGGACAAAAAGGGTGACACTGATCTCTGGTTCCTGGTGATAGGATCTGAGGGAATGGTTTAAAGCTGCATCAGGGAAGTTCAGATTGGGTATTAGGAAAAAATTCTTCAGGGAGATTCTTCAGTGGTCAAGCACTGGAACAAATTCCCTAGGGAAGTAATCATGCTCCAAAGCCTGTTTAGATTATCAAGTTCCACCATTAATCTAGCACTGCCAAGCCCACCACTAAATCATGTCCTTAAGTGCCACATCTATGTATCTTCTAAATATATCCAGGAATGATGACACGTCACTCCCCCACACAGTCTGCTCCAGTACTTGACAACCCTACTTGTGGAGCAATTCTTTCAACTAACCAATCTAAAACTCCCCAGGTGTAACTTGAGGCCATTTCTTCTTATCCTGTTACTTCTTACCCTGTGAAAAGAGACCAACCTCCACCTCACTACAACCTCCTGTTAGGTAGTTGTATAGAGTAACCATGTCTCCTTACAGTCCCCTGTTCTCCAGATTAAACAACTCCAGGTCCCTCAGCTGCTTTTCATCAGACTTATTCTCCAGAACCTTCACCAGTTTCTCTGGACACATTCCAGCATCTCAATGTCCTTCTTGTAGTGAGGAGCCCAAAACCTAACACAGTATTCAAGGTTCAGCCTCATCAGTGCTCAGTAAAGGAACATAACCATTTCCCTAGTCCTGCTCATCACACTATTTCTGATCCAAGCCAGAATGTCACTTTGGGCACACTGCTAGTTCATATTCAGGTGGCTGTAGACAAACACTCCCAGCTGCTTTTCCCCTTGGCAGCTTTCCAGCCACTCTTCTCCAAGTGTGTAGCATTGCATGGAGTGGTGGAAACCAAAAGGAGGACCCAACACAAAGCCTTGTTGATTCTCACACAGTTGGCCTCAGATCCTTAATCCAGCCTGTCCAGATCTCTCTGTAAAGCCTTCCTGCCCTCCAGCAGATCCACACTTGCACTTGGTGTCATCTACGAACTTATTAAGTGTGCATTTGATGCCCTCATCCACGTTATCAAAGAAGACATAAAATAGAACAGGCCCCAACACTGAGCCATGTGGACCACCACTGGAGACCAGCCACTAACAGGATTTAACTCCATTCCCCATGAGTCTCTGGGCCCAGCCAGCCAGTTTTCCACCCACTGAGGGGTACATCCATCCAAGCATGGGCAGCTAATTTCTCTAGGAAGATGCTGTGGGAAATGGTGTCAAAGGCTTCTCTGAAATCTAGGTAGACAACATCACAGCCCTTCCCTCATCCAGAAAGCAGGTCAAGATCAGGCTGGTGAACAACACTCGCCTATCATAAACCTGTGCTGACTGGGCCNTTGGTGTCATCTACGAACTTATTAAGTGTGCATTTGATGCCCTCATCCACGTTATCAAAGAAGACATAAAATAGAACAGGCCCCAACACTGAGCCATGTGGACCACCACTGGAGACCAGCCACTAACAGGATTTAACTCCATTCCCCATGAGTCTCTGGGCCCAGCCAGCCAGTTTTCCACCCACTGAGGGGTACATCCATCCAAGCATGGGCAGCTAATTTCTCTAGGAAGATGCTGTGGGAAATGGTGTCAAAGGCTTCTCTGAAATCTAGGTAGACAACATCACAGCCCTTCCCTCATCCAGAAAGCAGGTCAAGATCAGGCTGGTGAACAACACTCGCCTATCATAAACCTGTGCTGACTGGGCCTGATCATCTGATTGTCCTTTACACACTGTGCTGACACTGAGAATGATCTGCTCCATAATATTCCCTGCCATTGAGGTCAGACTGACAGGCCTGTANTGGACCACCACTGGAGACCAGCCACTAACAGGATTTAACTCCATTCCCCATGAGTCTCTGGGCCCAGCCAGCCAGTTTTCCACCCACTGAGGGGTACATCCATCCAAGCATGGGCAGCTAATTTCTCTAGGAAGATGCTGTGGGAAATGGTGTCAAAGGCTTCTCTGAAATCTAGGTAGACAACATCACAGCCCTTCCCTCATCCAGAAAGCAGGTCAAGATCAGGCTGGTGAACAACACTCGCCTATCATAAACCTGTGCTGACTGGGCCTGATCATCTGATTGTCCTTTACACACTGTGCTGACACTGAGAATGATCTGCTCCATAATATTCCCTGCCATTGAGGTCAGACTGACAGGCCTGTAGTTCCCAGGATCCTCCTTCCAGCCCTTCTAGAGAAGACCTTCCCCAGTGAGCCAGAACTGCTGGCAGATGATGCAGAGTGGCTCAGCAAGCGCTTCCACCACCTCCCTCAGGACCCTTGGGTGGATCTCACCTGGCCCCACGCATTTGTGTGTTTGTCAAAGTGGAACAGCAGGTCATGAACCATTGTCCCTTGGATTATGGGGGCTTCATTCTGCTTCTCATTCCTGTCTTCCGGCTTAGGGGCCTGGGTACTTGGAGAGCACCTGGTATAACTGTTAAAGACTGAGGCAAAGAGGACATTAAGTACCTCAGCCTTTCCTCGTTCTTTGTCACTATTGTTTCCACCTGCATCCAATAAAGGATGGAGATTCTCTATACTCTCTCTTTTGTTGCTAACTTATGTATAGAAACATTTTTAATTGTCTTTCACAGCACTAACCAAATTAAGTTCTAATTGGGCTTTGGCCTTTCTAATTTTCTCCCTGCATAACCTCAAGACCTCCTTGTAGTGCTCCTGGACTTGCCTTCACTGTCTTCTAAAGGCCATAAATTGTTTTTTTTTTTCCTGAGTTCCAGGCAAAGCTCTCTGTTCAGCCAGAATGGTTGCCTTCTCTGCCGGCTCATCGAGCCCTGATTTCCTTCTTGAAGAATGTCCAGCCTTCCTGGATTCCTTGCTCTTTTTGGATTCTGTCAACTAGGCTCCTAAACAGACCAAAATCTGCCCTCTGGAAGTCCAGTGCAGCAGCTCTGATGAACTCTCTCCTTGCTTTTTCAAGAATCAAAACCAATTATAATTTCACGATTGCTGTGCTCAAGATGGACTCCAGCCATATCATTACCCACAAGTCCTTCTCTGCGGGCAAAGAGCAGTTCCATTGGGATGCCTTCTCTTGTTGGCTCCCACACCAGCTGTGTCAGCGAGTTCTCACACACTCAAGGAACTGCCTAGGCCTATTTCCTCTGTATTGTATTGTGTTTTCAGC
Organism: Urocolius indicus; assembly: GCA_013401255.1. Classification (NCBI taxonomy): domain Eukaryota; kingdom Metazoa; phylum Chordata; class Aves; order Coliiformes; family Coliidae; genus Urocolius; species Urocolius indicus. The sequence continues at coordinate 7,320 of WBNH01001288.1, forward strand.
ACACCCCTGTTAAGTTGAAGTTGCCCACTAGAACAAGGGCTAGCGATTGTGAGACTTCTCCCAGCTGCTTGTAGAATATTTTGTCTCTCTTTGCCCTGGTTGGGGTGTCTCTAACAGACTCTGCCAATCATATTTGTCTTATTGGCTTTCTCCGATTCTTAGCCATAAATCTTCAACCTCATTGTGCATCCAGGTATGTGGACAACACTCTTAGATACATGGTTTAAGTTTTAGATTGCTATGTGTGTAGTCGGGAGTCGAACTGGATGACTCTTGAGGATCTCTTTCAACTCAGAATATTCTGTTTTACAATTCTATGAGCTCTGATCCCAAGAGCTTAGCTAAAACCTAGCCTTTAGCAGTGCTTGAACAACCATAGTTTTTCTTAATTAAATTGGGTGGAAAAATGAATGAAGGTTAAACAACATGCAGAGCCATGTCCTGCTCTCTTTTACTTTTGACATAAACATAGAACAGATGTGAACACCAAAGTTTAAATAATTAATTTTTACTCACTCGGCAATCCCGCTGTAGTGTTTTCATTAGTGCACTGTGTGTTTCAGAGTCAAAATACAGCCCTTCATGCATGTCTTGCAAGAAATCCAAGTCTTTGAATGTAGGGTTGGCCTTCTCCCTCTCTTTTCTTGATGCTCTTCGTTTGTATGTAGAGCCTTTCAAGTCATACGTAAAATGCATTTTTAAGGCTCGTGGCAAAACATTGTTCATCACAACAATTCTAATATTAATGCCTCCTGACTGAACACAGTAGAGCCCATAAAATTTGGGTAGAAGAGTCCTTGGATTCTGGTTCAGATTCTAAAACAGAAGAGAGATAGATAAATACATCTATGTTCAATGAACTTGCATGCTTTAGAAAGGTGGGATTTTTTTTAATACCAAAGGATATGAACAAATATCAAGAAAACTACATATTTCCTATTGAATATAGTTTCTTTGACCAGTTGACTTTCTTTGTGAGTCTATATTTCTGAAAGCTAGCACAAACAATGCAGTTTTGCTAGGAACTTATACAGACCAAGAGTAGAGCAGTATCTGTATTTATGCCAAGTTTCTCTTCCTCACATCCCACGAAAAAACGACTAGGCCAAACTTCATCCTGAAGATTTAACATATTTAAGCTGACCTGAACAACCTTTGCATTTCACCTTCTGGAAAGAGTTTGGATCAAATGTAGTTCTCATTGCCTTAACTTGGATTCTGACAAACAGAATCCCTGTCTTCATGAAGCTTTTGACATTGAGAGTTAGTGACAGATAAACCATGACTGATCATCAGAACAGAAAAGTGTGAAATCATCCAAATTCCACAATATGCAAAAAATTACCTAGGAGAGGATAAGAGAGATGAGAGCAAAAATACCTGTAAATACAATTACTCTTGTTTTTTAGCATGAAAAAGCAAGACAGGGTAAAATACTTCCAAGTCTTACATGATTATTATGTTACAACACACAACTATGGGCAGAAAGTTTTTAAAGTTTTAAAACCTAAAGTTTTACAACTTTGGACATTTTTGTGTATGGTAGCAGTACAAATAAAAATCCCAGAAACAAAGCCAAGTGTCCTTATATATTGACTTGTAATAGTTGAAAAAGTTTATGAAAAAATAGCTGTAAACCTACACTGAGCTGATTATCATTATTAGAAACATTAACAAAGGATCTGCCACTATTAGTACTTTTGATGTTGTCAATGCAGAGTTTTTTTTCAAGCAAACAGTGAATCCAAGTTAGAGTACTAATAACAACTTTCCTCATTTTTAGTACACCTGAGAGAGTAACTTTTCTAGTGTTTACTTAAGAAAGCGAAGAAATAAAAGAAAGCCAGTCACTCTGTACCATCCAGAAGAATCCCTGTTCATACGTATGAAGAGCTTTTGAGAAAAAAAGAAACTCAAAAAACACCAAGAAACTGGGAAAAAAAGCGCCCAACATAATTAAGTTCTATTTATTTGGATCAATGGTTTCCTTTTTTGATGACTAACACACATAAATTGATACAATTGACTTAGCATTAGACCTCAAAAAGCTCCATTTAAAAATTAATGTTTCAATAAATTATATGAGGGAAAAAAAATATTTTTTACATCCTTACATGAGAAATGGAAATTAGAAGTAGTCCAGAAACTGAAGTGAAACTGACAGGTCTAGTTTTTTTGTCGACTCTAGTGAAATGGAGAGAGTAGACAAACATAGGACAGAGCAAAAGGAAGCTGATTACAAATTCATAAACCTTTGTGTGTTACTAGCTTATTAGAAGCAGAGTTTGGTATCAAATTGAAGAAGACATTCAACTTCCTCTTGATTTCTAGAAGAACAGCAATTATTGACAATAAGCACAATAAATGAAACCAGATCTTCAGAAGCGTGACATGAAACAGGAAAAACACAGGTAAAACACAATCTTCAATTACTTACCATATAATAACCTGGCAAAAGCTTCTGGAGAAACTCAGCCTCTTTGTGTTGAACTGTTTTGATGATGAACTCATCATCACTAGTTACAAAAAATAAGGATCCACTGGCACCTGGGTTGGATAATTCAATTAAAGGCTCACTGCAGATTGAGTACTGGAAGAGAGAAAAATTATTTTTTCACTGTTGATTCCTGTGTCACCAAAGCACATTTTTAACACAAAGAACTGTTGATTCAGATAGGCACAGAAGAGTCATGGAGCTTATTCTCTGGTCTTTAGTTGCAGCAACTCTATCACTTTACAGACAGCTGGGTCACAGTAATTTGGCAGTGCAGTTGCACTCCATTCTGCCCAGGACACGCTGTTTAACTGTGGAAGAGCAGTTGGCAAGCAAGCATACAGTTCTTCTTCATGTCTCACTGCAGCAGCTGAACTTTCCCTGGAATAAAGTGAGTGGTTGAGGCATAGACTCCATCCCCTCCACTGTCTATATTGCAGATGCTTGAGTCAGAAACCTTAAGATGACATTTTCCCTGAAAATATTCACTTTTCACAGCCATTTACAAAACAGTACAGGAAGATGTTAGACAAACATACTGGAAGGGATAAATATGCAAGTCCAGTGAAACTAGGATTGAAACCATTAGAATTATAATTTTGGTGCAGTTGCTAATGTTGTTTTCTGATTGAAAACCGCCTAAAACTAAATATCAGTAAGTGGGAAAAAGCAGGGCATGAAGAGCATTACTTTGGATGCTTATACAGGCCACCTTTTCCACAGAGACACAGTAATAACTATGATCACGTTAAGGAGGAAAAAGACACCAAGGTGTATTCTTACTAGCAGAACCAAATCTCGCACAGAGGCTAATGTAGATCTATTAAATCTACATTAATTCATATTCCATGCTTCATTCAAACTAAATGGAGAAGAGACATTAATCATAGAATCACAGAATCATAGAATGGTAGTGGTTGGAAGGGAGCTTTAGAGATCATCTAGTCCAATGCCCCTGCAGAAGTAGGTTCAACTAGATCAGGTCACACAGGAACATGTCCAGGTGGGTTTTGAAGACCTCCAAGGAAGGAGACTCCACAACTTTGCTGGGCAGCCTGTGCCAGGGCTCCCTCACCTGAACAGTAAAATATGTTTTTCTTATGTTTAAATGGAACTTTTTGTGTTCCAGCGTCATCCCATTACCCCTTATCTTGTTGCTAGATATAATAGAAAAAAGGTATTTCCCAAACTCCTGACATCCACCATTTAGATACTTATAAATATTAACGAGATTCCCCCTCAGTCTCCTCTTCTCTAAACAGCCCCAGTTCCTACAGTCTTTCCTCATGAGGAAGATGTTCCAGTCCCTTGACTGTTTAATATAAACTCAAGAGGTTGTTTAAAAAAAGTATAATGATACTTTAAATCACACACTCTTTTCCTTTGTTATATATCATCAATTTAACAGTCCTGGAGATTTACTGTACAGTTCAGTATTTTAAGGCTTCAGTCTTTGAAAGAAACAAAATATATACAGAGCATGAATTGTGAGTAGGGTAAGCACCACGAAATTTGCAGCAGTGAGCACGTCTTCTGATCTTCTCAGAACAAAAGGACTAACTGTTTCAGTTACAAGTACCTGGTTTATTGGGTCATTGAGATGAATTCAGCAATTCCACATGAAAAAAAAAGTTTTGTTTGTTGAAAACAGATTTCATTGAATTCAACTGGATTCTTGCCATTAATTTCAACAGGTGGTGATAGCAGAAAAAAAACCAATACAAAAAAATTTAATAAATATGTTTTCCAGTAAGCACAAACTTGAACTGAAGTAGCATGCCTCCTATGGACTCAAACCACTGTCTTAATGTTTTCTTATATTCACTCCAATTGAGCCTTTACCAATGTTTGCAATTTTAAGAAACTTTTGTGTCCTATAAAAATGCTTCCAGCTTCTCTCCCTGCTTCTCCAGTTCACTCAGTTCCAATTAATATGAGAGATTTTTCTTAATAATTCTATAGGGGTAACTGTCTACAGATAAAACACTAATATTGATGTGTAACACTGCAGACTTCTGGAACAACTCAGCAGCTGAACTATAACCCTTCCATTATTTCTGACAAAAGCTTCATAAGTAATTGTCATTGTTTTAAGCATTTGAAACCATTTATCCTAAACATTAAAGCCCAATGAAACAGCACAAGTTATTAACCTATACTGTGTGCTCATCATTTTACAGTTGAATGCATTCCTGCAAAACAGAAGTCTACCCATCAAGTGCTCCTATACAAAAAGTCCAACTAATTTCAACTATGCACTTACGAAAGCCAAGTTGAAATTGAAAATTAAGAGAATCCTGAAGTTCAATTAAGTAATTAATGACTAAAAAGTTTCTCTTCAGAATGCCAGTACTCCATGACATTTCCAGTGACAATAATTTACTTCTACCAGCTCTTCAAATGTGTTTACCCTCATTACACAGTCTCACTCCTACAGTGCATTACTGCTCAGCCTCCTTGGAACAGGTAAATCTTTCGACTTTGTCATTGCAAATTAACAGTGTCAATTCATATATGCTTGCTTTAATTCATCCTCTTTTTACTTCCCATCTATTCCCCTCTAGCCATCAGTTGACATATTGTTAAAGGGATTCAGATACTGAACTGGAATTATGGTCGCTATATGACAGATTCAGATTCCACAGAAACAAGAGGGACTGTTCAGCCAGAACCCTGGCATGTGCTATGGGGAACAAATTCTTAATAAGACATTTTGGATATAATCAATCATCAAAAAGGTCTCAAACTAAAACTGTTTTAGTTTTATGATCATAAGACCCCTCTGGACTCATTTGCCTCTGGACTGCAAGAGATTGGAACTTGCTCTGACTGCAAAGTGATTCACACTTAAAAAAAAGTGAGTTATAACATGCTTGCAGAGCAAGTATAACCCTAACAGAGGCATGCATCAGTTAAAACTAAACACACTGAAATCCCAACTACATTTCACAAAAATGCCTGTTTGTTGAAGGAAGTCTACTTCTGCACCTTCAAGAAAAGAAGGTGCACTTAATCTTGAAACTAGTTTTTTAACTTGTCTCATTTCCTTGGAAACATGCCACTAGTGGTGTCATTTGATGTGCCACAAGGAAAAGGAATCTGCAACAAGTTGCCCTTACTGGCAATTTCCCTTTGGGATTAATTTTTTATCTCAGCAGAGTGTCAGAAATCTCTTGTTAATCTTTCTATAATCTTTAGTTTTTGCTACTGCAAATGCTTCCTTAAATGGAATAGAAGTGGCAGGTGACAGTAACTTTACTCTAGGAAGTACAATATTTTTAGCATCTGGCAACGCAGCCTGCATACTTTGTCTTCCACCACGTCCCTAAAAGGAAATAGGTAAACCATGTAATACTGAATGACAATTTATAAAGTGCCAACCCAACCACAATTGCCTACTACTAACATCAGATCATCCTTCTGAATTATAGTTTTTATATATACGTATTGTCCTGAGGGCTAGTAATTCAAAATTCAGAAATTGTACTACAGAACTAAAATCAGAGATTCACATTCAACCTAAATAAAAGCAAAACCAGCTAAGTTTTGCTTTTAGGGTCTTTATTGAAAAAGGAAAAAAACCTCAAACCTCTTATAACATGCTTGAACACAACAGAAGTCAGTGAAGTAATAAATTAAGTAATGTTTCAGCACCATTTAATCAATTTTTTTATTTTTGCTCATTCAAGCTCTTTTAAATTTCTTTGGTTTTATAAAAACAGCTATCAATGAAGAAATGAAATTGTCTAAAAACTCATTTAAAAGAAATTAACAATAAAACTGACATATAAAATCACTGATTTGTACTGGGACTTGAAATTGGTGGGTGGAGTGACAAGCAAGACATGAGGCAAACATCAAGACACAATCCCATGCTTTGCTTTCATAGTACCCTTTCTAAAGTGGAACTATAAGAGAAGTAAAAGAGTGGACTCTGTCCCTGGCAGTGCACAGTGCATAAAGTAGTTCTATCAACAAAAGCCTGCTTTCACAACAGCAGCAAATGCACCACTTTTCCCACATGCAAACTGTTGAATACTGAGAAGGAACAGGTCTTCAAACTATAAAATACAGAGAATAAAGGAGGTACTCAAAATGCTTCTTTTTTTGCCTGCCATTTGCAGACAAACACTTATCTACTGAAGTGAATAAATAATACAAATAACAAAAGTGCATTTTACTGGAACAGAATTTGTAGAAGTCACACAAGTATTGATAACAATTTCTCTAGAAACAATGACCTGAATGAGTAGTAATTCTCAAGTTACACTAGTCAATTAGCAAGGCAGATTTTTACGGGAATTGTCTAAAGACGAACCATTAAAATTTTTGTAAAACACTAAAAACATTCACTAGTTATAAACCACACATAAAATTTACTACCCATTTGGGCATTAAAGCATCCTCATCTGTCACTATGAAACGAGTACACATTGCAATAATTTGTAACTCAAGGGAAAACTGCAAGCTCTTACCAAGTAATCATCAGGCTTGATACCAAAAAGTTCTCTGAAATAGCGGAAGGCAAGAGGTGCATACGTCTTAAATCTGAAGTCAGGGTAATGATGGGCAGGGGTAAGATTGCTCCCTTCACTGAAAAACAATAAATAAATCAAACTAAATTATTGCTGAGCAATTTTTAGTGACTTTCTTCTTGCAGCTAGGTTTTTTTGTGAAGCTGCCTAACTCAGCCATTGGCCAAGACAAGAGTCATAAACGCAGATGAACCTCCATATCATGACTCATCAGTGTAATAGAAATGTCTGTTAGAGACAGAATACTACCAGCAAATTCCCTTCTTCAACTTTAAAGGAAATTATTATCTTCATCACTCATCCATTTACATAAAGATTGTGTTTAAACTAATGGTACAATTTTTGATACCTCTCCAAAGTAAGCCAATCTAAGCGCTTACTGACATACTCCCACCTCATGTAAGCTCTTGCAAGATGTTTTGACCTAATACAGCAAAACAACATCACATTAGGTTGGTGTCTTGAACTGGTTTGTAGAGGAGTCAGGTGGACACTAAGAACAGCACAAAGAGGGCATCAACAGTGGCCAGGGCAGTGTGAAGGAAGCAGGATGGTTTTCAGTCTCAGCAAAAACTGATTGGCTCAGTCTTATTTATGAAACAGCACCCTCAACATTAGTCTCTGCTGAAGGCTAACTGCAGTTACGGTTATCTATCTCTTGCTAGTACAGTCCAGAATTGGGAAGTCACCGGCTTTGCTGACTTTAGAGTGGTTTTCTGTTTGCCTGCCTGTCATGTGACCATCATGTATTTTACCCCACCTCAATCTAAACCAGTGTAAGTTTACACACTCAACTGGTGAAACAGGACCACAGGGTACAGACTCTTCGAGGGATTATAGAAAATGATATGCAGTCATATGCAAAATACAGATTCAAACCAGAAGATGCACAAAGACTACTAAGGTAACCAGTCTGAAAGACTGACTAACAAAACACTGTAGTCTCCTTAGCCCTTTTCCTTGTTTTATATTTACCATCTCATTATTCTTTTAGGCTGCGGCTGTATGAGTCTTGAGATAAATACCACATGACTTAAGCTAAAGGAAAAGGTCAGCAGCAAAATACTACCAGGAAAAAAAAAGTCACAAACAACAAAACTGCCTGTGGATTCATTTACAATAGAAAACAAAAGAAGGCTTTAAGGAGAAGAGCAAAGTTCTACAGTGCTATTTCAATGCAATCAAGAACAGTTTAAAGAAAAAGGTTGATCAGTCTCTGAATGGTTTGGTAAATAGTTGAATACAAAATCCAAGCCTTCACATAGTGGGCAAAATAATGACTTTCAGGATTTCCTTACTCACTTACTGTAACTAAAGTATTGAGAAATGCAACGGGTACCTCTATGCTTGGCAACAAAAATGTCCAAAAATATACAAAACAGAGGAAAAACTGAGGGTGGGAAGCAGAAGGGGGAAGGAGGAAGGCAGGAAAAAACCCCCCAAAACTAGGAATTCATGCAAATATGAACAGAAAACTACAAAGACTAAATTAAATATCATGAAAATATTTAAGACCTTTGATCCTGTACAATTAATGGCTGTCACGTGAACTTGTCACCTTCCATTAATATCAACTTGATGACAGAAATCTACCCAACCCACCTAGATGCCCCTGCACACATACCACTGAAACCAAACAGAACTGAACAGCGGGATCTGGAGAAGAGCCCAGAAATGTATATATTTTAGACTCTTCAATATGAGACAAAAGAATGGAAAAACCAATCTTATTTCTGTCTGGAAATCACAAATAAAAAGATGGTTGTGAATGATAAAGGATATATACAAAGACATTAGAAAATTGCTGCTTCTTGAAATGCTAAACTACACAATTAATAGCTAGTGAAGGCTGCCTAGTCCTAATGAACTCATCTGATCACTTTACAGTGTACTGTACCATAACTCCAAGGTATGAAAACCAAATCCATAGGTATTTTATTATTCCATTTTATACTAAGCAATTTTAAATCGGTAGGACTCTAGGCTGAAGATGGTTGTTTTTCTTTACAGTTAAGACTGGTTAATGCTTTTTCTCACAAGGCCTTTCACCTGCTCAGAACATTGTCTGTTAAGAGTTTTACGTAGTTGCATAAATCTCACGGAATGTTTTTACAGTATGAGGATGCCACAAGGGTAATCTGTAGCTGCAATGGGAAGCTGGAAGAATACTTGCAAATGCATTAATGCTGTAAGATCCAAATAAGAACACAACAGAGCATTCACTGCTGAAGCATCACATCGTCTGGGAATCTAAAATCATCCAAAATTTATTATAAAAGTCTTAGCTTTCAGTACACACGTGTTTTTATTAATCTGCCTCCTGTAGCCATAACATAAAAGTTTCTTTTATAAAAGCGTGGCAAGATTACATGTTCTTGCCATACCAGAATATGTACTGTTGTCAAAATTTCACCAGGTTTAAAAAAAGATAGGTTTGCTACAATACCATGGGTATTTCATAAGTGTATCTGAAATAAAATGACCAATATTGGGTCTGCAGGTGGGCGGTAATGCATAGTAAGTGCAGATTTATTCCAAAATAATTGCAAAACACAGCAATTATTTTGGAACAACATCTACACAGAGATTACTCAGAGCATAATGAGCTTACTTTAACTGCTGATATGACAGTGAACTTCACTATGCAGACAAGTTTGTTTTTTCTTTGTAAAATCATCTTAAAATATCTCTTTTACTAAAGGTCTGCAAAGCTTTTTATCAAACCGTACCATTTCTGTTAAACATATTAATTAGTTTCAGTCTCATTGCCAGATAGAATAGTTCATAGGAGCCAAACAGTAAACTGTTCTGTGATGCAAAAAGCAAGCTTGACACACCTTTAACATTTCCTAGTTACTCTTCTGGAAGAAAAATGGTAAGGATTTTTTTTCTTACTCCACTTTTGCAGCCTCACTTCCAGTTATTTCCTACAGTAATGGAAAGCCTTCAAATTCCTTGTCATTAAGCATGTTCTTGCTCTTACTTGAAAAAGATAGTTTCCACTGTACAGAATCCTTGATGTAAATACACCTCCACCTTATATAGACAAGAAATTATTCACCTCCACTCTACTGGCTCGAGAGTATGTATTTCATGTTTTCACCCCATATCTCCTTGGTGCATTTTACAAATGTGTTTAATGGTCTAGATTAAAGTACCGGTGCAATGCACTTCATATATCAATTTTTAATCAGCCTACGCGTTTTCATGTGAATGGTCATATCTTTGAAGTGGAACAAGAAAAATACCCACAATCAGTTGACAAAAAGAGTTAACCTACAAACAGAGCTTTGGATAGAGTAGTAATGTACTCTGCAAAAAATAAGGAGCTAATAGTGTAATTTTCCTCTCAGACAGTTTAGGGCACAGGTCTATTAGAGGGAAAAAAAAAAAAAGAGAAAGAAAAGAAAAAAGAAAAAGAAAGGCTTTGCTACCAGCTTTGGTTCTGGCAATCTTGAGGAATTCAGGTTTCTGAATATGAGCTGTAACAAAAAAATATAAGCTTTGGAAAGATCAGAAAGCAATCATAAATTAAGAATTATTTTAATAAAGTTAGCTGTAATACCACACAAAAGCAACATATGAGTAGGTACCATAAAAAAAAAAAAGATTAGGTTGTGAGTTTAATACTTAAATTTTAGATTTTTTTTTTTTTTTTAAACCAAGCACAACCTATGAATGACAGTATGTGCATGTGTCAATAAATGCTGAAGTTTGATTTGAAGTATAGGTGGTGCAATATCAAATTAAAAACAAAATAAAACTAGCTATATTTTTCATGGCTAGCCCCATGGCTTGCTCAATGAGACACCTAGATATGTTTCTTGGCAGCTTTTCTTTCTTATGGCCTCACCCTGCTAGGAAGTAATCAGGATAGAGCACACCTGTCTAAAGGGGCAGAGAAAGATAGCTGCATCTCTTGGTAGCAAGCCTTCATTGCAGAGCATGTTAATAGGCTCTGATGTAGGTGTTAACAAAAAATATAGTCATACTGTAGCCAGGGACCTTCTCATATGTATTGTAAAAAAAGAACAACACCTGAGTTTTCTCATGTGAAAGCAACTCTCTTTTAAATCTTAAAATGAAAGAAAATGTCTAAAATTAAATGTTCCCAATACTAAAAAGTATCCAACCTCAGTTTCAATGCTTTTGAATAAAGGTCTTCTTTTACAGCACATCAAAATGTGTTTAAATTCTGCAAAGTGTATCCAACAAATACATGCTGATACAGCAGGCTTTGTTGTATTTATTTCTCATATATCATTTCAGGAAAGTAACTGTTTCTCACATGATTAATGTAGTTTTCATGGCTATCTGTCCAAACAGGTGTGTGTTTGTTTTCTTCATACTGTGGGATAAAGTCTGATGGCAATATCCTTGTTTCTCACTGTACATTCTCCTATGCTTTCAGTTCCTGTATGCTATCCTAAGCAGTTGCCTGCAAGACAGCTTTGAAATACAATTATGAAGTGTAAATGTCTCTAAAAGAAGTCAAGCTAATCACATCTATTTAACAGTTGTATACACAGATACCTTCTTATGGTGATGATACCACTGTTTCACAACCAAGTGGAGAGACCATTAAAGCAAGTGATCACAGAGTACTATAAAAATAGTTTAAGTATGTCTATATAACCACACAAGTATCCAGGTTACCACAAACTTACCATTAATTTGATAGTTATAGAAGTATCTAAGACCAACAATTCACAATTAACATGTTTTTGCCTTTGCCATCACAGTATCCTCATTTTGACTACTACTTGTAAACACAAACTACCTCCTCCTATTTGTGCTATCACTCTACTTACAAATCATAAAAACAGTGTCATAACTTGGGTCATCCAGTGTCTCTCTGCCAAAGAGACATCATAAAGCAGCAGTGCTTTATCAAAGGTTTCAGGCTACTTTCTTATCTGTCTTGTGAAACTTCCCAAGTAGAAACAAATACAGTGGCATAAGTTACACAACAACTAATTGTTATTGTGAACTTTTGAGTATTATTTACACCAAATAATTAAAAAAAACACTACTTAGGTCATCAGGTAACCTATGATACAAATTTGGCACAAAGGTATTTTCAAGGCCAAGTGCCAATTTTCCTTGATTTTTTTAAATCAGTCATCAAAAACATATCAGAAAAGGTACACTTCTGTTTTAGATGTAGGTCAAAGCATAAACTGGTTAAAATATGTCCAATGTTTTACTTTTCTTAGTACTTTTGACTCCTTATTTGGGCTGTAATCTAAATACTATCATAATATAATATTAAGCTTTTTACATTAAACAGCAGAAAGCACTGACTAACCTTTCATTAGCATCACAAGAAAGCTACTTATAATTTAACCACTTCATTGTACAGCCAACTGAACTGCAGGGTGTATGCACATCTCCAGCATCTAACACACTCAGGAGTTAAGTTAAAAATAATAGCAAGCATTCTCAACATCCAGGGTCCAGGATCTGAAAATAAAGCAAGTATTAGCAAGGGAAGCATGTAAGACTGATTGCTGCAAACCAGCTTGCTGTGAAAACTCAAAACCCACAGCTGAGCTTAGCAGCAGCCTCCGTCCAAAGAAAAAGACAAAAAGAGAAGGAGTCTGGAACACACTGTTTTGCTCCAAATGCTCTGTATTTCTAAAGGTGTATATGACTAACTAGCCAAAGCTAATTGTCAGAATGGAGCAGTTTCCCTCATCCTGTCAAGCATCACCATAGAAAATGTACCTACTTAGTACATGTCTACTGGAGGAGCTCAGCAAACCGTCCATATTACCAATTGCATGGCCTCAGCAACCAGCTATCAGACTGAGCCATCACTGCCTCACACAACTAGGTCCTTCTCACCATGACCACAGTACTTGGAGCAAGTTCCACACTTGAATCAAATGGCTGCCAAATCATTGCTGTAGCTACATTGCACAAATGACTGATTTGAGACAAAATATATACCATGAGGAAATGAACGAGTTCCAACTAATGAAATCAGGGGCACTGAGCATAATGCAGGAAGGGAAGAATGTGTCTCAACACAGATGAATCATAGGACAGAGCATAGAGAGCAAAGGCATTGAACCTTCCAGTCACTGCTCCAGCACTATCAGCACCAGGTAAGCAACCCTACTAGTGAATTTCCAAAGCTTTGATTAAAAGACAGAAGAGAGGTTACACTCTGAGGATTTCTCCCTGTGGTTTCACCCTATTTAGGGCACTGAACAAAGACTTCAGACACTGTATCTTCAGAATCAACTGGGTCACTGCAGACTGTATTTGTTTCTCAGTCCAAGGAGCACATTTGCATAGTGCCATTTAAACTCAATCTGTACGGTAGCTCTCAATGAACTCCTTTATAGCAGCCCCTAATAATACCTCACTTAGTTCCTGAAAACAACACATTATAAACTGCTGGGAAGCCTGAAGGGATGAAGGGGATGCCAAAATGTGAAGCAGAAATTGACAAAGGCACTTTTCCACCGCCTCCACCACTACAGAGTACAATTGAAAACAAGCTCCTTTGCAATTCAAATACACACACTGTACAGAGATATCCGTACCTCACTTGAAGTCACTTCCTGAAATAAATACTTAAATGAATCTGGACTAAATTCTGACCCATTTAACCCAATTAAGTAACACTAGACCAGGTGTAACCTGCAATCCATGGAGTTATTATTTACATCAGTAGCTCCCACAATAAAGAGGGCAGTTACGTTCATGTTCTGGCATTATTCTCCCTCCTGAAATCCTAAACACCACTGGATGTGTTTTCCTATGGTTACTCAGGTGGTGCTGAGGTTTTTTCAGAGGCTGCGAGATTTGCAGAGTCTACTTATCATCTCTAGCTGTTACAATTTATATGTAACTGTTGACTGTGTTCCTTTAACAGTTAAAGGGCTCAGGTAACAGTATTTTGCTCACTGGTCTGCAGGCTGCTGCTTCATTGCACTTCTGTTAGCTCAGGTCTATTTTATCTGTGCCAACACAGCAACAGTCCTGTTGCCATCAAAGCAGCAGGTGTGCCTATCATTCTGAAAAATAGCTGCCTTCTTACCTCATGGTCAGACTCAGATGAGGTGAGGGAAAACACTGGAAGAAGGTGGAGCAGGGCAGCTTGCTGTGACTTGGTCACAGTGAAAGGGAAGTTCAGCTAATAGCCTGCCTGGAGCTGTGGCTGAATTATGCGTACACAAAGCAAGTGGAAAAATGCTGCCCCTTGCTTGGAAAGTGCCTGCTTACAGAGCCATGCTTGCTGCACTGTCAGGTTCTCCTCCAGCCATGGATATTTGACAAAAACCTTAATCTCAGCTTGCTCCTGGGTGTTTCCAGCTAGAAGTCAGCCCACTGGACCTGCTGGTGGAAGTAATTTCAAGTAATTACTTTTATCAATAGTGCCTTCACACGTAGGTACTGTCCTAGGAATAAGTGAAAAGCACCTAAAGTCTACTTTGGGAATGCAATCTTATCTGGAAAGAACATGCAGCCATAGTTTTTTACTTCCAACTTACAGTAATGAAACAACCTATAGATATGACTCCAAAACAATCCACATAAGTTGTCATGAAAAACTCAACATCCCAATGCCTACAACTAGCAACAAACAAGCCTGTATCATGCAATCTTAAAGTATCACAATTTGTGGAAACTAATACTATGTTGGATTGAAACCATTTTAGATCAATGAACACGAATGCTACACTGAAACAAAAGAAGAACTTATTACCTGACATTTCCGTGCATTAGCACAAGAAAAGAAGCATCATGGTTTTAAGAAATTGCTATGGATAAAAGAGTTTTAGTTTAATAAATAGTATTATCAGCACTTGCTCTTTACAGAAAGGCTCCTTCTTACAGTCTAGATGACATTATATTACATACTATTGCTTACTAAATTGCTACGCAAAAAAAAAAATCATGCTGCTCTAGCCATTACTTTGTCTTGTTTGCCTCACATGATTGATTTATAGGAAACTGTCCAGAAAGGTGCTGCTAAAGCTTTTATAATAAATTTCATGTTAGTGCAAATGGGCTATTCCTTCTTCCTCTGTTTTCTTCTTAAGCCAGAAAGGATCTCTCATAGCTCTCCTTTAAAGCCAACATAAAACAGGAAAATCTCATTTTTGAGCATACATGCAAGCAAGTTTCACAGAAGACAAACACAATGCTATGAGTTACAACCATTTTATTTTACTAGTTCCTTTAAAACTATGTTAAAAATATAATTAGGAGTTTCTTTGATATGTAATAAAACAGTTCCAGCATGCATCTTCCATTTTATTTCCCTGGACATCAAAGTTGATAGCACAGCCACAGAAATTACAGAAGCCTGCACTGCTGTCAGTCATACATTTCACAAATGTGAATTTTTCACTCTCTCAGTTTTTCAGGTCAATAGAAATTTTCTTACATGATATGCAAGTCAGCTGCAATTTATATTTAAAAAACCCCAAAATTTTGTGATTTCAGTGTATGAAAAGTGCACACAGTTAACTTCTCTATATTTACCAATCTGTAAGAGAAAGACTACAAAACTATGTGCAAATCTTATAGATAACACCAGAATCAGGATGTGAATACTCTTGATTACTAGGAACTAAAGAATGTAATGTAAAAGCTTTGTTTCATATAAGAAACAAATTTTCTTCTCCTTATAGGATCTTCCAATTCAGAGCAAAACAAGAGCTGAATCAAGCAAATTTACATGAAGAGAGATGAACTTTAAAGAGCCTGCAATTATTTTGTACATTGTCAGTTTGACATCACTATTTTTTAAAGACTGTAAATTATTAGAAGTAATTGGTGAAGTAGTATTCCAACTTCACACATACAAGGCTTTGACAAACCTCATAGAAAGTATTCACAAATTGAAGGAATACTGTATAGACAGCACGTTCTTACAGAAATGATGGGCATTACTGGTACTTGTTGTTTCTAAGAACCCAGACAATACTAAACAGAGCAAGTCATCCTGCTCCTGAAACATACTTTCCTAAACTTTCTCTGTCCGTTCTTAGTATATGTAACTTGGAAAAGTTACATGGCACCACAATTCAACTTCTGAAGTGCCAAACTGAGTATGGCCTTAATTTGTCTCATCAGCAGAACTTCATTATTACAAATTCTATACCATCAGCTTGGCAGCAATACAAGCTGAGGTGGCCATGTACAAAACAGTAATGGCACACAATTAGTCAGCTGGTACGAGCTGAACCTCATCACAGGCTAAACTCTTGGCTAAAATTTTGCAGTGTAGTGTAAATTCCTATATTACACTCAACATTGCAGGACTTGAATTTTCATAAATTTTGACAGTATCTCAACAAAATAGCTTTATTCTCCATTTTTTAGGAAATAAAATGAAATTTAACAAACCTATTAATGTTGGACACAATACTGAATTGCATATAGATCCACAAATCACAATTGTAATTACGGCTCCTTTAACTGAACATGTTACAATTACCATCCTTCACAAGAAGTGGCAAGTATTGAGTCTTCAGTTGTGTGATGTTCTCAGTTTTCTCCCTACCTTCATTTTCAATGACAACATGGAGAGGATAATTTTTGAGTTCTCATACACTAAACTTACGCTAACTCCATTTCATTTGAACTAGAAAACAAACCTTGTCTGAAATATCTTGTCAAAGGTTCATTATTAAACTCTGTTGAAAAAAAA
Organism: Urocolius indicus; assembly: GCA_013401255.1. Taxonomy (NCBI): domain Eukaryota; kingdom Metazoa; phylum Chordata; class Aves; order Coliiformes; family Coliidae; genus Urocolius; species Urocolius indicus. The sequence goes on from WBNH01001288.1 coordinate 24,022, forward strand.
AAAAAAACTGAACAGGCTTGCCCTTACCTTGGTAGGAAGACACTTTCCACTACATAGAAGTCTTGCATAAGAACATCTCTGTCTGGTTTTGATGTCAGGTTTCCCACTGTGTATCCTATTCCCAGCTGGATAGCACCTTTAATAGCTGAAGATGCAGTCTGTGTGGAAAGAAAGAATTTACTTAAGCATAAGTTTGCTAAAAATAGATTTCTGATTGTTACCAGGAATGTTACATGCTGAAACTCTTAACCATTTTTGTAATAACAACAACATGTCATCTTTACCTCCTAGATCTCAGAGCAATCACTGTTTTTCAATCAGAAGATTTAAAAGAAACACTAAACTGTACAAAAGTTACAAAAATAAGTTATCTGGTTATACAGACAGAGACTTTTCAAATTGCCCAAATAATGCAGAAATTGGGCTTTCACTCATCATGGAATACCAGATTTGGAGGGACCTCAGGGACCATCTGGTGCAAACTTTTTGGCAAAGGCATGGTTTAGACAAGATGGCCCTGCTGAACTTTAAAGTGTGTCTAATGCAGCAGAATCTATCACTTTCCTCAGGAGATTAATCCAACAGCCGATCATTCTCATTGTGAAAAGTTTCCCCTTTTGTGTCCAATTGGAATATTTCCAGTAGTAACTTGAGCTCACTATTATTTGTCTTGTAGAAAGAAGTAATCTCTATTTTTATTTCATGGCTACCCTTTAAATATTGTAACATGGTGGTAAGTTCTCCTCTGAGCTTTCTTTTCTCAAGGCTGAATGTACTCTGTTCTCTCAGCCTTTCCACATACGGTAGGGTTCCCTGTCCTTTAATCATCTTTGTGACCTTTCTCTGGACCCTCTCCTGCCTGTCCCCATCTTTTTTTGTACAGCAAGGACCACAACCAAACACAATACTCCAGGTGCGGTGTGACAACCACTCAGTAGAGTGGGATAATGACTTATCTTTGCTGGTGATGGCCTTCTTGATGCAGC
>WBNH01001290.1:9439-102529 GCA_013401255.1 Urocolius indicus
GGGACACTATAGAAAAACATGTTGCCCCATAAGCTTGACCTACATCTTTGAAATACTTGTAAGCATTATATGAGTCTCAGTCTTTTCTTACACAAGCTGAACAGTCCCAGATTCTGCAGCTTTTCCTCATAAGAAAGATGCTCCAGTCCCCTGATCATCTTGGTGGCCTGATTTAGTTTAGGTGTCTATTAAAGGACACAAAAAATACCTCCTATAAGAAATCATTTCTGACAAAGAATATTTTGAGAATTTAGGGTGACAGATGTAGACATTACGACATAAACAGACACATTGCCTATTCTTTTCTACTCTGGTCCTTACCACTATCTTTTACAATCAAAAAGTATCTAGCTTTACTTTTTCATTGTTTCTTCACTATTATTGGTATTTAAATTTTGGGAACTGGTCAAACAGCCCAGTGACCATTCCATAACAGGAAACAAAACATTTCACTTAATTTCAGTGGACAGAATTGACTAACCTAAAGAATTCCTAATATTTTTTGCAGAAAGATATACTCAATTGGTACACACAGAAGAAATAAAAATACATAACAAAAGGAGATGCTGTCATTGTCTTTTTGACATCTCTGATTTCTGTGCTCTGCGAGGAAAAAAAAATGAAATCACATAAAAGAAACACATCTTTTATTAGTTTTACTGATCCACTCATGATTTTATTGATCTACTTATGATACATTACTGATCATAAAATAGCATTGTAGATGTGTGTCTGGATTTTTGCCAGGCTGAATGTTAAGATGATGGAGTTAGAACCAGGAAGCCGGAAAGGCACTGAGATAATGTCAAGGATACGTATGTATCCTCAACCCTCTGGTTCTGCATATCACCAGATAAGGAAGAGAAAACTATAAGATTCTGTAACCCATGGACAAGGGATTCATCTGTCTGTGACCAAAAAGCTAAGTTTTATGTAGCCTGGTTGGATGGCTTTCTGTGAGAGAAAATTGTTGCTGCAGTGTGACAAAGTACAAAAGTCAAAACCAAGGAAGCTAAGAAAAGCAAAAACACAGACAGAAATAAAATTGTAGAGATAAAAATAGTTACCAACGCAAAGATTGAAGGGAGAAATATAAATTCTTGAGGAATAAAAAACCCCAGACAATCAGAAGATGGGTACTTAGCAAGATTGAGGAATGGCCTTTTGCAAAGAGCAAAGAGGTTTTACTTCTGTATCTGACTGATGACTACCTGCCCATCAGAGACTCATCTGGTCTCATCAGCACCAGAGAGCAAATTAATACTAAGCCTAATAGCATGGCTTTGCTATCAGCTGTGTATATAAGACAATAAATAATTGCTTTGAACATTTAAATTGTATATCCAGCTTGCAGGATCTCTGTGAATGGTAAAAAATCACTCAACAAAAGTGGTCCAATTAAGGAGGTTTCAGTTATACATTTTACACCAGGAAACAGCTTTTGCATGTGGAATATACCCCTCATGAGCTTTTCATTTACTTACATGCTCTGATGCAGTCTGTGAATGAACCCAGTATATGGTAGATTTTTACCAGGACCACATCAAGACTGTTCTCTCTGTGAAGAAATATAATAGAAATGCACGTAAATCTGAAACTTGACAAAAACAATCCCTAGGAAATTCACAACAAATTTGTATGCTTGTACCACCACTGTTGCTTCTTCCTGACAGATTCTACAAATCTGACTTCCATTTCTGAGGCAATTACTGTGATTTCTGGAAGTTGAAATTATATCTTACAATCCTGACAATATTTTGCCAAAGTGTGCACAATCTTTACATTGTGAAGATATTTCTTGTTCTTATTTTTCTTCTCTTTTTCACTCTTTTTCTCTTAAGTCTCTTCAATATTTCAGCAATTTCTACCATGTCCATACTGTGTTCAGATCTATATTTTTCTCTGATGATCTGTGATACAAAGAGCTCAGGTAACAAGTAGATATTTTAATATCCTTTCTTCCCCTAAGTCTCTATACAATAAGAGCTAAAACACTGGATCTTCCATGTGTATAATATTTTGTTAATTTTTCAGTAAAAGACGTTGTATAATCTAATAGTTATATGACAACTTGCTGAAATAGTGATAAAAGATCTGTAATAAACCTGAATCTCTTTGTATTACTAAATCAATGCCCTTGCCAACAGTTCTTCAGTATTTTAAACATGCATATGTATTGGTTTATAGATATATTTCATTATATATACCTAATTAAAGGTGGTTTTGCACTTTAAGAAAAGTACTACAGCTTTGACAACTAAAACATTTTGCCAGTAGCCTTAATCAATGTTGTATGTTTTATCATCTGCTAAATAGCGACAGGCATTGATCAATACAATAGCAGAGCCACTCATCATTAATCTCAATCTGTTCTAAATCAGCATCCTGATACCTTCAACTGAGAATTTTAATGTAATATATCCTTTTCTTATTCCTTGGCCTTGTACTTTTCCTACTCATCCTCTAATGCAGAAGCTAAACTTATTTCTGTCGACTTCTATTTGAATCTCAAAATAAAATCAGAGACTGGCAAGGCTTTGGATTTTTTCTTTGAACAAATTCATTTTCAACACTGCAGTAATTGTACATTCTTTCCATAACAGCAGTAAAATGCAGAGGATCTGATGGTATTCGTTTGAGTTAGCTTTTATAATAGCTGCTAGTACTCCATGTGTTAGAGTGGGGAGATTCTTGACATTAAAAAGGTATAGAGATCATAAACTTTAAATATGTGTCTTGAAAAACAAAAATTCATGCAGCTATTCTAGCTCTTGACAGTTTTCTAGTAATATAGAATTGCCCTGAATCCAGAAGCAATGGTAATACCTGAATAGCCAGGCAGAATTTGTAGGCCTTGTGAGAGGCATTTGTTTAATGTAAGCTGTGTTAAAAAGCCAGACATCAAAACTAAGAGGTCCAGGATCTGATTAGAGCCAGCAGGGAGAGGATGGTGTATTTCTGGGTGGAGCTGATGATACTTTAGCATTGCCTTTCTCATATGCTTTCCATTGATTATAGAAGGAGGTAATAAAAATAATTTATAAGGTTAACATTTGGATAGCTGAAACTAGGGTCACTTCAAACCTTCTTGTGCAACTGTTGCTATAGAGCAAGCTTTACATGACTTAGAGCAAATAAGAAACAGATCTTTCACATGTGACTACCACACAGGAACTGTTTTCTTGACTGATCAAATAATTAATGTAAAATCTAGTCACCAGAGATTTTAAATAGAATCATAGAATAGTTTGGGTTGGAAGGGATCTACAAAAGTCATCTAGCTCAACTCACTCCTGCAATGAGCAGTAACATTCAACAAGATCAGGTTGCTCAGAGCCTCATCCAGCCTGGCCTTGAATGTTTACAGGGATGTGGCTTCTATCACCTTTCTGGGCAACCTGTTCCAGTGTTTCACTACCCGCATTGTAAAATATTTCTCCCTCATAGCAAATAGTGTCATAATGTATTAAAATCCCTGAGCTGCTCCTACTAGTTAAGTCCTATGCTTTGTCATAAAGTGCATTCAGTATTGACCTCAGATTGTTTTGTCCTGAGTGGAATTCCATTCCCCAAATGTTCAGGAAGAAGCTAAGCGATATCAGAAAAATGAAGCTGTTTAATAATTTGCTTGGGTTCACAACAGATAAATTTAATTAAAACCACCTTATTTTTAAAGATTAATGAAAAGTTCAATTGATTATAACAAAAAATATATAATTTTCTTATAAAAAGAGCAATGATTTATTAAAACAAGAGAGCTATTCAGAGTTTTCTGCTAATAAAATATCTTAATATAACATTAGATACAAGCAATTCATCTGATTTAATCAGCCTGAAACTGGTTAATTTTGAGTAATTTTGCCCATTTATTAGGCTTTTACTTAATTATCTTGGAAAGCAAATCAAAGGACAGTTTACACAGATGTGTGTATCTGTATTGGGCTCCACTTGAATTGACTGTAACAGAAAGCTGGAATATCAAAATTGCACAATAAGGTCAGAGAGAGATTAATGTTTGTGACAGATTATCATCAGAAACTATACCTACGTGTAACAGGAACACTTATTTCCCAATAAATTTGATCAATGCCCAGTGTATTGACACCCTGGGGTTTTGTTTTGTGTTGTTTTGATTTTTATTCTAGTGTAATTAAAAAAATTTCATTTCAAATATTCTGGATTCTGAGTCTTAAAACATTTCTGAAAATAACAACCTCCTGAAGCTAGTGGCACTTTATAGAAATATAATGCTTGGAAAAGATCTTTAAAATCATCCAACCACTAAACTCACACTGCCAAGCCCATCACTAAACTAAACCATATCTCTCAGCACCTCATCCATGCATCTTTTGAATATCTCCATGGGTGATGACTCCACCACCTCTCTGGGCAGCCTGATCTAGTGTTTAATAACCTTCTCTCTGTGGAGAAGTTCTTCCTTAGGTCCAACCTAAAACTCACCTTGTGCAACTTGAGCCCATTTCCTTGTGTCTTATCATCCATTACTGGAAAGAAGAGATTGACCCCCACCTCACTACAACTCCCTTTCAGATAATTATAGAGAGCGATAAGATCTACCCTCAGCCTCCTTTTCTCCAAGCTAAATGATCCCAGTTCCCTCAGCTGTTCTTCATAAGACTTGTTCTCCAGACCCTTCACCAGCTTTGATGCCCATCTCTGAACAAGCTCCAATGTCTTTCTTGTAGTGAATGGCCCAGAACTGAACACAGCACTCGAGGTTTGGCATCACTAATGCCAAGTACAAGCAGACAATCACCTTGCTGTTCCTGCTGGTCACAGTATTTCTGATACAAGCCAGGATGCCACTGACCACCTTGGCCACCTAGGCACACGGCTGGCTTATACTCAGCCAGCTGTTGATTAACAACCTTGTTAAGAAGGGTGGCTAAGAAGGCCAATGGCATCCTGGGATGCATCCAGAACAGTGTAGCCAGCAGGTCAAGGGAGCTTCTTCTTCCTCTCTTCTCTGCCCTGGTGACACCTCATCTGGAATCCTGTGTCCAGTTCTGGACTCCTCAGCTCAACAGGGACAAAAAACTGCTGGAGAGGACCCAGTGCAGGGCCACCAAGTTGATCAGGGGACTGGAACATCATTCATACAAGGAAAGGCTGCGGGAAGTGGGGCTGTTTAGTCTGGAGAAGAGGAGACTGAGGGGGGAATCTTAACATTTACCAGTATCTAAATGGTGGATGTTGGGAGGTTGGGACATCCATGTTTTCTATGGTAGCTAGCAACAGGACAAGGGGTAATGGTATGAAGCTGGAACACAAAAAGTTCCACTTAAATATAAGAAACAACTATTTTACTGTGAAGGTGATGGAGCCCTGGCTCAGGCTGCCCAGGGAGGGTGTGGAGTTTCCTTCCTTGGAGATCTTCAAGACCCACCTGGACACGTTCCTATGTGACCTGATCTAGGTGGACCTGCTTCTGCAGGGGAGTTGAACTAGATGATCTCTAAAGGTCCCTTCCAGTCCTACCATTCTATGATTTTATGATTTCCCATCCAATGTGACAATATCCTGAGATATTTTAATAGTAGAAACCCTACTCATTCCATTCAAAGACTAATGAACATGCAGGAAGTTCAGAGAACACTCATAAACTTTAGGCATTGGACAAAGCTAGCTGCAAACACATTAAAAAAGATGGTGTTTTGGGAACCAGAAGTGAGCATGTTAATTACCCTGTAGCTGACCTGATTGTTACTCTATGAACTGGAAGTGCAAATGGTAATGATTACAGTTAATTGAAAGAGATCAGAAATAATGACACTGCTGTAAGCACAGGCCATACACACTTTATATCTCCACTGATGATCTAGAAATGAGACAGAGTGCACTCTCAGAAAATTTGTTCTTAACGCTAAAATAGAGGGAGTGATTGACATGTCAGCTGATCGAGCTTCAGTTCAGGAGACCTGAAGAAACTTAAGAGTTAGCAGAGAACCTATACAGAAACGGATTTGAGTATCACAGGTGATACCAAGCTGGGTTTGAAACAATTCTTATTGTAAAATACATTCCAGATACTGGGTTATTGTATGAAATAAGTGTGGATAGAACACTGAAGGGAATTGTTAGTCTCCTCAGCTTGGCATTGCTGAAGATGGATCTGGAATGCTTTATCTTTCTTAGTGTCTTCTTCATAGTATCTGGCTGTGTAACAAGGGCAGCAGTGAAAAATTCTATCCTGGGAGATTCAAGATTAGTATTAGGAAATTTGTTCGGAGCTTGAGATTTGGCTAGACAAAAACACTGCTAAACTGCTCTAGTGTTAGCAATAATCCTGCTTAAAGTAAGGGGTAGGAATGTGTGACCTCCATGTGTCCCTTCCAACTCATATTTTCATGATGATATAAAATATTGATTCAAAACATACTACTTTATTCCCCTTGGTTTTGCTTGGATGAACAACCAAATAACAGGTCTGAGACATATTGAACATTCTTGCCACAGTAAACTAGGAATTCTGTTTCCACAATGCCCAAGTTTTGGTTTTTTTAACTTTAGTTCTTCAATATGCAAGATAAAAACTATAAAGCATAATGAAACTAATAAAAGAAGCCAGAGCAGAAGTGATCAAATATATTGCAAGATGTTTCTTCTCCTTTTACAAAAACTGGAATGAATGAACGAACCTTTACTACTACCAGTAAAAAACTCATGGCTTTACAGATCATATAACTAATATAAACTAAATTCTGCTACATTACTGTTGATTAAACAACAATGTAGAAAATGATTTCAAAGGAATTTGAAAGGTAAGAGATTAAGTAGATTACCACTTCCTAGATAATACAAAACTTGAAAAAAGTTATTTTTCTTGTCAGTGCAGACAAAGAATAAAAATCATTTACTGGTAAAATCCATAAAAATGACATGGATATATATCAATATTTTAAACTACTTATATTCAGAAGAACTATGAAAACTTAAAATACACCTTAATTGAATGCACTTAACCCAGAGAAAATACTATATATAATCACATACAAAATTAAACATATAATATATATGTTAAATTAATATTGTAAATCAGTCCTGCAGTTTTTAATGCTAGAAGGTATACGCACACCTGAGAGTAGGAGTCTTCTTTTGCTTTAGTTGTGTTCATATGAAGCAATTAAAAATGTCTGATACCCCTGATGCAGCAAAATCAGTAGCACAATTTATTCCCCCAGAAATGTGTATCCTCAAACCAAAATATTATAAGGAAAAAAATGTGATAAAATATGTTAGAACAACAATTTACAATTCCTGTTCTTTTCAGTTGCAGAGTTCAGGAGTATGAATGTCTTTACTCCTGCAATATACAGGTTTCTCTGATGCCAAGAAGGCCAATGGCATTCTGGGATGCATCAAGAACAGTGTAGCCAGCAGGTCAAGGGAGCTTCTTCTTCCCCTCTTCTCTGCCCTGGTGACACCTCATCTGGAGTCCTCAGCTCAACAGGGACAAAAAACTGCTGGAGAGGATCCAGTGCAGGGCCACCAAGTTGATCAGGGGACTGGAACATCGTTCATACAAGGAAAGGCTGCGGGAAGCAGTGCTCTTTAGTCTGGAGAAGAGGAGACTGAGGGGGGATCTTAACATTTACCAGTATCTAAATGGTTGGTGTCAGGAGGTTAGGGCATCCATGTTTTCTATGGTAGCTAGCAACAGGACAAGGGGTAATGGTATGAAGCTGGGACACAAAAAGTTCCACTTAAATATAAGAAACAACTATTTTACTGTGAAGGTGATGGAGCCCTTTCTCAGGCTGCCCAGGGAGGGTGTGGAGTTTCCTTCCTTGGAGACCTTCAAGACCCGCCTGGACGCATTCTTATGCCACATGATCTAGGTGGACCTGCTTCTGCAGAGTGGTTGGACTAGGTGACTCTAAAGGTCCCTTCTAACCCTACCAGCTAAGGTCCCTTCCAACCCTATCAGATATTAGGCCAGATAAGTTAAAGCTCTGTGTAACTTTACTTCCCTGCAATAATTGTAACATAGGCTCAAAAGTAGGACCTTTTTGGAAGTAAATTTGGTAATTTAAATGAATGAGGGTGATTATTCAAAAAAAAAAAAACCAGAAACATCAAAACAGTTGGAATTTACTCACCTGTCAGCTAAAATTACTGATGAACATGAATTAGTTTCAAGAACTTTTTATCAACAATAGCAGGAGAACATCTTGTGGAAAAAAAATAAAAGAAAAAGTATTGAGTTTTGATTTGAACATTCTAAAGTTTACATCATGTCTTACAGCACATCCGGATTCAAAAGCTGTTCCTTTAGCAAGAAGCAGAGGACTTTGTAAAACAAAAAAAATTCTTTTTAAGAAATAAGTGATCCGTTGGTTTAACCCCATTTGTCAACTAAGCACGCTGCAGTTGCTCACTCACTCCCCTCAAAGTCAGATGGAGAAGATAATCAGAACAGTAAAAGAAAATTCACAAGCTAAGACAAAGACAGTTTAATAGTTAAAGCAAAAGCTGCACACATGCAACCAAAATAATAAATTCATTCATTGTTTCCCACCAGCATACAGGTGCTCAGCCATCACCAGGAAAGCAGGGCTCCATCACACATAATGATTACTTAGGAAGACAAGAATTATCACTCTGAATGTCACTCCAATCCTTCTTCCAGCTTTTATCACTAAGCATGGTGCCATATGGTGCGGGATATCCCTTTGGGCAGTTGGATCAGCTGTCCTGGTTGTGTTTCCTCCCAACTTCTTGTGCATCCCCAGCCCTCTTGCTGGTGGGGTGGTTAAGAAGAAGAAAAGGCCTTGATTTTGTGTGACCACTGCTCAGCAGTTAACAAAAACACCCCTGTATTATTAACACTGTTTTCACCACAAATCTAAAACAAAGCCCCATACTAGCTACTGTGAAGAAATTTAACTCTATCCCAGTCAAATCTAGCACACCTGGGATCACAATTATCATTTCTAAAAGAAATAATAAGAAATTTCTAAAAAAAAAATAGCAAGCATTAACAACAGCATGGTCAGTAGGCAAAGCAAAATTGTTATTCCCTTCTGTCTGGCATTTCTGTCTGAGGGGGTGCTACAGGGGTGGCTTCTTTAAGCAAAGAGCTTCCAGAAGCTTCCCCTGTAGCTGATAGGGCCAGTGCCAGTCAATTCTAAGATGGACGCTGCAGCTGACTGAAGCCTGGCCAACTAGTGACTGAGGTAACACATCTGTGAATAATGTCTTTGGGAAGGGGAAGAAGTTACTGTGAAGGTGTAAAACAGTGGTAGCAGCAGAAGCAAGTGAGAATGTGAGAACACCTCTGCAGACACCAAGGTCAGTGGAGAAAGGGGGAGGAGGTGCTTAAGTACTGGAAGAAAGACTCTTCCATGAAATTTGGTGAAGACCATGGTGAGGCAGCTTTCCCCCTAGAGTTCCTACTCATGGAGGACAACACATCAGAGAAAGTGGATGCCTGAAGGAGGCTGTGACTTTGTGGGAAGCCCACCCTGGATCATGTTCCTGGCAGAACCTGGGAAACTGTGGGAAGAGGAGCCCACACCAGCACCAGATTTGCTGTCAGGATTTGTGATCCTGTGAGGAACTCACGCTGGAGCAGTCAGTACCTGAAGGACTGTTTTCCCAGTGGATGGCCCATGTTGGGGCAGGGTGTGAAAAGCTGCTCCTGTGGGAAGGACCTATGCTGGAGCTGTTCATGAAGAACTGTCTCCCTTGGGAAAGTCCCACATTGGAGAAGTTCATGGAGGACTACTTTGCGCAAGAAACACACTGTAGCAGTGGGAAGTGTGATGAGGCCTCCCCCTGAGAAGAAGCAGCAGCAAAGTCCATCAGCAAAGAACTGATGATAACCCCCATTCCCCATCTCCCTGAGCTGCTGGAGGGGCAGGAGGTAGAAACTCTGGAAGAAGGAGGGATGGGGGGAGGTGTTTAAAGATTTGGTTTTACTTCTCATTTTCCCTACTCTGTTTTCATTGTTTATTAATAAAATAAAATCTTTTCTCCCCAAGTTGAGTCTGTTTTGGCCATGACAGTAATTGCTGATCCATCTCCCTGTCCTTATCTCAACTCACAAACCTCTCATTGTATTCTTCCCTGTCCAGTTTAGGAAGGGGAGTGACAGAATGACTTGGTGGGCATCTGGGACCCAGCCAGGGCTAAACTAGCACAGTTAGTCATTTCACAGGAGCACAGAATGTGTAAGAGACTGAGGAAGTTAGGTTTGTTTAGCTGCAAGAGAAGAAGGTTAATAATCTTACTGCCGTCTTCAACTACATATTGAGTGATTGTGGAGAACATAAAGTCAAACTCCATTTGGAGAGACAACAATCATAAAAGAAATTCCTACTAAATATTAAGAAATAAAACTTACTACAAAGGCAGTCAAATACTATAGCAGGTTTCCCAGAGAGACTGCAGAGCTTCTGTTCTTTGAATCAGGGATTGGACCAGATGATTTTAGGAGTTCCTTCCAGCCTAAATCACAGAATCACAGAATGGGGGTTGGAAGGGACCTTTAGACACCATCTAATCCACCCCCCCTGCAGAAGCAGGTCCATCTACATCAGATCACACCGGAACGCATCCACGTGGGTCTTGAAGACCTCCAAGGAAGGAGACTCCACAACCTCTGCGGGCAGCTTGCTCCAGGACTGGCGGGCAGCCAGTCCTCCCTTGATGTCATCAGCAAACTTGCTGATGGTACACTCTGGCCTCATCCAGGTCGTTGATGAAGATGTTGAACAAGACTGTCCCCAGAACAGATCCACAGGTCCCTGTGGAACCCCACTGGCCACAGGCCTCAAACTTGATTAATGAGTTGTATTAATGACTAAATGACTCTTTGGTTCTGTTACTCATCCTTTAACTGAGGAATGTGTCCTCCTGATATGCCTCAGTATTCTTGGGACTATAACTCCACTCTAGCCTTTGCGTCTTTCTTTGTGTATACACAAAGACCTGCAACCACATGCATTTCTGTTGGCATTCAGAAGTGTTTGGCTCAGATAGTAAAAAAATAAAACTTGTTCTTTTTGAGAAATGTATCGTTTGTTTCAATATGACACAATGTAATAAGTGCACAGGAAACAATAATCCACAAACAATTAGCTTGGTCATTTATCTTTTTCTAATATATGTTGGCAATCAATAAAAATTACCAACTAACCCATTACTTCTAATAAAAATGTGCTCACTTTAATTACAAAAAAAAACATGATAGTGAATAGGATTCATTTAAGGCTGACAAATTAGGACAAGAATTCACTGTATATGTTTATTCCTATACATTTTATCACAATGAAGAGTTGTCAAAGGAGATGAGGAGACACTGTGTAACTGAAGATATTTGATGATTCAGCAACTGTTGTCCATAAAAGCTTACTACAGGCTATAAGACAGTTTATGAAACCTACAGAGATGAAATTTTGTCTTTAAAGAAATGCAGCAGATATAGGGCCTGAAATTGAAATCGTAACTCTAATTTCCCAATTACAGACAGTAGGACAGCATTAGGTATTCTGTTAAAAATAAAATACTCTTCTTGTATCTGTCTGTAAGCCAGTAATTTTCAAGACCAATAACTATGCCTGTTGAACCTACAGAGATTTCATTTGTGGCCACTGAATAAAAATGAGTTATTAGTATTCATTTTTTTCTGAATTCAACTGCTATTATTCTTGAGAATGTGAATATGTTGGTATGATATGGTAAAAAACCCAAAACACAAGAATTTATCTTAGAAGCCAAGTATTTCCATACCTAAAGTAGACGTTCCATACATAAAGATATTGTCCCTACCTCATTTAGCTAAGTGTTTTTCTTTGCTTTGCAATAATTGTTTCATATTTGGAAATTACTTCAGAAATAGCTATGCCTTTATTAAAATGGAGTAAGAATTCTCCTGCATCTTATAACATCTCATTTAAAGCAGAACATGACTGTTGGTAAGCTCCCATGCCATGAATTAGAGGAGAATAAAACAAACAAACAAACAAACAAACAAACCTCAAACCTCTAGGAAACAGTCACATTTGTGGGAAACTGTGAAAAAAATGTATGTAAACTCTGCACACTGACTTTCTTTTGGTGGATGTGTGTGGAGAGAGAGGTTCTCTTTCTGAAGGTGGAATTCCCCCAAAAACTAGTGAGAAATGAAGCACTTATGGCACAGATTGAAATTCAATAATATAATGTTTTAACAAAAATGTCTAACCTGCAGTCTTCATATGTCCATCTGAAAAAAAAGGGACTGGCCTATGAAAAATACTTCAAGTACTCAGAACAACGATTTACTTATAAGTAGTCTTTAGTCAATATTTTCTAGGAAAGGCAACTAACTAGGAATATTATATTTCATTTTAGCTCCAAATAGTTCTTTCTGATACAAACTCCTTCCCTCACATACCTTTTTTCCTGATTTTATCTTAAAAAAAAAAAAATTATATGATAGTAAGACTCAGCATGGCACAGGTAAATTGGGGGTTGAAATTATGAGTTATGAAAGCAGAGATCTTGTATGATTGATGTCAGTGATTACTCCTGCCAGACTTAATTGACCAGACCTGTGAATTTCTCTGCCTCCTTAGCTGACATCAGGACTGACTTTTGCAATGCAGGAGCCTTGACCCTGGGAAGTATTTGGTTTATGTTTGAATTGGAGCTGAAGGTAGCCTTCATTACACATTCTGACTAAAAATTACTTCACAAGGCCCTTTCCTTGATCTAACCAAATACTGCAGTGATCAGCATGTCATCTTTTGATATGGAAAAGAAGGTAGCTTTGTGCAGAAGGTCAATTAGAATTGAACATTTATTCATTATTCCAAGCAAGCTCAGCTAAGAAAGTTACCAACTGGGAAAGTTCATAGGCTTGGAAAAAATGCTCACAGCAGCTCTGATTCTAATTCATCTTAGAAACAGAAATGTAGAAATAATACATAACATATTGGTCCAAAATTCAAGAAAAAATGTTATTTAATGGGCAGAAAAAATCTGACATGGCCAATGTTTGCATTCTTAGTGTGTAATTGGCTTTTGCCTGCAGACCATCTTTTCACAAGCCAGGTTTGCATAGCAGGTTCAACTTTTAGGTAGAAAAGATCAAATGAACAAATGTTATGTTCACAGAAAGAGTATTTGTTTACCAGAAATAGGTATAGAAGTAGTTTTTCATGGGCTGAAATAAGGTTTAAAGTTATGAAAATTTCTCCAAGAGAAACAAGAATTATTCAGACTTCTAAAATATTTATAATGGCATTAATGGTAAATACAGTACATTTGTTTGTTCCCACTGCCACAAACCATGCATCAGTGTGAACCTGAGCTAGACCATAAAATCTTTTGCATACCAGAGAATCTGTATGAATAAAACAGCACAGAAAGGTAAAAAAACATCATCCAACCTTAAATGCATTTATTTTTCTACTTACTACAGATTCAAGCCATTTGTATTGAATTTCTTCTAGACAAAGTAATAATCATAGCATAATATTTCTCTCAAGTGTACTGCTTTTTTTCTCATTTACAGGAGTCTGAACTATTTTTCCTCTGACTTAAAATATGTACACAATCAAAAAGAATGAATTTCATTATTATTTTATTGTTAGTAATGCAAAAATTTTAATATATGTAGCTGGTAATGAGGGGTCTTTTGACCACAAAAAGACCACTTTTGTCCAGTCAATGGAATTTAAATTCATACTTAAATCTTGAAAAAACAGGATTCGTTTGGAAGAGCTGAGAAAGATAACATTTTAAAAACTACAGAACTGAGTAGACCATTCTGTTAACTGCTTCCTGTCTTGAAAAGTAGATAAACATAGCCTCCTGAAGGATCACAACTGAAATTACTGAAAAAGCAACTCAACCACTTAACCACGTAGTAAAAAAATCCTTTTAAAATAAATCCTTTTTTATTACAACAAGAATGGAAAAATGTTTAACAATTTAAATTAATTTTTAAATGGACATAAATGGTCCATTTAACTTCATGGTCTAATAAAATGGTTTAAATATTTGTATCATAGACTCATAGAATCATAGAATGGTAGAGGTTGGAAGACACCTTTAGAGATGATCTAGTCCAAGTCCCCTGCAGAAGCAGGTCCACCTAGATTAGGCCACAGAGGAACATGTCCAGGTGGGTCTTGAAGACCTCCAAGGAAGGAGACTCCACATCCTCGACCTGCTGGCCACACTCTTCTTGATGCATCCAGGATGCCATTGGCCTTCTTGGCCACGATGGCATATTGCTGGGTCATGGTTAGTTTATTTTCAACCAGGACTCCCAGGTCTCTCTCTGCAGAGCTGCTCTCCAGTTTGCACTCATAGAAGGCTATCAGGTTGGTCAAACAGGATTTCCCCTTAGTGAAACCATGTTCACTCCTCCTGATAACCATCGTTTCCTTCATATGTTTAGTGAGAACATTCAGGATGATTTGTTGCATCACCTTTCCAGGGATGGAGGTGAGGTCAACTAGCCTGTAGTTTTCTGGGTCGTCCTTCTTGCCCTTTTTGAAGACTGATGTGACTTCGCCTTTCTCCAGTCCTCAGGCACCTCACCTGTCCTCCATGATTGTTCTAAAATGATGGAGAGAGGCTTAGCAATCACATCAGCCAGCTCCCTCAGCACTCTAGGATGCATCTCATCAGGATCCATTGAGTTATGGGTGTTAAGCTTGGCCAACAAGTCTTTAACCTCTTCCTCTTCCACCCAGGGAGAGTCCTCTACTGTCTTGGTCTTCCTATTGTCCTTGCTGGACTGGGCTTCCTGAGGGCCAGCTTTAGCTATAAAGAATGAAACAGAGAAGGCATTCAATAGTTCAGCCTTCTCTGCATCCTCAGTCACCAGGGCACTCTCCGTGTTCAGCAGCTGGCCCACATTCCCCTCATCTTACTTTTGCTGCTCATGTATCTGAAAAAACCCTTATTATTTTTCTTTCCTGGCTAGGTTTAATTCTAGAAGGACTCTAGCCTTCCTGGTTGCATGCCTGCATGCTCTGGTAATGTTCCTATACTCTTCCCAAGAAATCAGACCCTGTTTCCACCTCTCATAGGTGGTTGCTTTCTGCCTGGCTTGTCCCAGCTCATCCATGGAAGCCTCCTGCTTTCTTTTCCCACTTTCCTACATGTTGGGACACACTAATCCTGGGCTTGGAGGAAGTGGCGCTTGAAGATCAACCAGCTCTCTTGGGCACTTCTACCACCTAGGATCTTATCCCATGAGATCCCTCCAAGCAGGTCTTTGTAGAGGCCAAATTCAGCTTGCCTGAAATCCAGGTTCACGGTCTTGCTTTGTGTCCTGCCTCTTCCACACAGGATCTTGAACTCTGTCATCTCATGGTCACTTCAGTCAAGGTTGCCTCCAACCTTCACATCCCCAACCAGACTCTCCTTATTTGTCAGTACTAGGTCCAGCAGCACCCCCCTCTTTGTTGGTTCCTCAATCCCCTGTGACAGGAAGTTGTCATCAACAATCTGTAGGAACCTCCTGGACTGTGTGTGCTTAGCTGAGTGGCTTTGTCAGTAAATATCAGGGTAGCTGAACTCCTCCATGAGGACTAGGGAATGTGACTCTGAGGCAACTCTCAACTGTTCATAGAAGGCCTCATAGACTTCCTCCTCCTGATCAGGTGTACTGTAGCATACTCCAACAACATTATCACCTACCTTACACTGCCCCTTAATCCTCGCCCACTAGCAATTATCCTGCCCCTAATCCCAACCCAAGCAGAGTTCAACACACATTAATTGCTCCCTCATATAGAGAGCAACTCCATCTCCTCACCTTTTTGGCCTGTCTTTCCTGAACAATACCTAGCCCTCCATGGCTGTGCTCCAGTCATGGCAGCTGTCCCACCACGTCTCTGTGACCGCAATGAGATCGTAGCTCTGCATCAGCACCCACATCTCCAGCTCCTCCTGCTTATTCCCCAGGCTGCGTGCATTGATGTAGAGGCAGCACAGGGGCTTACTCAAACATACAGGTTTCCCTGGACAGATGCAGGGTTTCCCTCCCCAGTTTGGCTCTCCCTCAGGGTGATGCCTGCTGCATCTCAACATGGATAAGGGGCACTTATCATTGTGTTCCCTGCCGTGCCCTGTTTCCCTGCTAGACAGTATAGCTTGTTCTATGTTACTTCTTTCCCCATCCCACAAGTCCTTTAGTTTAAAATCCTCTTGATCAAATTGGCTAGCGTATTCCCAAATATTCCAGTGCCCTTATGGGAGAGACTAATTCTCTCCTGCCCTACCAAGTTACAGTCGCCAAAGAAGGATCCATTGTCATAAATCTCGAAACCTTCCCACTAGCACCAAACTCTTTGCCAGGAGTTAACTTGCCCAATTTTTTCATTGACTTTACCTGTAGTGGACAGGATGGAAGAGAAAATAATCTGGGCCCCCTACCCTTCACTTACTCTGCCAAGGTTTTAAAATCCTTTTTGATTCTGGAGATATAAAGTCTCATTATATTATTCATCCCCACATGGAAGAGGAGTAGGGGATAGTAGCCCACATACCTGAGGAACCGTGGCACACTCTCAGCCACATCACAGACCTTGGCTCTTGTCAGGCAGTACACCTCTCATGACTCCTTATCTGAGCAACGAGTCACCCACAACAAGCACCCATAACAAGATATTCTTCTTAAGGTGCCCATTACCTGTTACTGGTGGAGCAGCTGATGGTGAATTGTTTGCTAGGATTTCCCCTTCTGGAGCTTGCTCATCTAAGTTCCCTGTTGCCAATGCCTCATACTTATTTGTAATTGGCACTCTGGAAAGGGAGGCATAAAGATGAGACCTACTTTTTTTGTTACCAGAGTCCAAGGCATATTAGATTCACTGTAGGCCTGTACCTGATTGTGGAAGCCTCCATCTATCTCCACTTCTGCCCCTCTTATACTACACAGCCTACTAATTATTTCCTACAGCTCTTTCAGCTGATGCTGCAGCTCTTGAACGTGAGGGCACCTATGACACATACTTACCTCAGCAACAGATGTGACTAAACATCCTAAGCACTCCATGCACTCCATCTTATCCTATATCTATATAGGACCTAAAATAACCTCAGATTAAGAAGGCAGAGAGTTGAGATCATGCAGGACAGGATCTATTTGGAGGCCTGTATCTAGTGGTGTCCCTCAGGGGTCAGTGCTGGGACCAGTAATGTTCAATATATTCATTAATGACCTTGATGAGGGAACAGAGGGCACTATCAGCCAGTTTGCTGATGATACTAAACTGAAGGGAGTGGCTGACACACCAAAAGACTGTGCTGCCATTCAACAAGACCTGAACAGTCTGGAGAGTTGGGTAGGGAGAAATCTAATGAAATTCAACAAGGGCAAGTGTAGAGTCTTGCATCTGGGAAAGAAGAATCCCATGTGCCAGTACAAGTTAGGGAATGAACTATTAGAGAGCAGTGTAGGAGAAAAGGATCTGGGAGTCTTGGTAGACAGCAGGATGACATGAGCCATCAATGTGCCTTCATGGCCAAGAAGGCCAATGGCATCCTGGGGTGTATTAGAAGGGGTATGCTGAGTATGTTGAGAGGTTCTCCTCCACCTTTACTCTGCCCTCATGAGACTGCATCTAGAATACTGTGTCCAGTTCTGGGCCTCTCAGTTCAAGAAGGACAGGGAGCTGCTGGAGAGAGTTCAGTGCAGGGCCACCAAGATGACGAATGGAGTGGAGCATCTCCCTTATGAAAGGCTGAGGGAGATGCTTTGAGGAGACTGAGAGGTGATCTCATTAATGTTTACAAATATGTAAAGGATGAGTGTCAGGAAGATGGAGCCAGGCTGTTCTCAGTGATGTCCAATGATAGGACAAAGGGTAATGAGTACAAGCTGGAACATATGAGGTTCCATAGAAATATAAGGAAGAATTTCTTCACTGTGAGGGTGATGGGGCACTGGAACAGGCTGCCCAGATTGGTTATTGNTTTTACTGCAAAGACCCTGGATCTTTTTTCCTTTGTTTTGTTTTGGTTTTTTTTGCATTCTGAAAATCTCACAATAACTATAAAATATGGGTGTTTTTTTTCCCTTTGAGTTAGTTCTCTTCTATATTCAGGAGCAGAATAATCTTCAATTATGCTTTAAGTATACAGAAGTTACAG
Organism: Urocolius indicus; assembly: GCA_013401255.1. Taxonomy (NCBI): domain Eukaryota; kingdom Metazoa; phylum Chordata; class Aves; order Coliiformes; family Coliidae; genus Urocolius; species Urocolius indicus. The sequence continues at coordinate 27,560 of WBNH01001290.1, forward strand.
AGTATACGAAAGGTCAAGATAATCTTTCAGACTTGTTCAACTGCTCTATCAAATCTGAAGTTTCTTCCTCTGCCAAATTCACTAGAGCAACTGATCTGTGTGGATCAAGGAGGGGTACAAATCTTCTGTGATATAAGCTAGATTCAGCATATCTATGCGGCTCAAAGTCTGGAAAATCATAGAGAAAGGATATTGATTTAATGTCTTTAATCTTTGCAAGCATTCCCCTAGAGCAGATATTTTTACTTTCTAATCCTCTCAAATGCTCAAGTGGAACTGTCCCTGTCGTATAAAACAAGGCACAAAACAAGGTACTGTGCAATTGATAAACAGAAAATGCACTGTCAACCATGGATGTGCATTTCTTTTCCATTATCTTACAGGTATTTTTTGGTCTATTTAACCACTTTACAGTTAAACTAAGAAACAGAGACTCATCTTGGGGGATTTTTTTGTTTTGTTTTGTTGGTTTTTTTAAGAACATCAGATTCAACATTACCTATTTAATGTGGAAAATGCCCCAAGGAGATCAAATATCAGTAACAGTGCCCTAGGAGCAGACACACCCATTTACTTGCACTGCTGCTGCTAAGCAACAGGAACAAAAACTCAACAAAAGTCAATTCTCATTTAATGAACACAATGCTAATTTTATTCTTGCTTTTGAAAGAGAAAAGTGAAAAAAAAAGACTCTTTTCCTTTTACCACCTTTCTGATAAGAAAGTGTGACTTTTGTCAACTAGTCTAAGTGAAAGGGAATAAAGATTTTCTTGTGTTATTTACCACATGGAACAGAAGTTCATTTGAACAATAAAGGCTAAACCAGTGACCAGACTGAACTACACCTGATAAATCACAATGATAAAATTGTGACCTTCTTAATCAGCATTCATTTCTTCTTTTTTGCTTTAGATTCTCAAGTTCTTTCAATCACATGCAGTGAACTAAGCCTTTATATACAAACTTTGTTTGCCTCCTGATGAGAAAAGATGATCTATTCTCTGCAGAAATATGTGTGAACTTCCAGCAAAGAGCATACAAATCTTTCAAGAAAATTAAAGCTGATGTAGTTAATATACAAAAAGAAAATGCCCAATTTAAAATATATGAAGACAACACTCACCACATTCCTCTAAGGCTGGTTTCTCCCATACTCATATTGTCCAAAAAGTGGATTCATAGCCTGGTGTGCAACTCATCAATAATTAGACACTCAGGAGACACATTGATTATTTATTTTAGATTTGCACAATCCTGGGGGCTCAATGGCAATTCCACAAATCAAACACACTCAAGGGAACTTTCAATGTGATATTTACACATTTAAACTGCAGAGTTATCAACATTTCAAATCCATACCCTCTACAATGATTGGTTAGTAATTTGCATACAATTATAATACTGCTTACGTAAACATTTTACTGTTATGCATGCTCAAGGAAAGGGTCTTCATGTAGGCAGGGTTCTTTTTGGCCTATGGGTGTGATTTTTAGTATTATAATGAGAGTGATTCAGTTCAGGATATGTGAATCCACTTGACAAGTTGGCAACATATCTTTCCAAGGCCTAATTGTTACATTCATGTCCTTGTTTAAAGAGTGCTATGTTTCAGAGAACTGAATGTACCATCTTGAAGAAGCAAACAGATCATTTTAAATCCCTTGGGTTGACCCTCAACACTCAGATTACAATTATTAATTATCTCATGTACTGATGTAAGCAAAACATTTCAGTTTTCTAAGTTTCAGTTACAAACAGTGTAACAGTATTAGCGTATCAATCTTTGAGTAATGTCTGCTTTGGTTTATGAGATTTTTGTCCTATGTATTTATGAAAGTACTTGCCACAGAATCAATATTTGGAGTTCTAATATTTGTTTGATTTCTGTCATACATTGATCATCTGTAAAACAAATGCATAGAATATCCTATAGCCCTGCTTGGTACACAAAGGCTGTGAAAGTTGTTTCAATATTAGACTGCAGAAAAGTATCCGTAACAAAACACTACATGCCTTGCAGATAAATGCCTGTTTTGCCACACGGCAAGCACCCCTGCAGAGCAGACAGCAAAATAACAAACATCTGGCAACTGCTTGGATATCAAAAGTTAATGGATTCCTGCTGGTTGCTGATAAATTCAAAGACAGATTGAACTCTGTCCAGCATCTTTTACAAGACGAGTGAGAAAGAAATCCTTCTGAGGTGTATTATTCAATAAATATTTTGGAACAGAATAATTTTACACAAAATAATTTTAGAAGCAAGGTCAGTGTGCTGAGAGTAAAACTTGGATTTCAAGTACCTGTCTGAAAAACAATGTGTAAACCATTAAATTACCATAATCTGGTCTTTGAGAAAAGGTACTATAGAGAAATTTCCTTCTAAAACTTGAAGAAAATCAGAGATATTCTCTACCAGACCTCTTTGGTATAAGATCTTATTTTTTCAGTATAGCAAATTTGTCATCTAATTTATATATATATTGCTCCCATTGCCACAAGAATCTGAAAAACATCTCAAAATTGTATTGTCACTGCCTTTATGAACCCATCCGTGTGTTGTGGCTTTGTCCAGCTGGGTACAAAGAGCCATGAGGGTGCTTGCTCACTCCTCCCTCTCCTGACAGAACGGGGAGGGCAACCGGAGAAAAGGGAAAAGTCTGTGTAGGTTGAATTAAGAACAATTTAATAGAACAACAACAAGAAGAAGCAAGTTGAAAAAAAACAGTTATAACAATAAATGAGGGGATATACAAAAGGAATGGTGCATGATGCAGTTGCTCACCACCTGAGACCTGACACAATTGCTCCCGACCGGCAGCTGAATCCGCAGTTCCCCAGCACCCGTCTAGGCCAGCTCCCCACCGATATGTACTGGGCATGATGTCAGGATGGTGTTGAATACATGTTGGCCAGTCTGACTCAGTTGGCCATGCTGTACACCTTCCTACTTCCTCATCGAAGTTAACCCTATCCTAGCCCAAACCAGGATGCTGTGTGAGAGAGCAATGCCTACCATACATTTAACAGGTGGAGGACTGAGACTAGTAAGACTGTTGTCTATCTGGAAAGAAGTAAATATCTGAAGATCATCTGAGTATCTTTGAGAGCCTTCAGTAACATCCCATTGTCAAGTCACAACATGGGTTCTGTACAGACAGCATGACCAGTTAATAACTGTGTTGGTCTCACAAATTAATATGAATAAAAGAGATAATCTCATAACATCTGAGAGGAACTTAGAGTGTCTAAACTTTTCTTCCTATAAAGTGATCCTCCTTCTATTGACCTGTGATAGTGAAGGAGAATAACTGGTTATCAAAATACATTTAGAGATTGAGAGGGGAAAAGTCTATTGTTACAGACTTGTTTGCAATTACTTCAGTGTTTCTCAAAAAAAAACAAAACCAAAAAAACCCAAAAAACAGGTTTTTCCACAGGAGTTAAACAAATCCAATGTAAAGGTAAGATTTTTGGTTTTATTTCTCACCTACACTGAGAAAGAAACATAATGTTGTACTGTGAGGATTTTCCCTACCTTCTTTTTAATTCCTCCAGAACTTAACATACTGGTGACATTTCTGTGCTCTGAATGGAAGTAAGCATGAGTGATATAAGGAAGTTTCTCAACTCTATCTAAGGCCACAGTTAGAAGAGCCTGATGGTCTGACCCATACAGACTTCGCCCTGAGATATTTGCCAAATATGTTAGGTAATTACGAAAGGAACAGAAGATGAATGAGTTGACTAAATCAGACGTTGACCCAAGATATAGCTATTATGCATTAAAAAAAGGATTTCAGCACATTGAGGACTGCTATGGTCCTGAAAGAGAAAGAAAGTTCATCAAAAATTCTCAGTAGGATGGAAATGTCAGTCACAGGTTCACTATTTCATAAGTCCAATTCAACCGCTTTGTCAGAACAGTCTGAAGACCAGCTGGCAATGAATCCATTCTCCACTTGGAAGTCCAAACTGTTGAATGATAATGAACTAGGAAATGACCCATTGAGTTCCTTGAAGGGTAAAGAAGATGTAGAAGGGGATCTTTGTCCCTTTGGATTTGATTCCCTTTAAACTCCAGATTCTCTAAGCCAATTGCCTCCCCAGGGTTGCTGACCAGAAAGGAAGTCCTAGCTGGTTAGTGAAAAACAGTCTATTTTCACCCAAGGCTTGCTTTGTTTCCTCGTCTTGCTAGCTTTTCTGCTTTAGACACAATTCTCACAGTGACACAGCAAGAAGTACTTTTTCTAAGAAACATTTAAAAACAGCACCATTAATATTCATTGTTATGGACAGACATTGTCAATAAAAAAATAAATGAGGATAGTCAATGCTAGAAAATTTGTTAATTTACTCAAAAATATTGGTAAGTGCTCAGCATCAGATTACAAATTCATTCACACAACTGTGGATAGGACACATTTCAGATAATATTAGACAGAAAAAGTTAGGTATGTGTTGTAAGACAATCTCTCTAGATACCTTCCAGGATCAACTGAGATGGCTATTCTTAGATTGCACAATTATTTTAGATTTCACATTTCATGATTTGATGGACAGAGTGAGAGAAGGTGAAATTCTGCCCTGAAGAACAGAAAAAAAATATCAATCTAACAAATGTCAGTTTCAATATCAATGCAGTAACAATGCATAGTTTTAAAGATTTACATGCACTATTTCCATAATTGGTTTACATTACTAAGAAACTCAGAAATATGCTTTTCATTTTATTTTTAGACAATGATGACAATAGTGATGTAAAGCAAAAAAATAATCACCAGTAACTGCATGTGATGAATTTTTCCTTCAGCTTCATATTCCAAGTACAACATATGTACAGAAGAATAGGACAATACTGTGTAACCCCCAGAACTTATTTATACTCATGGGAATTGACTTCTTGTAGTACCAAAGCATTTGCTTTAGCATTGAGCTTTCTATTTGTGTACACACTCAAGAAAGAGAAGGGAATCTCTGTGACCTATTCCTACATAACTTTTTGGCTCTATATCTTTCCTTTACCCAGTCATTTGGCTTGTATGCATAGTTATATACTTGTCAAAAATATTTGCCTACTATGTGTTGTGTTTATACACTCTTGTTTCCCATAAAGTGTAACTCCAGTAGCTAATTTAGTAAAATATGCTGTACATCATTCTGGGTGATCAGAAGGGTTAATTGAGCTAACAAACCCGTAAAAAGTACAGCATCAAGAAATTATTTCCATTAATATGTCATGATGATGTGTATATGTTTCAGTTGTATAAAAATCCTTTTGGCCTAAAAAAATTACTCTACTAGCAGATATGCTTCAAGTAGAATCTCTGGGAAGATATTACTTCAGTTTAGAAGCAATGACATATCCTTAAACCTTCAGGTTAAATAAAAACATATATACTGGGACATCACAATTCAAACAGATGTCTGAAGTGGTGTCTGTCCTATTTTGCTAATAACAGTACTTTAACTATTCCAGACTGGAATCTTTGAAAAGTTTCTTTAATAGATTTTACAACTTAATTCATTATTATTCCAATGACATTTCAAAATCCATTTGTTATTCTTGTTTTCTGAAGATGAAAAAAAAGAAGAAAGAAAAAAGCTGGTAAGTCCATGAAAATATTTGTAATGTCTATCTGGAATTACTTAATTCATTTTGGAAGTACAGGTTATTTTAACAATTTCAAAATGAGTCAGCAATGTGATCCTGCAGCAAGGAAACCTAGCTGTGTATTAGCAAGAGTGTAGAGATCAGAACAAGGAGACCTCATTAAGTACTGTGTCCACTCTTGGACTCCATACTACGGGAGGAGCACAGACAGATTTGAGAAATTCTTGCAGAGGGGCATTGATGAAGATGGTTAAGGGGCTAGAGCTTGTGATACACAAGGATAAGCTGAGAGAACAGAGTGTTCAGGTTTTAAAATACAAGGCTCAGGGAATATAAGATTGCTGTTAGTGGTTACCTTATGACAAGGTATAGAGAAGACAGAGATCAGAAGGGTATCATAGAAGAATGGGAGGCAACAGTCACAATAGGAAATTCTGAAATGATAAATGAGAAAAGCATTCATGATGAGCATGGTAAAACACAAGACTAGTTTCTCAGAAAGCTGTTAAGTCTGTATTCCTGAAGACACGTAACTGTTTGCTCTACACGTCCCTGAGCAACTTGTCCTAACTAGAACTCCTCTCAGCAGGAGGTTAAACTTCACGATCTCTGGAAGTCACTTTCAAATTACATGATTCAATGGCTCTAGGATTCTATAGAATGTCTTGAATAATTTCTTGTAATCTATTATTGTTAATAATTTAATAAAGCCAGAGGAAAAAAATGGCTAACAGGTAATTTCTAACTGTAAACTGAAGCCTCTTGACATTATTGTTCAGGTTTCTTACCTTATTTCAACAGTATTTTTTAAATCTAAATTACTCCTCAAAACACCACAGTAATATTAAATATTTCCACTTCAGTAATTCTATGTTATTTTAAAGGAAAGTTTTGGAATGTTCAAAGTTTTTGCTGCATGACTATGTCACTGAAGTATAGTTTTAACTTCCTAGATATAACCTTGAATTTGGGCAGCATAGAATCCCTCTGTTCCTGGAGGAATGCCAGTTCAGCCCAACAGGTCTACTGGCCAGCATATGGACAAGGTCAAAGCCTTGTCTCCTTTGAAACCTCTTGGGTAGAGGAGCAGAGACAGAGCAGCTCCTCATCATTCTCTCATTCTCACAGTCTAGTCAGTGACTAACTACAGGTTTAAGCGAAGCAGGTGATGGGATGCTTTGTAACTTCTCCCCCCACACACATCTCCTTCCTGTAAGAGTGAATCACTGTTAAGAAGATGAGTTAAATGCTCATGAGGTAAAGTACAGATAAGAGAAAAGAATTACTACCCTAGCAATAGAAAGCAGTTATTCGGTCTTTGCTGAAAGCATGGTTTTAGCGATTTCTTGTAGCTCATATACTTGATTTGGGCTTTAGAAACCTGAATTAAATAAACAAGGTAAGATTTCTTTCTGTTTCTGTAAAATTCTATCTTGTTAAAGATACCCAAGACAGCTCTAAATTATCTTTTCTACATATCCACAGTATACAGTTTTCATTTCCAAAACTAGCTTTCTGTTATGTAAAATATTTCTTTATTATTTCCCACTGTATAAAAGAGGATGCAGAGTGTGATGGAGCAGAGTAAAGCCTATAAATTTGGTACAGTCCTGTGCTGGGGCTGGTGGGGGAGGGCTTATGACTGCTCTGCTTTAATCTTTATTCCAGAACAAATGTTCAAACCTATCTAAACAAAGTTCATACAGCAGAAAATTTTTGGAGTCTGAGAAAATCATGATGATTCCTTCTTGGAATCACATATAAGAAACTTTCAGACTGGCAGCTCTGCAGGCATAGTTTTGTATGCTCTGTAATTTGGAAAAAAAATTCAAAACAGTTGCGTGGGCATGCAAAGTTGGGCTGGAACTGGGAATTGGTCCACGTTGTAGGACCAAATGCCAGCATTGCAGTCAGCTTGATGTGAGTCGAGCTGGTTCTAGCAAAGTAGCCAAGAGTGTAAATCAGCTCCTTGCCCTTTCCATAGAGTGAGCTCACTAGGGAGGCTCTTTAAGGGAAAAAATAATTTCAATATTTAATTATCGTTGGCATGTCTGAACTTGTTCCTTGACATTACTATATGATAGCTTTTTGAACTGTTTACAAATTCTCTCTCAAGCAAGGTTTCTTTAAGATGGTATACTTTGTTTTGTTTGCATTCAATTTTTCCTAAGGAATTTCTTTGAATTTTTGTGCTTGCCAGAAACTCCACAGTGTAATTTTTGTTTGTTTTCATGTCATAACACATTTGATGTTTTCAGAAGTATTTTAAAACTGTTTTGGTACCCAAGCTGCTGTGCAGATAAATCAGTAGTTGCAGTGCATGGGTCATAGCAATTTTCTTGAACTGTAAAAATGGGATTTTAACCAAGAGTGCTAAACATCACAAGCCATTTGTTCTGTGTTCACAGCACAGTTTAAAGAAACGTGACTATGCTACCTAATAACTAAATGCCAGTGAGCAAGATTTATTCTAGACAGTTGTCAACAGAATCATGGCTTGATTATGCTGGTTTTAAAGGCCATTAAAGCATTTTTGAGGTGAAAAGGGAGAAGGGCAATATTATCATACGCCTTGAATTTCAACATACTAACACTATTAATGTCAGACTGTGAGAAAGAATCATTAGATCCAGGTTTGTTAATAGACCTTATATTTTCATTTAAAGTTTTTGCAAGCTTGATTTCTGACTTCTCCTGTTCAAACAGGAGTCTATATCCAGAATTTCTACTATCCCAGGTAGCCAGATGCCACATGGTCATTTTATTACTGAAGAGAGGTAGCAATGACGTTTCATCTAGATGCTTACCACAGAGGACTATGTAGTTTAAAAGCCCCACCCAACCTGGCCTTGAACACTCTCAGGGATGGGGCATCCACAACCTCTTTGGGCAACCTGATCCAGACACTGAGTAGTGCTAATCATGGCTTTTTGTATACAGCTGACTTTCCCATATGCAGCAGTGAGGACCTCACTATTTAAGAGGGAAGACTGCAGCAGTGGTCTTTCTTGTGATAATGAATATTAGACCTGATCATCCAGTTCTCCAAAACCTTATTCCTAGTCCTCATTTCTGCATTATGAATTACAGAAAGGCTCCAATGTGGTTCAATCTTTTTTCTCTTTCTGATCTATGTTAGTAAAGAACTTAAATATATGCTTTAGTCTGCTCTTTAACCCCAAATATCCTCTAGTTCAACTCTGTGCTTTAGTCTGCTCTTTAACCCCAAATATCCTCTAGTTCAACTCTGTGCCACAAAGTCTTTGTTCTTTATCTGTAGCAATGCAACGTCATTGCCAAAGCCTGAACCTTTCTGTCTTGTATGGAGTGCAATGAGGTTCAGAATACGATTACATGTATAAGTGTGGGCTCATGTGCATATGCATACACACATAAGGCTTGAAGCAGCAGCTCTGATTTGCAGAACATTAGGCTAAATTGGCTGGGTGATTAGCCAATTTTTTTCTCCATGACACCTGGAAAATAATTAGTCATTCGTGGTACTGCAGAAAAAGCATAAACAGCAAATGTTTACATCTATTGAATACCTTAGCATTGTTTTATGAATTGTTTAATAAAATAACTAAGAATATATTTTCCCTTGAAATATTCAGTTAATTGCATTTACCTTTGTTTTAGAAAAACAGGTTTTTGTTTTCATAACTGCAGGATTGTTTTGAATTATTATGCACAGATGCATTGGCTGACTTGCATCATTAAGTCTTGAAAAGACTGTTAAATTTTATATCTTCCTATCTATTCTTATTATCATTCTCAGTAAGAGAACTTTACTATTAATGGATGAAGTATTTCAGCAAGACTATGGAATCAACATTGAAAATGTAGAATAAAATTAAAATCTATAAATAATAAAAGTTAACAGAATATTGGAAAATAATTCCAGTGAAGCTACTATATAGCATATGAAGAAAAATCTCACACGAACTGAAAAATTATGGAACACATACTCTTGCAACTGTTCCTGTGAAAGAATACATTTATTTAGTATAATTCCCATCTGACCAGGAAATATATAGTGACTCATCATAATGAATAAGAGTGTTTGGCTCATAGTAGCTGTAAATTAAATTGCAAAATTCAGTCCTAACCCCAAAACTTAATTTAGAATTTTTCCCGAGTTCTCAGAAAAAAGCCAGCGTGGAGAATCACATTCATTGTCTTGTCTCTCCTCATCCTCAGTTATAGCATAAGGTGGGATGAAAAAAAAAGGCAACATACTCCAAGGTCAGTCCTAATATTGGCGTATAGTACTAGAAATGTTTGACTCAAACTTATTTTTAAATGAGAATCATATTTCCTCAAGAACAGAAGTAAGAAAATACAGTTTAAAAAGAAAATGTATTTTGTGAATACCTTCAAATAGTTTAGGAGATTCGTGGCAGAATATTAGTATTTTTCCTGGAGTTTAACAGTATATGCTTCTGTAGGATCATACCCCTTCAGGAGAATTCACCTGCTAAAATCAGAGGCTGAAGAATGCTATGCCATCTCAGACAGCTAATGAGAATGCATTTAATATGCTTATAAAGGAAATTAATTCACAGCACTTTAGTCTTTTGAAAGGCTGTGGCTTTACTCAGTATTTGCCACTGCACCACGAGGGAGTACATTTTCAATCACCTTGCTAAATAATTTAATTTAGTAAAGATTGCATCTCACTGTTTCACAGAAAATGCTGTTTTATAATAACATATCTGTAAATTATTCCCAAAAGGCACTATCTTGTTGTTGGGGTACTGTAAATTTTTCAATATTGCTGCAATGATATAGACATAACTATATTATAGAAACAGAATAACATTCTATTGCTTGCTTTGCTTTATGGACAGCCATTCAGCCACTGCATAGGTTCATTTTGTGACCATTCAGCACAGTAGGTTAGATGAAGTATTAGCAATTTAAAACAGACACATGCACTTTCAATCTAAGCGCAGCTCAATGATTTTTCCTATCTTGTCTGTCGGCATCATTATACAATCAAAACAGCACTCTGAACATTAACCTCCTTGGAAGTTATGTTTTGGCTCAAGGACATGTTGAGTGGCTAAACCTTGATCCTGTTCCCATTAAAATCAAAGCTTCCTTTGATTTCGGTGGCATAGGCAGAGATCTTAGCAAAACAGCAGGATTTGTCTGGTAAATTACAACAATAACAAGTAGGGATATGTTTGTGAGACTACAAATATTTTCTGTGCTGTGCCTTGAGTGTTTTGATACTATATTACTCACAAAATATGACGTTACACAGATGAATTGACCCACTGTTTTGTTCAAACAGTAGAATAATTCTTTCCTGAATTGCTTGCTCTGAGTATACTTATATAGCTCACTCATTCAGCAGTTTGTATTCACTGCTTCTGTCTCCATTCAATCTACAAATGGAAGTAGTCACTTCACCTTTTATAAGTGTTTCCTTCCAAGAGCAAATAAGAACTGAATATTCATGTGTTGGGGAATAAGGACTTTGAAATTGTCACAGGTTTCTGGAAGAACTAATAAACGAAAGCTTTTGTTTTGTAGATTGTGAATATTCACAGTTTTAACAGTGATAGATTGCATTAAATTGTTCTCTCCAATGAGTTAAGAAACTAACACAGCGTGAACTCTACATTTTGAAATCAAATGCCCCATTAAAACAAACAAAAAAAAAATCTTATAATAATTATTCAGGCTTTTAAGTTTTAAATCTATTTTCCAGGAAGCATTTGTGTGAGCAAAGCATGATTGTGCTAGTGATTAGAGGAAAATGGAAAGAGTATGAATATAGGTGAGTCAGGAAAGAAGGAAGAGGAAATGGTACTTGTTTTGCACCAAAAAAAAAAAAAAAATCCACCCAGAAAACAACAAAAAAGAGGGGAGAAATTGGAGATCATTTTTTAAAAATGTTCTGGTTAGTCATATTACCACTCACTGATTACTTCAAGGTAACCCCTTATTTCTCCTAAACTTTCATCTTGGCTAGTGCTCCATTCATGATACACTGTTTCACTCCCCGCAAGAGCAAAACCAGACAGACCAACTCTTTCTGTCATCAGTCAGCAGTTACTACTTGCCTCTATCCACTTGAAAAAGGAAATATTGACACCAAAATTTCAAGGATCAACCAAAGAGAATCACTTCACTTTCCAGAAAGGATCTGCAGTTGCATCTTTGCAAAGAGGGGCCTTGAGTGTGATCAGTGACAATGTTTATAGCTGCTGACAACGTAAGCCTAGTCTGCATAGAGAAAAGGACTAATGGTCTCTGTTGATGAAATATCTAACAGGATCATGAACTCAACCTTCAACTTGGTATGTAAACTTCCTTTAAGTTTCAAACAGACCTGATTATTTTTTTCAGGTAGCTTAGATTTCTGAGGATTGGTCCCTCAGTAAATGTATGTTAACTGTAACTGTAATTTAATGAATGTAATAAATGCTTCTGTAATGCAGTGTTAAGTGATAGAAAATTGCCAAGTACTATAGATACATTTTTTGCCTTTAATTAGAGAGAAGCAACCATCTCATTTATTCTAGTTAAGTAAGAGATGTAATTTTTGAAGTTAGCATCAAAGACCTCATGATTTAACCTTACCAAGCACACTACTAATAATAATTTGAAGTGTACTTACATTAAGCAATAATAGTGGCTTTTCATTTTATTATAAGATAATAATTTGATCTTAGGGTAGATAAACCAGAAGATGGAAGGCCAAACCATTGAACTGCAGAGTAACACGATACTATTATTAAACCTCTGCTGCTATAATCATCTTTGAAACTGATGTTACTGCGCGAAAAATTCTTGTACCTCGAGAGTTTTGAAACAAACATTTTTGAAGCTTAAGGAAGTGGGAGCTGAGGTCGTAGTGAAAATTTCAATGTCTAGTGCTAGATCATCTCAATCTGCTGAAAGAAGCCATTGATACTGAAATTAGAAGGAACTTGAACGTTGAAATAGAATTCCCTGAGTCGCAGCATGTTTCTAAGCATATAAACGAAGCACCATTTACTTTATTTTTTCTAATGATACCACTATGACTTTCATGGGAGTAAGAAAAAAGTAAGAAACTACTTTTTCCATTTTTTCTTATGGTGTTTTGAAGATCATGGCATTGTTTCTTTGGCTGCTCATTAAAAATGACAATGGAAATGTAAAAACCCACATAATATTGTCTGTCACTTGGTTAATCTGTGCTATAGGATAATATTGCTTCTTCTGGTAAATTTTAATTTAAATCACTGAAGCAATGGAGATTCCATTAAGTAAACTGTGTGACAATGTATTAGACCTCACTCCTCTATATTACTAACGAAAAGCTTCCATTTGTTTCATAATATATTGCACTTTTTGGAAACACCCTTGTTCCCACCCTGCCATCACCCTGAAATATTTATTCTAGTGACGTCAATCAAGCTCTTGCATCTATCTTTTAATTAAAGCTTTACCCCAGACTGTAACTGAAGTAAAGCTTTACAGTGAATTGTGATTATTGCCAAGGTCTTGGGAGACTTCCACACTGCAGATGATTAAGAATCTGAAATGCTCATTTAACAGCTTTCCTGATGAAATGCTTCATCAAGAACTTGGATGCATTTTCCTTTGGAGTATTCTGATCACAAATTTACTTCCAATACCTACACCTTATTATTCCAGAAACACAAAAACTTTTCCAGAAGATGACAGTCACTTGAAAAACATCACCACTAGCAGCATCCATTGTCAGTTTGTGAGTTAAGTGCAAAGTACTCATTCAAATCATTGGAAAAGAAGGAAAGAATTTCCCAGATAATTCTGTCATTTAGAATTCTTTTTTCTTCAATGTAAATGTTTAAATCTGGTAAGAATTCCTCATTCTATCCTAAAACCAGAAGATTATGTTAGGAGTAAAGATGCAGGAAGAGAAAATATTAAATTCCCAGCATTAGAATCCTTACAAATAATGAAGAAACAATGTAGGTTGGGCACGAGAAAAATATTAATATAGAAATGTTTAGAATTCTCAGAAATGAAATCTTATCTCAGAAAATAAAGCATGTCTAGATTCCAGAAACATAAGAAGGAAAAAAAAATAAATTTTGCCAAAGGGTGGTTAACTGAGTATGACTGCTTCCCTGAGACAGAATGAAGTGGAGATTGCATGTACCACTATTATAGAAGTATAGAGTCATTTAGACTGGAAGACCTTTAAGATCAAGTCTAACGGTAAAGAAAAACCCCACTGTGTCTGTATAATGCTCAAGAGAAAGAAATTCCAAAAGGAGACAGACCAACACATAGAAACAGACAATTCAGTTAAGCTGTCCACACAGCTAATGCAGATCCAGCTTGATTGCCTTGCTTTGTGCCACCTGGCCCAGCCACCAGGCCAGAAAGATGAAGTTCATCTCTCTGTCTAGTGTTGCCACATGTAACTTCTCCAGGTTGAACTGATTCTATTACCTAGATCTTTGTTAAATATCATGAGAGCATATATCCAAGCACATATGGATACATGAATGTAGATGTCTACATTTTGGTGCCCCACTCCTCAAATAAATCCTGCAAGAAAACAAATTCATCAGAACTGAAGATGTCAGTTTTCTTCAGTTTTGATATCTCTGCACATCCAGTTGCTGTCTAGTGGTTTCAGGCTTCTTTGTACTATTCCACTTCACTCATTTTTCTTGCCACAACTCTGCATCTTTCTAGGTTTCTCTGCCCTTCTGCTTGGTTTCTTCTCTCCCTTGATTTGCCATTCTGTTTAGTTAATCGTTTTACCTCATAAAACCAATAACATCCACTAAAAAAAAATCCTAACCTTCATGGCAAGGATACTATCATATTGTTCACTCTTACTAGTATCCTGGAGTATAGGTAAACCAAAGCACCAGGAGTATTTGCACACTGCCTCATTCATAAATACACTGTGAGCTCTACTTGTTGGAGTAGAGCACCCATACTTTTCTGTAGAAGCTGTTTGTCATGTAACATACAAGAAAACAATAAATCTGCTGAACCAAATAATTTAGAGCTCATTCTTACAATGTATTTCTCTGTCGACATTTAACAATAGTTTAATATTCATTCATATCTTTTTAAAAAGTCACCTCACTTAGTTTTCAGTCTGGAAGGAGTCTTATGATGCTATATATTTCTTCTGAAACAGTACATAAGGAGCTATGTTACTTATGTGGACTGATTCCATCTATACTTGTCTGCAGGATTCTGAAATCCAAGTATCAGAAACAAGCAAAATACAGTTTTTATGCTATTTATGTTCCTTTTAAAACAAGATACAATGTATATTGAATTCCACTCCATTACTTTGAAGTGAGTCTATGAAGTCTGCACTGGTGAACTGGTAAATTAGAAAATCAGAGCACAACTTTTTTTGTCTCATACTCCAACTGCATTAAATGAACTTGAGGACTGAAAAGCAAAATAGTGAGAATGGCTAAAATAACGGCATCCATCCCTGCCATACGAATTTCCAGGTGTTATTGCAGGGTTGGTTTGTTGTTTCTTTTTTCATTACACTACAAGCCACATTAATTTTCTTTTGATAGTAAAATACAACTCACAAATGCATGGAAGAAAAAGGCAGCTTTTTAATCAAAATTGCTTAAAAGATTTAGGAGCTGAAATGGCATTTAAAATCAGTAGAAATGAGACTTAAATTTTCACATAACTCAAACGCTTTTTAAAATGCTATATAAAAATTCCATTTGAAGAAATAAAAGAGCAAATTGTCAAGACAGAATAGGAATGTGAAGTTTGAAAGTAATCTCTGCCAAAGGTATCCACATAGTATATTTAGTGAGTTCCAGTCCAGTATAGACAGCTCTATGTGGTCAAGCCCACATTGCAGGTTTGTAGAGACTGGAATTATGCAAATGAAAAGGATAGCAAGTGGTCCAGTCCTAGAAATTCACATAGAAAAAAAAAAGTTCAAAACCTCTGCTTGACACAGGACCAGCATTTGAACTAGTATACTTTACTATGTATAGTAATGTCTTAATCACTAGCTATTTAGATATTCTGAGGCAGAACTCTTACAGTCTCTGCTTACACGTTTCTTCTTTGTATAAAAATACTTAAATAGTCATTATGGCAGACAGTATAAATTATTCCAGCCTGACTGTTAGGCCATTTCACTTGATGATGAGTTCCAGACAATGCACTAGTAAATATCTAATAATTTATCCAAAATGTGACAGAGTCTGGAGGAGGGATGAAAATACTTCCTCAGGATGTCCCTATAGCTTGAAAAGCCAGAGCACTCTCTCAGGAGAGTAATTTTCTCACTCTCTCATTTTGTTTTTCTCACTAAAATCTTCTGAAGTACTTTGTGGAGCAAACAAAACACTTTGATACAATTTAGTGATGCAGAAAATAATAAAGTATTTTAAAATTCTAGATGCACATTTATAAATGTTTTCTTTTCAGAGTGCAATTTAAACAAAGAAAGCAGGGACTTGCACAGCCATTGCCAGCACTGTGGTATCCTAGCTGCTAGCTCCAAAAGCTTATGGTGCAAATAAAAATAGGTGAGAAAGAGCAGAGAGAAGCTTGAGGGTTGATTTCAAACAGAAAATTTGAAAATTCAATAAGCATATTGTGGAAGGAAAAAATCAAAAACTAATCCATTGCCTTAGTTGAAGTAAGATTTTAAAAACATGTAGCATTTTCCTGAACTAATAAATATTTTAAGTTTGAAAAGCCTTGGTTTATAAATGTTTTGCACATTATCTGCAGCAACAGCTACTTTATGCATGCATGAACTTAATGAATGAACCAACAGAAAACACAGAAATAAGAGTATAAATGAGACATTTCTCAAGGCAGTCTAAATGAGAGAGACAGTTCTCTCAGGATAGTCAGAGAGGTACGGGTGATGACTGGTTTTTGCAGAAAGATAGTAGTCAGTGGACATTGCTGGGTGAAAAATAAACAGATTTGGTAGGACTTTGGGAGTAAGTTTTTAAGTACATGCTTTATCTTTTTTTTTTTTACTTTCTTTTAATGTCCTTTTCACTCATCTTTCATTGTTCTTATGATTTTTCTTGGGTTTTGTTCCCTAAAATTTATTTTGTTTGCTATTTCTGAATTTTTTTAATTTACTTAACAACTACTGGGTCAGCATAATCAGAACTGAGTTTGATATCTTTTTGAAGTTTCATTCATCAGAGACAAGCAGAAAAACACCAACATTTTACTATTGGGTCAAGATGTTTCACAACAACCTTCACTTTTTCTTTGTAGAGTCTGGATGATTGTGAATTTCTAAATTTTGAAGTCTATCAACAATCTTTGGTTTACCCAGACCTAGAACTTGGAACAGAAATATTGTTCATTACAGGTCAAAATTACTCATACTAAATGTGAAATTACTAGTCACATTTTGTTTCAACCAGGAGTCAGAAGTACTGAAATACACATCATTACTAACCAAAACCATTGAAAAAGCTCCTGGGGGAACATTTTCCTTAGTTTTCTAGCTCAGTTACCAAATTATACAGGTCTAATGACCTTAGAACAGAAAACACATCCTCCATTAAATTAGCAAATCCCTTACATACTTGTGGTGGCTTAGCTGTGTGCCAGATGCCCATCAAGTCGTTCTATCACTCTCCCTCCTAAACTGGACAGAGGAGAGAGAAATATAACAAGAGGTTTGTAAGTCGAGATAGGGACAGAGAACAATTACCATCACAGGCAAAACAAACTCGTTTTGGTTTGATTTATTCATGAACAATCAGAACAGAGTATGGAATAAAAATCTAGTCTCAAAACACCTCCCCCCACCCCACCCTCCTTCCTCCCAGGACTCTCCCTCCTCCCCACCAATGGCACAGGCAATAGGGGATGGAGGTTATGGTCAGTTCATTTCAGATGGACTTGGCCACTTCTTCCTCCTCACACTTCCCACTGTGGGGTCCGTCTCATGAGATAGTCCTCCATGAACTTCTCCAACACAGGTCCTTCCCACAGGAGCAGCTCTCCACAAACTGCCCCAATGTGGATCATCCATGGGCAGAACATTTCTTCAGGAAGAGACTACTCCAATGCAGTCTACCATTGGATCACAAGTCCTGAAAACAAACCTGTTCTGGCATGGGCTCCTCTCTTCATCGGTCCCAGGTCCTGCCAGGAACTTGCTCCAATACGGGTTTCCCACAGCGTCACAGCTTCCAGGCATCTGGAAGGCATTCTAGCATGGGGTCCTCCACAGGATACAGGTAGATCTCCACAGCGGTCCTCCATGGACTGCAGGGGGACAGCTGCCTCACCATGGTCTTCACGACAGCTCATAGAGGAATCTTTCTTCCAGTGCGTAAGCCCCTTCTCCTGCTCCTTCTCCACTGTTCTTAGTATCTGCAGATATGTACTTCTCATTCTCACTCCCTTCTGCTGCTGCTGCTGTTTTGCATCTGCACAACTTCTTCCCTTTCTCAAATACATTATTCACAGAGGTGCTAACTCCATGGCCAGCATGAGTCCTTGGTCAGCAGTGGGTTCATCTTAGAATTGATTGCCTCTATCAGCTACAAGGGAAGCTTCTGGTCGCTCTCCACCAAAACCTGGCCACAAAAACTCACTACAAACTCTGAACTGGTTATTTAATAATTGATCTTCAAATGATGTCTGTCATAATGTGTTTATTTTCTTTTCATCATTCAAAAAGAGATAGTTGTCAAGGAAAGAGCCTTCCCCAAACAGATAATTTCTGGAAAACAAATACAAAGTGGCAAGAAAACTGAGGAAATCCAAACAAGGACATTAAGGTGGATACTTTATTCAGATGTGTATAGAAAAGATTACATTAAGAAAGGTCATAGTGAAATACACACAATCAATATACACAGAATCAGTAGCTGACTAGAAACCCCAGGTTTACTGTGAAATGTGAATTATTTCAGAATCTCATGTAAATATAAGCAATCAGGAGCATCATCACAAGAGCTTAGTTGCATATAATGGAAATACAAGCTTATTTTGCTTCATGACAGCTGATCTTCTCGTCATGAGCATTATATAGAACAAATATTGCCATGAAATGAAAATCTCTGTTTCAAGACTAGAGAATAAAATATTTTTTCTTTCATGCGACAGAAATAGTTGAGCTTGAAAGAAATCATAATAGTTATATTTTTATACTGATATTCCAGGAACTTTACCTTAGCCTTTCAGGTCACTACTTGGAGCTCACTGATTAAATTCTGCAGTCTCTTAACAGGTGGGTTAAACAGGTGGCTTCACAGCTGCTATTTATGAGAGTTTCTTTAAGGCAATAAGCTTTTGTGGTTTTTTTCCCCACAATGCTCTATCTCTGCTGTACTTTTCACCATACTGAAGCCCAGCTACTCAGAACAAGATCTGGTTTTCTGTGTTACGGTTTCATCAATGCGATAGCATATCTCTGCAATATGATCCCACCTGTGATGTACATCACCAGAACTAAAACTTAACAGTCTGTGAAATTTATTGCATATTGTTTGATTCATTTGTATTGAGCCATTCAGAACACAAGATAAACTGTACATTTATCTCATATTGTTTTCAGAGTGAATGATTGGTCATAGTTCACAAGCAAATCTGTAGCTATGGTGAGAATTTTAACTGCTTCATAAAAATTAATGTTAGAGGTTTTCTGATGACTGCACCCATTTTTTTTAGTGGCCTTATTTATTTATCTATTTATTTCTCTGGAATAAGCTTGATGCAAGTTATGCTTTCTTACACATTTTGTTAGCCCTGATACAGCAGATTATTTTTAGACCTCTTCTTCTGCTAAGTAACATGACAAACTGACAATAACATCAAAATATTTCCTCCCACTTAACAACACTAAATTTCATTGTTTAGTTTTCTACCCATTTTCCCATTTTTAAAAAAAAACTTATGCGATTCAAGACTGTGCTTCTTGATGCATACTTTCCCCTCTATTTTAAATTATTGACGTCATTTAAGTCCAGGTAAATTTAAATTTGTTACAATCAAAAGTGTTGATTGGTGTTCTTAGGAATGTGCCTGTATACGTCAGAGAGGAAAGAAGGAAAAAGAGGAATAAGAAGGAGAAGAGAGAAAGAGAAAACATACAGCGTTTATTAATGCAAGCCTACCAAGGCCTGGTGCATTGCTCTGAACGTACATACATAATTGATTCTGAGATATTAGAGGACGAAGTTGCTGCTAATGGTATGCAACCAGTAGGCAGCAAAAACTAGTCCTTCCATCACAACACAGATGGGTTGAACTGACTCAGTCATTCTCAGTCTTTTGGACTCATACTTCTCTAAAGGTCCTTTCCAACTCCTACCATTCTATGATTCTATGATATGAAAGGAGAAAAAAAGTCTCACAAATATTTGCATAAATGCAAAAATCCTCCCTTAGTTAATTACTGTTGCATTAGGCTGGATATAGAAATAAAGAGAATGGCCTGAGCAGTCTTAGGAATATCACTTAGGGCAAGATCTCAACAACACAGAATCGCAGGGATTGGAAGAGACCACAAAGCCTACTCATGGCCCTTGTCTACTGGCTGCTGCCATCAAACAGTATAGGCCTGATATCACTGGATGTGAAAGATCTCTAGGAGTGGTATTCTGGAGAGATTTATAACTAATTCCTGAATAAAATCTGTAGCAATTCATATGCAAAAGGAGAGAAGGAAATACTCTGCTCAAAGGCCAAATGGTGTCTAGAAGGAACGCTCTCAGCATGGTGTAGATTCCTCTACAACACAAAGAGATGGCATGAGTATTTTCATTCCAAAATCAGAGTATCCTCATAATCCATCTTCTGCACAATAGTTGCTGTTAAATATTATTTAAATAAGACACAGAATACTAAGACTATGGAGAAGACTGAAGAGGAATACTAATCATACTTTGCCCAAAAATTCAGGAAAAAAAATAAGTCTGGAAGAAAATCAAATAGACTGACTTTGTAACCAGTTGTCAGGATATTTGCTAAGTGCAAAGAAAAGAGTGTTGTACTATCTGCAGTTCAAGTAGTTCAGAACATAGTGATCACAAAACATTTTTTTTTTCTACTATGCTAAGTCCAAACTGGTATACTGACAACTTTAAGGTTTATCATAATGGTGCAGGAAACAAGTTTCAGAATAGGCAGGGTCGATTACTACGAAATATTGCATACTTGCAATACTTTCAGAAAGGTAACAGCAGATTTTTTACTGAGAAGAAATCACATTTTCTCAAAGAAACTATTCAGAATATATGGCTCTAGTTTTTTTACGTATCTTTTTTGCATAAGAATAGCTGTTTGGCATCAGCATTGAACCTTCTTTCTAAATTAAGCAATGGATGTCTCTAAACTGTTTACTAGCTTTTTTATACTGGTATTAATTTATATTGGTACAAAAGAGGGATAAGCAACAGATTTTGACATTTCATCTTTAAATACTTTTTCTGAAATTAATGGTATACTTTAGAAATATTAAGTGACTTTGTTAGTAATTTACAGCTTCTCAGTGTTTGTAATGCATTTATTGCAGGAAATGGGAGGACTGAGCAATACTTAAGGTATTTCTTCTCTGTGAGGTATAGTAGAATTTTAAGAGGTCTCACTACTTCTCAGCACAATCACTAATATAAATGTGTGATATATAATCACATTTTTAGTTAACTCAGCACTTGAAATAACACATAAGCTCTCAGGAGAACAATGCACCAACCATGATGAATATGCAGCAACTTGCCAGTCTTTGCCTTCTGAATACAACTTTTTGAAATTTTGATTCCTTAAGCTTCACATCCACATTCTGTGAATGACAGGAGAATGTTGCTTCCTACAGATATTAAGATCTGAAATGCATAGTAAAACTGTTGACAGCTTAATTTGCTACAGATAGAGATTTTGAAAAATCATTGGACTACATGGACACAATGCTACTGAAAGCACAATTTAGGTCAATGACTAATAGTAACAATAACAGTAATATAATAACAATTAATTAAAACAAATAATATAATAGAAAAATGATCCAATAATGTCCAATAATTTATGTAATTCATTCCACTAATGTTGGTGCAGACAAAAAGATGTGAACCCAGTACTCAGATTCATGTCTGGACCTGTTTACCATTGTATATAGCTTTGTGCTTCATTTCTAACATTACAAGGGATTCCAACTAATCATTGTAATTTTATTCAACTGTTTTATGCTGTGGCTTTCTAGACTGCAATTGGCTAAGCCACGTCTAACTACCTGTCATAGTTTAACTCCAGTCATCAACTCATCACCATGCAGTCTTCCTCTCAGTGGGATGGGTCAAAGAATCAGGAAAAAAAAAGTAAAACCTTTGGGTTGAAATAAGAACAATTTAATAACTAAAAATAAAATATAATAATAGCAATATTAATAAAGTATGCAATAATAATAATCAACATGGGGTTTTTAAATTTGTTTTCCTTAGGTTTCTTTTCTAATAAAAATATCCAACAAAAAACTGTGGTGATGAATGCAGATATTCACCACCCACTGATTAATACCTCAGCAATGATCCACCCTTCTCTGCCAGCATCCTCTAGTTTATATGATAGGCATGACCCTCTATTGCACGGAATAGCTCTTTGGCTAGTTCAGATCAGCTGTCCTGGCCATGCTTCCTCCCAGCTTCTCATGTACCCCCAGCTCACTCACTGATGGGATGGGGTGAGAAGCAGAAAAAACTTCAACATTGTGCAAGAACTGCTCAGTAGTAATAAAATGTTCCTGTGTTACCAGCATTCTTTTCAATATAAATATAAAACAAAGCCCTGTAACAGCTTCTAGGAAGAAAATAAACTCTATTCCAACTGGAACCAGAATGCTACCTCACAGCTATATAAGGTCAGCTCACCAAACTAAATGTTTTGGGGTCATAAAGTTAAATGATATTATACATGGATTTTTAGTACAAACTCAGTTTATATGTTACAGACTATCTCGAAATTTATTTGAAAAATATCCTCATTAGGATAAGTTGTATTTCAAATTTAACAATCAGAAATTTTAAAGAGGACAGGAATTGGTTTTTTTCTAACACTCAATACCATTGCACAAGAACTACTGTATACAATATTTCTAGTGGGTTTTGGTTTTGTTTTATTGATTTTAATATCATTTCTTTTTTACTCCTTGTGGTAGTTTGACCCTGGCTAGATGCCAGGCACCCACCACGCCACTTGATCACCCACCTCCTCAGCAAGCCAGAGAAGGGGAGAAAATAAGACAAATGTCTCGTGGGTTAAGATAAAAGCAGTTTAATATAGAGATAGCAAAGCCNAAATCACTACCATCCCAGACCCACTACACTTGTCAACCTAGGTGGCAAATAATAGTCAATAAATGCTACAAAATTACTTCCTTATATATAAAATTTCAACATTTATTTTAAAAAATCACAAAAATATCATTCTAAGAAAAGAAATATTCTCTGTGACGAAAATAAATAAATAAATGGATAAAACCAAGATACTGTGGAAGCCTTAGACTAATATTCCTAATGTCCTCATGTTCAGGAAGTTAAATACCTCCTAAATGCATCAGACTAGTTTTACTGTTCTCAGATTCTCTCCACATAGAAGGACTAACATATCCTCAATAACAAAAAATCTGGAATTTCTAGAATTTCTGCAACTGTGGGACATTCAGAAATCATGAGCAAGTGTCTCAAATTCTTCCTACTTCTTTTTATTTTGCCATGTGGATAGGATGTCCAAACAGTAAATATGTGGGCACATTCTACAAGGCAGAACACATGGATAAACTTGATGAAAGACTGGTCCCTGAGTTTTCTTTTAAAAGGAATATTCTCTTAAAAAACAATGGAAGATTTCCTATTCCACACTTTGCTATTAAACAAAGAGACTATAGAAAGCAGATTGAAGACAGAAACTCTTTAGTGATTTCACATATTTACCAGGACATCCATACTAGGTTTATTTAGTGCTTTCATTGTCCTTTGCTTATAATTAAGATCTTTCAGCATTTAACAAGACTAAAATGTATTGAAAAAATAATACATCTTCCCAAAATAACACTATGTGTTCTTAATTTCCTCTATAAAATTACTTATCTACTTCAATATACTACTTGCATTAATTCTTCATAATGTGATTCAAAATTTCAAGAAAACAAAACAAATCAAAACAATATTGGATAAAATATTCCAGATCAACAACATTATTTTAATTTACAAATGAAAGTCTTTCTGGTAATAATAATGGTAATCTACCAACATTTTATACAGAAACTCCAGGTAATTATAATGTCATGACAGCACATGAAAGTCTTTTAATTACTTTGTTAAACAACTTTAAAAGCAAAGGTTTTAATAAAAATACATTTTTACAATATAATTTTAAAACTTTTATTATTTGGCACTAGATTGAACTACAAAAACTTGATATTTCATTTGGGTGTAGCAGAGACTAAAAGTCATCAAGGTACAAATAAGGAAAATATTTGATTTCAAATTATTGATATCTAAGGGGACTGTGTGTGTTCATGAAACAGGTGGATTGAGAAAACAATATTCTCAAACATTTTATCTCCAAGACCTCACAAAAACTATTAATTTATTAACCAAAATCTAATTTTCAACTAATGCTTGTGGTCTTATTCAGTACAAATTGTTGTAATTATTTTATTTGAAGCAATTAAAGCGAATTAATATGCTCAAGTAAACATACATTGGTTTACTTTTGTTACCATGGAAGAAAAGTTCATGACAAAGTAGCTAATAAGTCAAATAATTGAAATAGTCTGCTATGTCTCATATGAAAACTCTGTGATCACTAACAGAACACAGAATTGTGCTTTAAAAGTCTCCTTTCCCAATTTCACTGTTGAGTTGTTTGAGTATTCAGAGAGATGAATGCCATTTGTCTTACAAGGTGATTATATATCTCCATTTTTAAATCAATACAATTTAAAATACTTTACTATTATTTTTCAGAAACTGAGTTAGAAATGCTGAGAAAATTTGTTTTCACAAACACATAGTTTTGAGACATGAAACAGCCTACCAAGATAAGACAAAGGTATTGGGGAAGCAGTAGATCTGCAATGCAAGGCAGTTCAAGACAAGAAGAAATAGCTTAATAAAAACAGTACTGTTATTTAAGAATCCATAAAGAAAAGGAGCCGTGAATATCTACACTCCCACATTTTTTCAGAGTAGTAGAGCCCCAATGAATAAAAGGCATCTCTTAATGTACTAAATAAGTTAAAAGAAGTTTAGTGATTCCAGCTGAGGTGAAAGAAAGAGCACTCTTTACTCTGCTAGACAGAGTGGTGGAGGCTGCTGAGATTATTTTAGAGGAGAAAATTTTTCATTTCAGGTAGAGAGTTATAACAACCAGTCTTCTAGTTTGGTTTGCTTTGGATAAAGAAACAACTAGGGAAAACTCTTGCTGAAATACGCAGAGTAAAATGAGATTAGAAAAATAAAAAGACGGATGCATACATACATATGTACATACATACATCCATACATATATACATATACAGAAAGATAGCAAAATTGACTGGTTTTGTCAAATTGTGCCTCTTTTCATTGCAGATATTGCATTGCTCCTGATCTGTGTTTACCATTTGACAATCAAATAACTGGAAATGAAAACAAAAATTCTAGAATTTCTTTTGAGTTACATTGACAAAGTTCAAAGAGTGCAGCATTTGCAACTGAAGTTGTTACTTCCTTACTTCCACAAAAATTCCAGCATTTATAACCAGAAAGGCATAAATTTTCAGTCAGGAAGAGGATAAATTACATATAAGCCCATCACAAACCAATACCTTCATCAGAGGCATAAGATTTTTTTGTTCTCTTTTCATGAACAACTTTGCAATAGGCAGTTAAACCCTAGCTATTTCTACAGTATAGACTGATTTTTTGGCCAAAATACTTGAGTTTTTTACCTCTTCAAGATTTGAATCTGCCCAAGATAATACTACAAGCAATGCTGTGTGCCCATTCATTTTTATCAGTCAACACACACACATAAACTTCATGCCTTGTTGGAAGTCCAACACTGTTTGTTGTGTGACAGCTTCTTATAAACTATTTGAAAAGTGATCATTCATTAAAAAATGTTATCTCCAGAAACAAACTCAAATTGGCTGAAGCTTGAATTATACACTAAGGTCTGTGGAAGTTGTGGGTTTGTTTATTTAGAAGAACTATTATCTTGATTTGTAACATCAGCTTTCAAAAGCACTTCAATATTCATTCAACTTCCTCTGCATTTTAAATACCCTTCACACAGCCATGACCTAATTCGGCCCTAATGAATACTTGTGTTTTCCAGACTGAATGCCCATTCTGTTTCATGATGCAGTTTTGTCTTTTAGTTGTTTTGTTATTCAAATGAATTCTGATAAGTGAGGAATATGAGCCAGTATTTTGTTTTAGTTAATTGCGTGAGGTAATCAGATATGGCCAAATGACTCTGTGGTGTCTACAAAGCTTATACATGCATATATCTTCTTTTTTGTGTTTTTCAGACTTAAATATGTATTTTTCAGAATAAAAAAATACATAGAAGAGAGCTCAATTCAAATATATAGCAACGTTAATAAAGATTTCAAATCTCAGAAAATGAAGCATTTATTATTCTGTAGATGTTCACTGTTGTTGGAATTTTTACTTCAGAACGCAGCATTATGAAGCCAGCTTTAAAGCTAATATAACAATTTGACATAGATCTCTCATTTCTTATATTTCAGTAAGTGAGAACATATCTATGTGAATTCTTCACATATCTAATTAGATTTGCTTTTGGCAATGCCTCTGGTGTATATCCAGAACGTTAAATGAACTGTTGCCATCCAGCCTCATTAACAGGACACTGGTCTGATGCATTTTTGTGTTCATGTTTCAGCTTCAGATTAGGTTGAGTTCCCATCTAAATAGTTTCAGCTTAATTTCTCAGCAGAATTGTACCAAATAACACTAGTTTTTAATGTGGCTTCTTGTGCCATTTGAGGTTAGATTCTGTGTTAAAGTCCAAGTCCAATTTTCACAAAATGCATTGAGATATTAATTCTTGTTTATAAAAAATTCTCAAAATTTGATCTAAATATAAAAAGACAGGATTGTTGATGGACTGTTTGAAGTTCCATGAGAGAAGAGATTAGTCTCTTGGCAATGAACAGTATGAAATAGTAATAAGGTCTCTTGGTAGCGTTGGGCTATATGCTAATGAAAGTGCAAAGATCTGGAGAAAAATGACTTTACAACTCTGAATTATATGTGGGAATACAAAGAGACATGATGAATGAAGGGATAATAGGAACAGAAAATGAGGAAACTTGAAAAGAAATGAAAAACACATGGAAGTGAAATTCAGTAAAATCAATTAAAAATATGTAACCCAAAGAAGAATAAGCTTTTCAGTGATAAAATTCAAAGTTTAGCCGAGATGGAAGTGTCCTGAGCTGGATAGTGACAGAGTTAGAATATATTGCTTTTATCTTAGCTGGTTCAAAAAAAAAGGCACAGAATGTTTCATTTGGCTTCAAAATGATAAGATGTCTCAGTAGAACATTACTAGTCTTATAAAAGCATCCTTGTAATTAATGGGAGCTGATATGGTATGGGATTATAGATTTAACTGTTCCTGCTTTCCTCTATCGCACAGAAAGAGAAAGACATAAATGAGTGTCCACAAGTAGTACCTAAAGATTCCCTCTGGAAAGACTGTGTCCATTTAAAAGAGAAAAAAAAATCTTATTTGGGGATCTGATGCAACTTCAGTTGATGAACTGGTATTTTAAAATAAATGTGTCTGATACAATGAGGACAGCACATGGGAAATAGATCTTTGTCCCATTACCACGGCTAGGTGGTACTTTGGTACCAGAAGCAGGTAAAAAACTCTCCTGTTATGATTAAAACTAACTGCAGCTGATGTTCACTTTGGGGATAACAGGTATCTCTTCATAATGGAATTTTATCATTCCTGATATTAGTAACACTGATCATATGTATTTGCCAGGCTGGGATGGGATGGAGACTTTATAGTTCCATATACATATAATGTGATTCTCCTTGAAATGGTTTCTCATTCAAATGAGAAACTCATTTTTTGCTCATTCAAATTTAATTCATTTCATTACATGCTGTTTGAAGACTCACAATAATTGAGCTGGTTACCTCCATTTCATCTTCAGTGAACTAACACACAAATGAATTGCAAGTCTAAACACAGAGAATTAAAAGTGGTGAGCTACAAAGAAGAAATGTTTTTCACCACCACACCTTTTTTTAGCAACCTGTCTTTAGAAGTCCACTTCTGAAAAAGTTATTCAAGAATTTTGACTGGAGATTGCCTTTGATGATAGCCAAAATAATATTTTTATTGCCTACAACTGTAAATCTGATGTCAACATTCAGATTTGAACTGAAATTTCAAAAAAAATATTTGCAACCAAGAATAAATTATAGAATTGTTTGAATGTTTTGCATGAGGACAAAGCATGTTTAAAACTAGTAGCATTCAGCCCCTTCTCTGAGCAAGAGCAAAAGGATCACTTGAAAAAGATATTTTGACATTAAATATAAGGGATTTTAAAAGCAGTAAGGCATGTACTGAGTAATGCATCTACAAGAGTAAATCATGGATGGTCACTTTATGTCCAGAGACTGTGTGGCATCACAAAGTGTTTGAATGGTTGAGGGTTTTTTAATTTAGAATGGCCACAATGTTTTTCACAAATGCCTTAACCAAGTAGTGGAATCCTTTTTAACTGAAAGGAAGAAACCACAATTATACCTAGACTGAATTCCGCAGTAGGCTGTTAAGTGATTGATGTTGAGTAATTTAGCTAAACAGCAAGATGTGTTGTTGGATTTGGCCATGGCACCTTTTTTTCATTTCCCTGTAAAGCAAGCCTGTTATTTAAGGAAATAAATGGACAAGAGAACAGCAAGGTTGTAAACCTTAATTAATAGTATCTTGCAAGTCCCTTGGTTCTTTGTGTTGCATGCTTTCAGCTTTCTGAACTTTGTACTTTGTAAAGAAGAGAAAACAATTATTTTAGGATTGCACAGGACTCCTTATGGAATGTTTGAGGAGGAACTCAAGGCAGGAAAAGGGAGAGATTTAAGTAATTCAGGGAGGAATAAGTGTACAAAATAGAGGGGTAAAGGGATCAAAAGGGATGATCACATGTAAATAGTGACTAGTTATTATAATTGCCTGGCCTTATCTGGTGCCTGATAGCGGTGTTCAGCAATGTCCACAGTATTCCTAGACAGATTAGCTTTCATATTTAAAACTGTAGTGCACATTGCTATCTCTGAAAGAATTATCTTCATTTTGGAGTTACTAACTCATCTAAACATGTTGTCTCACTATCAATTCAATTTGTTGCCTTTTTTTACATACTTATAAATTCACAAGTTTAAAATACATATCACTATTTTATGTCCTCCAAGAATCAAAGATGTCATACTTCAGTATGCATATTTATTGCAGACCAATCAAGAGTCAGAAATTAGAAATCATGGAAATAAGAAATTATGGAAAAAATCCTTCTGGAAGACATATCAAAATACATGAAAGAAAGGAGGTGATTAGAGACAAGTTGTCACTAATAGCAAATTGTGTATGACTAAACTAGCGACCTTCTATGATGGAATGATAGCATCAGTAGGCAAGGGAAGAGCAATTGATGCCATCTACAGGGACTTCTATAAGGTCTTTGATATGATCTCTCATGACATTCTTTAAATTGGAGAGGTATAAGTTTGATGGATAGACTCTTTATGGGTAAGAAACATCCAAAGAATTACAGTTAATTGCTCAATGGCCAAGTGGAAACCAATGACAAGAGGTGCATAGTGGGACCTGTACTGTTTGTTATCTTTGCAAATGACATAATGGGATTGAGTGCACCCTCAGCAGGTTTGTGGAGGACACCAAGGTTAGTTTCCCTCATGCAGTTGATATGCATGAGGGAAAGGATGACATCCGGAGGGATCCCGACAGGTTTGAAGAGTGGACCTATGCAAACCTCATGCAGTTCAAAAAGACCAATTGCAAGGTGCTGCACATGAGTTGACCAATCCTTAATATCAATACAGTCTGTGGGATGAATTAATTGAGAGCTGCCCTGCAGAGAAGGACTTGGAGGTATTGGGGGTTGAAAAATGAATATGAGACAGCAATATGTGCTTGAAGCCCAGAAAGCCAATTGTATCTTGGGCAGAATACAAAGAAGTATAACGATAAGGTCAAGAAAGGCGATTCTCCTGTACTCCACTCTCATGAGACCCCACCCAGAGTGATACATTCAGCTCTGAGGCCCACAGAACAAGACAGACATGGATCTGTCAGAGTAGGTCCACAAAAATGATCAGAGTGCTGGAAAACCCTCTGATCGGGCAGGCTAAGACAGTTGGAATTGTCTGTACTGACTTTCAGCACAAGATTGTTTCCTGCAAAAAATCCTTCAGAGTTTAGACTCGAATGCTGAATCTCTTAGTGCTTCTCTGTTAAAATTACCACTCAGAACAATAACAACATTTTCTGAAACTCATTTGCCTGCTTTCAGGCCAAATTATCTCTAAAAAATAACAAAAGAAAAAAGAAAATAAAATGGGAAATAAAAAGAACCTAAGTTCTACCTGGATCATCTAAAGACATGTTGAGTGACGTTGTATAACTCTGGAATTGTCTGTGACTGTTTAAACCACCCACAGCTACAAAGAGGGGTATCTTTCTTATGTTGGTGTCATGAATTTCAGCCCTTTATAAAGATGTTTGTGTACAAAACGCCCTGGAAATGGTGCTATTAATTACTCTCTGGTATGGTGATTTTTAAATTCTTTTTGTCAGCCTTGATAATTCTTTGAATTTTTTCATAGTTATACTGTTCAAGTACTTGGAGATTGTTACTTTATCCTGCTAAGTTATCCAGCCAAGTTATCAACATTCAGCTCATTGAACAACTTCTTGTCAGTCAATCAGTCTACCCCTCTATATTCTTTCCAGCTCCCAATCTTTATTAGATGTGTAAGAGCACAGAGTAGGGATTCAGAGGTTTGCTTTTATGTCTGCTTGAAAATGTATTCCATTTTTATATTCAAGCTTTATTTAACCATGAATTTCAGACTTAACAAATCTGTCTTTAACTCTCAAACCAAGCCATAATTCAGGTGGGAAGAAAGATTCACACTAAGTCTGTGGTAATTAATGATTTCAAGCTTTAATTGTACACTTCAAGAGATAATCAGTCTTGCTGTTTGACCTTACCAAACTGAACAAGTGATGCTTACCAGCCTGTTCTGTCCTTTAAGCTGCACTGCTAAGGAATTTCAAGAAGCACAAACCAGAGATTTATTTTTCCTTTCCAAGGATATTATTTGCTTCAGCTACCCACTAAAACCAAAGAGTCTATCTGTTTCTTTTAATTCAAGGGTAAAAATGATGAGCTAATATACTACATGATTTCACTGGCCATATGTCAAGTTACAGCAGCAAAGGATGTGTCCTTATTGCTACTGACTTAGAGTCTTGACAGTCATCAAAGGAAGAGCTCTCATGCTATTGCCAAAATGCATACAGAACTAAATGAGCAGTACGTGGGCTCTACAAAAGAACAGAAAGGTAATTTGGGTTAGAGAATGAATGTCAAGAGAGTAAGTGCTTTCCTTCTGATTTTGCACAGTAAGGTGGTTCAAAGGCCTTGTCAGTTAGATTGATGAACTTCAGAATTTATTCACTTTGTAAGGTTTAATAATGATGATAAAGGCGGATGGATCCATCATCATCAAGTGCTTAGAGCAATACTCTGACTTGCACATTTCTTTGCGAACAAAATGAACTCCTCACTAATTTTTTGTGACTCCTCACTAAGTTATGTGACTTAAATCAAGTGGTAAGCCACCTTAACAGATGAGGAAAACTGAAAGCCTATGATCAGCAAATCTGAAGTGAAACATTTTCTAAATATACCAGGCCTGGTTTGTATTTTAAATGCTGCTAAATGACAATATGTAGCCAATTGAATAATTAAATGGATGCAAAACAGAGATACAAAGAAGCTTCAAGCCCATGAATACTCATGTTGCACAGAGGAATATACATTGCTATCATTTAAGCAAGCCAGGCCATAAGTATTCCTGTGGCACAAAATAACAGTGTTCCCATTGATTAAACTAGAGGAGAATCTTGCATTTAGCTGTGCTATGAATATTTAATCAAACAAATTGGATAACAAAGAAAACTTGTGGGTTTTTTCATCTACTCAGGAAAAAACTTCAGTTAAAAGCAGCTTCCATTTTCTGTGAACTAGAGAAAGGAAGCTAGCTTCTTACTAAATCTATTTCTTTTTATTGTCTTTTTCTTTCTCTTCAGTTCATAGTGTTTCCTACTCCTACCCTTTTCATCAGTTTTGCTAGCACTTAAGCTAAAAACACCTACTGTAGTTGGCCAGTCATATTTTCCTTAGCTGTCTGACAGCAAAATGGCAAAAAAAAACTTTATGAACTCCTGATTTTAGCCTTTCCTGATGTTTCCAGTTAAGAAAAACCTAATATTTGGGAGCAGTGGTCATTAGGATTGTCTATTATTTTTCTCACCTCTGTTGTCATGTATCTGAGAGTAACTTAAAAATTGAAAACCAGCAGTAATAGTAAGAAGTAGTAGTACCAGTAGTAGTGATGCTAATGTAGTTGTGTCTATTTCTAGGATTCTAAAGAGTAAATTTTGACACTATAGGTGGAGAAAGCAAGAGACAGTGAACAAAGGAAAGAAGGAGAAAACATTGTCTTCCTCTTTAAGAACTACAGTGGAACAAATTAGAAACAGTTTGAAAATACAGAGATCACTTCAGTAGCTAACACTGATAAATGGGACTCAGAGTCAAAACCAATCAAAGACCACTACCAGTGTTTAAATTGGGGTTGTGCTGACCTTTATTTTTATGTGTTACACTCTGCTGGCTTTGTGGAGGAAGGGCATTTCAGACAGAATTTTCAGCAAGTTCACTGATTCATATTTGTTTTCTAGGCTGATAAATAAATGGCTATATAAATTGTTTAGTGCCACAAGTATGATTATGAACAGCAACAACAAGAGGGTGACCACACACTGACTGGCAAATCATTATTTATCTTGAGATTTAGCAAAATGAAATGCTAGACAATTTATTTCAGCCTTCATTTAGACCATCCTTATTTTGACCAATATTTCTTGTTATTCTGAAGAAACAAAGCACAGGGAATATTTGCATTTCGTAAGACAAAGCCATTTTTCATGTCTCAGACCAAAATGACAGGATATAGAGTTATAAGGAATGATATTATGCAGACAGTCTGATGGCACTGACAATACTCAACATGTATTAAACAGGCACCAGCTCTCAGTGTCTGACATTGGATAATCAGTGAATTATTTTATTATCATTACTCAGATTTTTTCATAGTCACTTTCCAATCTCTTAAGATTGGAAACTCTTCCGTAATTTTTTTCTTAACCTTCAAAGCCTTTAAAACATATCTCAGAAACCTGCAGAAGGAGAGGCACAGAATGAAGAGAAGAGCAAGAATTTTGGTTGAGTTCATTTAATGGATGGAAATGGGGAACACTAAAGTTGAAGCTGTTAAAAGCTTTTTATTGTAAAATCCTTTTTATGAGATATACAGTGAAATAAACCTATAATTGAAATAACAACCAATTCTGAAACTGCCAACACAGAAAAATTGTCTACTGTAGTTCAGCTTCCAGATTTTGTAACCAAACTTAATTATATTTGTGCCATTTTTAATTCCATTCAAGAATTCAAGAATTCACAGTAAATTTAATACTGCATATTACATAGAATCTGTAAGTACAATCACTCCTACAGAACTCTATTTGTTTGCAACACAGAGTTTAATTCATGTTAAATTGCATAGATAGGTTAAAGCCCAAATAATTTCTGGATGCTTTTCCCTTTATTTTTAATATGAACTCCAGTTACTCAAATCATTTCACTATTTACTAAACCAGAATTTGTTTGCCTATGACAGAATAAAAATGGGAAAATACACAGTTTTTTGGTCAAAAAGCTGAATCATATATAAGCACATAAGCATATATAAGTTAAACCAGAACTTAGTTCAGCTGTAAAGGCAAAAGGTACTTCTGTCATAAGCCTGAGGGAAAATTCAGATTATCTACATTAAACTCCTTTAGTTGTCTAACATAAGTGCATTTCAGATCTTCTGTAGCTACAGCCTCAAAGTCATATGCAAGAACTCGGAAGAAAAAAAAGGGTTTCCAGAGGGACATACAAAACAAAAAGATGTCTAAAACTAGGCAGTGTAAATGCCTGTCTCAGTTTTGTGGGGTTTTTTCCCTTATTTTCCTTTTCTGAATCTGGCAGAATCTAGAATAACCTCACAGCAAGAATTCCACTAAGTAAGGCCAAATATGATAATTACAGTCTCATTGTACCACTACAGTCAAATAAGTATCAGAAGAACTCAGCAGGCAATACATGATTTGGCTCCTGTCATCCCAGAAAGGATTTTTGTTGGGCTCATTTTCTCAGAATTTCCTGCAATAAAGTTAGAATGAGGTCTGCACTTTAACTCGCTGTGTGAATCGCACATGGTGTTAGTACAATAACTGCTAGAGATCCTTGTCTAAAACTCTAGAAGCAAATCAAACCCAAATCTTTTTAGAGTTACAATTTTGATAATGGTATCGCAGAGTACAAAGTTAAAGGAGCTCATAAAAGTAAAAGGCATATAAATTTGGCAGAAATCTTTTATCCTTTGTATGCTGTACCATTCCTAAACAGATTTAAAACAGAGAATTAAGACCCTTTTGTCTTCCAACCCTTTTTTATCTCTGAGTTGAACTTAGTCAGGATATTGAAAAGGTATGTTGTGAAGCAAACACTGAAGACCCTTCTTCAAAACTGGGAGACATATATACCTGCAGCAGGGTTATTTATGATCAGTCCATAAAAGATCTATCCCCAAAGGAAATAATTTTAACCAAAGTATTTGTAGTAAGATCATGGACATTGCCTCAGTTTAAAACAAATGTTCAAAGAGTAAATTAGATGTTGTAAATTGCTTATCCACTTTCACTCTGTAAGTAGTGTCATGTGGATTTTTTTTAAGAGCTAATTCCACTAACCTATTTATCTATTAGATGACAGCACTTCATGATTTAAAAAATCCCTTTTCCAAAGTGCCTCCACCTTCCTTATCTTTCCTTTTTTCTGTTTGCTTTAGTATAAAGATATTTTACAAAAAATAAGCAGATAAAGTGGTTTTCTTTGTATACTTATTGTTCGAGAAGGCATTTAATTTGATCAACTGTTTATGCCAGCATAAACAGTTACAAATCTGAAAGCTTATGCAATCAAATCAAATGAAGCCATCTATCCCAACTGCTTGAGCTGCAAGCATTATCTCATCCTAACCAATTCTCATCCTGCATCACAAAGGGAAGAACGCAACAGCAGTAAGTAGTTTTCCTAAAGTGGAATAAGCTACCTGTAAAAATATGCTTATATCATTAAGCACATATCCTTTCACATTGTTTGCATTTTCTTATCTCATCATGTTATAAATGTAATTCTCTTATAGAACACACACGGAATGAAAGGTAATATTAGAAAAAAGAAAAAGGAAATGCTTTGTCTCTCTATCTAGAAAGAAATACTAAAGCTTCCTTATAGCTATAATTTTGGTAAAAAGAAGGAAGATAGTAAAATTTTTTTACATTCCTGTCATGCGTCATTAACATTTTCTATCATATTTTTATCTGCTCCTTAGAGAACTGCAGATAAGGGACAACTGTACTTAAAGCAAAGATTTTACTGGTTATCAGTTCTGAATTTCTTTTTTCTTTATTTATTCCCACAAATCTATTTATTTTGGAAATAAATGTTGGAAAATTAAACCCAGGGTAGTTCCTGCTATGCCTTGCTATCTTAGTCTGCAATACAAGACATTCCTTTCATGTGCAGTATAGAGATAGTCCTGCTTAATCTGTAGGTCAGGTCTTTAACCAGTTTCTAAAAGGCTCATTGCTGTATTTGCATGAAACATATTGCTAAGCCATAACTAATGGAGCAGACTGAGCTAGAGACCCCAATTTTTTTTTATGGATCTCAAACTTTTCTCATTTTTGCCTTCTCTGCAATTTAAAAAATATACTCATTTACAATTTGCATTTTGAAGAAAAATGAAACTTGCAAACCTGACAAAAGAACTGCATTTTGCTGGTTCTGCTTTTAAGGGATGGGTTTTTTTTTTTCTTTTTCTGTGTTCCTAATGCATTTTTGTAGATTTGACTGTTGAAGGAATCAATTTTCTTCAGAGTTGGCAATACTTTTCAATAAGAAATGAAACCTCTACATCTTTTTACTCAGCATTTGCTTCATGCTATTTCATTTTGCACAGAGTTTACTGTGACGCCAACATTTTCTTGGCCACCAGAGCTAGAGGTATGTATAATTCTTAATACAATAGAGATTAGCCTCAGAGAATTACTACCACACAGAAAAATAAATCAAAACAAAAATCATCCTACTCATTTTGTTTTAAAAGCCCTGCCTCACTGTTTGCCCCAGCAAAGCCAAAAGGCATGAGGTGTTACTTCTCTTGAAACCTTCACAGAGGAATGGCTGATAGCTTGGTGCTGGACTGCAGGAAGGACAGTACCACAGGCAAGAAAGCTGCAGTCCCTAATCTAAATTCAGTTCCTAATTTTAGAGGTGAAGAATGATATAGGAAAAAAAAAAACACACACTCACAGAGAAAAAAATACAAATCACACTCACTCCTTATCCCAAAAGAAACAACTAAAAAACCTAGTAAGAAGGAGGAGGTCCAGGATTATGAACTGTGAAAATGAAAAATTATGTTGCAAACTCTCTGAGAGGGAAATTGGTCTTAGGATAATCTCTTCCCTCAACAGTAGTAAGGGGGATAAGGAGAAAGGAAAGAAGGCGTTGATGGTAAGGCTGCCTTTGCCAAAGAGGACAGAATTGGTAACTGTTGGGTTCTCAACCCTGCCATTGACTGTGTAGGATGCAATTATGATGTCTTCCTATGCTTTTTATCATTGATTCCGTGATCTTTTATCCACCCCTGTCTTCCCAGTAGCACAACTACAACAGAGAGAAGGCACGGGTAAATCCTCCCTTGTCACTTTTGTTTGTGTCTTGTTGGGTGAGGAAGTCCTCAGAGAAGGCAAAGGACACCCTCAGGCTTAACGGACGTGGAACTGTTCCCACCTCCTCCGTATTTGTGCTATGCAACAAAAAAATGGTGACATCACCATGAGATAATCATTGTTCCTAAAAAGGTGCTCAGCATCAAAAAGGGCTTGTTCTTTGTCAGAGACAGCAATTTCTCTCCAATGCTCAGTCAGTGTTTGAGATTCAGCTGTCACTGTAAGTATTTCCTTTAAGTAGCTGCTGAAATTGTGTCAACATTCAGAGGAGCTCAGGGCACTCAGTGATGAGCACAGGGCTCATGAGCTCCTTGCCTAGGATTCTGGATTGCGCTTTGACCATCATTTAAACCAGGGATCACTCAGCAGCACTGAAAGCATTTTCTGGCTATATTCTTAACATCCCCATGCCTCCATTTCCTCATTGCAAAATAGAAAGTATAACTTCCAATATATTTCAATTATTTCCATCAGTACTTAAGAAATAAGGTGAGATGTAGTGACAGCTTTCATTAGGAAAAAATACTCTTTTCTTTGTTTTGGAAGGCCTCATTCTGATATATGGTAAAATTCTATTAAAAATCTCCACCCCTATTACCCATGAAAATAAATGTTTATTATGTTACTTGGTAAAAGATGAAATGAAGACAATAATAGTTCAAAAACAGTGTTATATTACATCCTGCATTTCAGCAGCTGGTTTTGAACACAGAGAGAGAGAGGTTGCAAGCACAGCTCAGAGGAACTTTGTCAGCCTACAATTCAAGCAATGTAATTGTTCTCTTGAACACAGGCAATAAGAATTCAGGTCACCCTTCTGGCCCTGAAACAGCTAATGTCGAGTCTGGCTCACAGTCAGACCAAGGAGCTGTAAGAATTTGCTGCCTCCATCTGACTACCAATCTTTTTGTCAGATATCACAGCTCCCATTGCAGAGCTGACTGATTAAGCCTTCTGTTCAATTCTGACTTACAGCCCATAATTTACTGTATTTATAAACACCGACAATGAGTTCAGTTTCATTGCAAAAACAACTCTTAAGTTTATCATAGAGAGGCAAGCGCTTGATTCACAGTTTCCTGATGGAGTTAGCTGAGTTGAAGGGGTTACTTCCTCCCCATATGAGGACAGTAAAAGCTGAAAATCACTGCAAGTAAACTCAGCAGAGACTATGAATTCAACCTACTTCTCCACATCAGGTGATATTTAGCCTGATACTTAGACATTTATTTTAAAGCAGCAGAAATGAGCAAAAGGATGAAATAGTTCCCTGAAAGCTTGGCCCCTGGAACACTAGCAATTGTTTCTTCTAAAACATTAATTTTTAATTCAGTTTGACACTAGCTTACACCAAATCTGCAAGTTGACTTAGAACCTCATCAATGGTCCGAGTACACTGCTGCTTCAATGTTTACAGATAATTAATTATTTCAAAATTTTCAAGGTATTTGTGCAGAGGTATTTGTGACTGAGCTCGTCTAGTTTTGAAGCCAACACATGATAACAGTGGTGCACAGAAAATGTACTTGCAACAGTGTACAATAAATTTACCTGTATATTGACCGCATTTCTGTGGAACTTCATACGACTGACACAAGAAGGCTGTGAACTTTGCTGTGACTGCGGTTTCTCTGTGTTTGTAGCTATGCTTTGCTAGCTGTTATAATTGCCTCTGATTAATCAAAGCTAACACTCCAAGGTGCTTTATAGAAAAACAATTTCTGTCAATTTGGTATCACTGCAAATTGCACTCCAAGGTCCCTATACAGCTGAAGCACTTGGAGAGACATCTAATTCAAGGGATTCTGTCAAAGCTCAATGTACTTCAGTGGGTTTATCTTTCAGAGTTTCTTTTCATCCTGTTTCTTACTACTTATCCTATTCAATCTCTCCTTTTCCAACTTTTTTTAAGTTCTTTTCAAGCTATCAGAAAATTCCACAGGAGCTTTTAAGTGAAACTAGCCAGAAAATTATTTACTTTAGTGTCTCACTTTCCTCAATTCCAGGAATATACAGGAAAGAAAAAAATTACTCGCTTTGGTTACCATGCAGTACAAGAATGTCATATTGCAAGATGCATACATGCTGTCTGCAATAATGTGAAGGTTAGTTTCTTGCTAATTATGTTCAGACCATAAGCTATTTAATTTGACTAGACGTGATTGCAGAGTATAGATAAGTATTGATAGGTTTTGCCTCACTACCTGAATCCTACCTGAAAGACAACAGACTTATTCTAAAACCACTATCTTCTCTGCCTACAATTTTAAATATTATTATTCATTCCATACTTCTATGTAGTAGCTTTTACATCATCTGAAACCTCCAGTATCTAATTTTCAGCCATTAGGCAAACTGAATGTATGGAAGATAACACACAGAGGGCAGTTCTGTGCCCCCTGTAATAGAATTTGGCTTCACTTGGTGAAGCATCTGAGCAAAGACCAAGAGATTATCTTCTTCCAGCATCAACAGCTGAGTTGATTCTTATTCTGGCAGTCCGCATTCTTGTCCGCAGTATGGACTTTAAATAATGTGATACATCACTTCCCTATAATGGGAAAATGCATCATGATAGAAAATATGTCAGTGCTTCTAGTGTTAACCTCAAGCAGCTGATACATTTTCTAATATGATGTATTTTCATCATATATAAGAGAGATTCCTGCCACTTAAGACTATACTGTTCCAGAAAAACTCATATCAAGGTAACAGTTTAGACCATAAAATATTTGCAGCCCCATCGATTAAAACTACCAAAGTAATTCTTTTTAACTACACACCATCATCCACAATGTTATAGAAAATGTGCTTGGCAACAACAATGATGCATATTCATATAAAATCCCAGAAGATTTAAAGATAACACCATAGCTGCAGTATGAACATATCATCAGAAGACCTTTCGAGGGTAGAAAATGAATGAGGGTGAATTAGAGGTAATTATTGTATGTATATAATTCAAAGAAACTTCTGAATCTGAAAGCAGGCGACAGGTTTTTAAAATGTTTACTCAATGGATACACTTAAAAGTAGTAGATTCTTTGGGTAAACACAGATTAGATACTGCAGTAAAATTCAATCTCTGTTAAGATCTATTTTATTAGACAAATGAATTTACAAAAAAAAAAAATCTACTTGAATTGTGAATTTTAAAAGGGAGGGTGTGGAGTCTCCTTCCTTGGAAGTCTTCAAGACCTGCCTGGACAAGTTCCTATGCGACATGATCTAGGTGAACGTGCTTCTGCAGGGAGATTGGACTAGATGATCTCTAAAGATCCCTTCCAACCCCTACCATTCTATGATTCTATGAAATCCATGCTCACTCTGCATTTGTGTGTTTTACTAGCTGTAAAAGTTTGGGCATTTGTTTTTCATGTTTTGGTAGAGCTTTATGATTCAAGCAGCAGTCTTCAGATTGACAATTCTGAAAACTGTTTTATCAAAATGTTAACATTTCATTTTTTAATTACCCTGCATTCTCTCAAACACTTTGCAATCAAGATACCACTGAACTATTTGTGATTCTACATGCAAGGAAGTAGGATCTTGCACAGTAGTGGTGCACAAGAGAAGATAAGAAGAGAAATATAGCTGAAGAGAAAGCAGAGCAGTAAATTTTGCTGAAAAAAAATAGGGAATGCTTTCTTAAAAATCCAAAATTTAAAAAACCATTATAGCATTAAAAATCCTTTTAAAAAATAAATAAAAATGAAAAAGTTATTGCCGATTTGGCTGGCTTGGAAGAAGGAACAGATTAAAAGCTTATCACCACTTGATAAAGATCATTTTTGCAGAAACATGGGAAGGAGAATTTCTAAATTTTGTTTAAGTTTCTTTCTCTCAATTTTGTACCCAGTATCCAACTAGAAGGAAACATCACCTCAGAGTGTTATGTGACAATAGACATTTTGTTTAAAGCAGTAGGTCCTGCACATAATTATGTGGTGCTTTAGCCACACTGGACAAGGCAGTGAGAACTATAACAAGAGGTTTGTGAGCTGAGATAAGGACAGGGAGATCACTCAGCAATAAGCATCATGGGCAAAACAAACTCAATTTGAAGAGCTCTTTGTTTAAAGAAGCCATCCTTGTAGTCTCCCACTACCAAAACTTGGCCACAAAAATCCATTACACTGTGAGCATGTTTGTAGCCCAATCACTCTACACAAAACGGAGTATATCCACGGGCTCAGCTCAGCATCTTGTGTGAGTCTTTTTCTCTGAGTTTCTAAAATAGTCACTTTCTGGATCATACCTGCAGATGAGTGAAAAAGGCACCTACCTTTCTGTGTTACTTGAATAAGGATCTTAGGTTCTTCGACATGATTTCAAAGAAGATAGTGTCTCATTTGTGTCTTCTTGACTAGAAAGAGTGAATCTTATGGAATGTGGCAGCTCATGATAAGTTCCCAGTTATTCTTCCATTCTGGCATAGTAGAAATAAGAAAGAGCTAGATATATGGAAAGGGCTAGATACCTGGGTATATATAAGAGGAATAATTGAAGCTCAAATTTTATTTCATTAGAAATATATAGAAGCAACTATAGTCTTTGGATGGATGCCTTGAAATGTGGAGCTCATGTCCTGACTTCATGTTTCATGTTTTGACTTCATGTTCCTCTCTTGGGTAAAGCACAACTTTAGTCAACAGGTCAAACAGATTTATGAAGAAAATATATTAAATAACTACTTCTGTAAGCTTAAAACTGACCCCAGAAAAACAAACAAACATTTCCAATGCTGTGATACTGTCATATAAATTGCATAAACAAATGGTATCATTAGGTTTTTTTCATCTCTCTGAAAGTTTTTAAAACTCCTGGGGAGCTTCATTTTAATAATCTGTCAATTTCTCCAGCAAAACTTTTAATTTCTCTTGCCAAAGCGACCAAGAACACAATTCAAATCTAAAGAGACAATATTTTTATTACATATTTTGTTGCTTTTAAGGAAAAAAAAAAGGATTATGTGTATGAAAGATTTAAAAAGAGATAACAATGTGGAATTCCTGCAGATCTGCATATAATTATCCTGCTGCACTGAGATAACCAAAATTTAATCATGTGGAAAGAGCTGAAGAACCGTTTTATGTAGCAGTAATACCTAGGAAGTTTGGGAATAGGAAAGCAGGAGCAATCTCTCTAATCTGCATTCTGTTGGTTTTATGGTGTGTGTTTGTGCTTTATGGTTGCTTTCCTTTTATGTCAGTAACCTGTCCTTGCAGAGTCCATCTTGATTATTATTATTCAGTGCCTGCAAAAGGATATGCTTTCTTGGGTTTTGGGGTTGGTGGGTTTTTTTGCATATTCTTGTGTTGCAACCCCTCTAAGTTGTTATCCATGCTGAGCTGATTTATTTATTTAGATCAATGTTGCACATAGCATGTTAAATACCAAATATTTACTTACATCCCAACTCAGATGCTTCTCTTTATGGAGCAGCAAAAGCTATACAGTATCTATTTTTCCAATGTGGATTGTGGCAGCAATAAACCCTTGCTTAGGATACGCTCCAGTGGCTATTTCAAAGTGTCAGGAATCATTCCAAAGCTGGGTTAGTACTATAAAGACAAGCCCACAATAGGTCCTGTTCCAAGAACCAGGCGTAATCCAAAGCATATCTCAAGAAGCAGGTCTGATGCAGTAGTGTTCATGCTCAGTTAAAGTCTTCCTTAGTTTTTATTCCATTTGTTATTAAGCAGGCAGTATTTGTTTTCATCAGGTAGGCTTTTTAGTTCAGTTGGCTTTTATTTCATTTCCGCTTGACATGTGATTTTATACGTTTAACTACGTAATCCAAGTACTTTATGTATCAGAATAAA
This sequence comes from Urocolius indicus, assembly GCA_013401255.1. Classification (NCBI taxonomy): domain Eukaryota; kingdom Metazoa; phylum Chordata; class Aves; order Coliiformes; family Coliidae; genus Urocolius; species Urocolius indicus. Next base: position 70,184 of record WBNH01001290.1, read on the forward strand.
GGAGAGGGAAGAGTCTTATTTTCACATTCCTATGCTTATAGCTTATGACACTTTCAATTTCTGATTCACTGTAAAATCTGAAGAGCCCTCATTATGCTCATGTTGTCTTTAAATTTCCTAGTTCATTTGATTCTTTCTCTTCTGTTTGTGTCTCCATTACATGCCCAGCTCCTAACCTCATTTCTTTTTTGTAATTTAAGAGCTCTCACATCTATTCACCTCACATTTGAATTTGTTTCTGGGAAGTACATAGTAGGTACTACCCTCTTACTCTAGGTTTTAAAACTTCAGTAAAATTGGCCAAGTCAATGAGAAAATAAAACCTCAATGCCTAATCAATATATAAATTGTTTTTTAAAAATATGAAACAAGACATTTTTTATAATATTTTTAAAGTTAACAGTTGCTAAGAAGTTATTTAATTTATCCATGTCTGTCATTTTAAGAAAAAAAAAAGCCTCACGATGAATATCCTTTGAAAACTGAAATTAATTTTTCACCTCAGAAAATGAGTGAGATTCCTTCTGCTTTATAAAGTGTTTATATTCCTCTTCTGATTGATAAAGAACGCATGTGAAGTCAGCAGTATGGCAGGGGAAATTAAATACATTCAACATGAATTTCTTTTTTGTGACATTTTTGACAATTTATTTTCCGATGCTGACAAAAACCAGCAGGAATTAATAAGAATGAGGTGCCCATGGGTAAAAGGTTTCATCTTCATTTCAATTTTATTTGTCAGGAAAGGAATATAAATAACTGTTTCTGAACTAAAAGAGAAATTTCATTTTTCTATCAAATAAGAAAGTATAGTAATGAAAAGGTCATATTGCCTTCCAAAGTCCAAAATGTTTGCAATAAATTCTACATATTTTTAATTCAACTTAGCACACGGCTTGCCTATTGCTTCATTGTACCTTGCCAGCAACATCTCTGCATCTTAGTTCTACAAATAGACAATATGGCTGAAAGTCTGCATAATAATATGCCCTTCACTGGTCTTTTAAACATCTGCATCTTAGAAATAAACAGCCTTTAAACAGACTATGCATGCTTTTCTGCATTTTGTTATATCAGGCACCCAGCTAGGACTGTGGTGTCACAAACTGTACATTTCAGACATTCTCGTCAGTTACAAAATCATCCTCAAGCTTACCACTTTAACAGGAAAATGTATTATTCAACCATCACACACGTAGGAGCTAACCTTTGCCATGGGAAAGTATTCAACAGCACCATTTTCACAAATTTTTCACATCCTTCCGGTTGCTTCATGTGATGTACAAAGGCTATTGCACTTTACCTTCCAGGCAGAGCAGCAGGGTATGCCAAAAATCTTTGTCAACTCACTCCCAGCACCTGATATGAAAAAGATAGATTTTTTACAACCCATTTACCAAAGACATAGTAATGCTAAAGATTAAAAAGAAAAAAAAAAAATATGCACACCTCACAGGAAAAAAAAAAAATGTTATTACCAGAGAAGCAATATAGGAAAAAGATCACAGTAGCACAGTTAATAAATAAATAAATAAATAAAAATCACACATCCAGGCAACTCTTCCTGGATAAACAATGATAAAGGGAGAAAGGAAAAACATACAAATAGAGACAAAATGAAAAGCTATAAGGCCCTAAGGAAATGCTTTTACAGATCAAAACATATAAAAGAGTTCTTATTCTCTAATTTTCCTTAACTGTGTCTGCAGTTGGAACCACACAGGAAACAGCAAGGGAATAAAAGCAAATAAGAAATGTCCTGGAAATAGAAGAAACATCAATTATATATTTTCAGTTTAATCAGATTTTGCTAACCTGGATCACTCAGATCATAAATTATTTTAAAATAAACTTCTTACAAGTCTTTGTTTAATTGTTTCCACTCAAAGGGCTGTACTTACTCTGCCATCTTCCCCCACACGTTTTTGCTACAAAATCAGTTTCCCATCACCTTTAGAGCCTAGGGAAGACAGATTGTTTCTTTATAGTACTATTTAGGACTCCCTAAATCTCATCTCCATTTTCTTCAGGATCTCCCTCTCATCCCATTACCAGCAATCAGACTTCAACAGAAAGCGTATTTATACTCAACAGCTGTCATTGCAAGGGAGACAACATTTACCTTAGCTGCCTTTCAACCATGGTAATGCCCACATTCCTTGATCCTCAATATCTCCTAGCTCCATTGAAATCTATTTATAAATTCCAATCCCAAATACATTCAACTTAACCCTTAAGTCTTATAACTTTCAACTTAATTATCCTTTAATTTTTTTTCCTTTGTGAATGACACAACTCTGCCTTTTAATATGATTTATGCACTGCAGAATAAAAGCCTACATGGAGTCATCTTTTGTTCTCAGGTGAGGCCAGGTCATTGCACCTCATCAGCTGCAATGGCTGTGCTTCTCTGTCAGAGCTTCAATTGGGCAAAATTCCTAGTGTCTCATCTTACTCCTTTACTCTTTGACACTTGAAAAACTGTCAATATTTGTCAAAGACACTTTTCAGGTTGGTAATGTCACTGGAATAGGAAGTCCTTTAGGATGTCTCCACATGTCTTCTTATATGCAGTAAGTATAATCTGCCTTAGCATAATTGACTACTGTGTTCCCTGATAAATATCAACATGCTTTCAGTTTTGGTCAATTTTCATTTTCAGCTCTGTCACAGCAAGTATGAAATAGATGACTGTTTTCGGGAACATGGCAAGTTTTCTTTGTATATCCTCTGGAGAACAACTCTATGACTTATCACAGAATCATAGAATTATTGGGTTGGAAGGGACCTTAAAGATCATTTACTTTCAGACCTGCTGCCATGGGCAAGGACACTTTCCACTACAACAGGTTGCTCAAGCTCCATCCAATCTGGCCTTAAAAACTTCTGTGCAGAGAATCAACTTCTTTGGTCAGCCTGTTCCAATAATCATTGCTGAGGCTTATTTTATAGCCAATTAAAAACCTTAATGTATACAAATAGCAGTTCACTAGTAATGTCACCAAATATTTCAAGATATTTAGGGTTTTCCACCACTTTCTCTTAATCCAGGGACATGGATTCATTTTGCTTAATTTTGAATTAGTTCAGATTGCAGCATTTAATCTATTTTAACCTATGTCACAGTTTTTAGCAAAATACACCACAAAAACAACTCATGGAAAAAATTCTTAATATTGTACAGAATAATTAGAAGTTTCTTACAGCATTTTAAACAAAATCATCCAATAACTATCATTCAAACAATAATGGGAATTTGGAGTTCCATTTCTACAGGTATTTACTCTCTGAGGACATAACATATGGAAAAACATATAAAAGAGTCAAGCAATGGAATAGATAAGGCATTTCCTATCTTTCAGTAAATTCAAAGGATCCATCAGAAGACAAGTTACAGCCATTTGAACTCATATAAATCCCAAACACCTTCATCAGCAGATCAGTGAGTGTCAGCAGTCTTCCTAGACCATGATAGAACATGATAGAACCTACAGCTGGTGTCATTAGCTGAAAATACTCTTAGACCACTTGTACTCTCTTCATTTCTGTAAGTATGGTCTACAGCTACTGTATCTTAGAAGATGACATACAATTGCCATAACCAGACTATGTGCTATACTCACAAGTTCAAGGAGTCTTCTTAGAATAGTGATTTCCAGAGATATAGATACCCTCAATAATTGGAGAGGACAGTTGAATTACTTTTGCACTTACTTTACTGGTTTATATTAACAGGAGCAGTTCAGGAAATGATGGACTCGGTTGCTAGCCCACTAGAAATGTCCATTTAATAGGAAATCACATTTCAAATTGGTGAGTTCTCAGATGTATAGAGCAGAACAGAAAGCATTGCAGGCAAAGTCACAGAACCAGTAGGTGTTTTAGAGTTGCAGTATGATCTGAAATACCTTGCTTTGTACTGTTGAAAAAGATGGAATATTATGGAATAAAAGTGAACTCAGAGAAGAATGATAGTAATGGTTGAGGGGGAAAAAAAACATATAAGCAACTTCTCAAAAGAAGGATTGAAAAGATTGGAATTTTTCCTTTGGAGAAAAAAAAAAAAGGAAGGTCTCTCTTTCTCTGATTATTTTCCCTATTGCTAACATGAGTAAATATACTCTAAATTATTTATCTGGAGTTTCAGAACAGGAAATAGAGCATTACTAAAAACATCAAAGCCTTCAAAAATATGCCTTCTGAAAAACATTATGGATCTAGCAGAACTCTTGTACTTACGATGAAGTTTTGATAACCTTTGCAGTAGCCCATTGATATTGTAAGTTGATATATGTGTGAGTGAAATAATAATCAGTAACAGGAAAGATATATCTGTTTCTATCCACAGCATTTACTTGCATTACTGTTAATGCAGCTATTTGCCCTGATCACCTTTTTGCAGATTATCTTTGACCAGTGAGGTGGTTGTCCTTCAGAATTACACTCTTATGCCACATTAGTTCCAAAGGACTTCACTATTATTGATGTTATCATGAGAATGAGCAAAAAGCTGTTATCAGTAACGTCTGGCACACATGCAGTGGTTGTACCACTACTATTTCTGTTAGGAATGTGATTTTCTACTGGAATATTTATGCTACCACATTCCTCGGCGTGAACCTAGCTGTAATACATCTGTGTATGTGCATGTACTGGAGAACAGCATAGTTGCGGTCCCTATGGGGAAACAGATGCACTAAGTCTGGACCGGTATCCTTTGGTATCTACATCCCCACAAGAATGTAATTAAGCATTGCAGCCTTTCTGTAATAAATTGTACATCTGTATCTGAACTTACTAACTAACTACTAAAGAACTGGAAAGTTATTGCTATTGTCCAACACAGGTTCAGAGGCACAAACATATTTCAACTAGAAAATAGTTTAGTAGTAAGTCATTGATGTATAAGAGCTTAGCCTCAGAATTAATGATAAAATGGTACGTAATGATATTGATTATACAATTTAGAAAGGGATATCAGGACTTGAATTTATGGGATTTGCATATAACATTCCCTTTCTATGTCCAGTATAGGGAAAAAAAATAGATATAAATCTTTGACCTAAATTGTTTCCCTAAGCTATCAAAGTGGTTCATTTACTAATAAGTATTTTCAGGTTTTCCCTTGCTGCTATCAGCAATAGACAAATAAGTTGCTCAGCATCTTAGATGGCACCATTTACTTTGTTCAAAGTGTTCTGGTACCACTGTTTCATGTTTCCATTTAATATATGCACTGACTTTGAAAATAATATTAGCAATGCAATCTCACAAATCACAGAATAATTACCACCTTTTCAATTCATCAGAAAAGTTTCAGAAGGGGAAAAAATTGCCTTATGCTGGCCACTCTAAGGCTTGAGACATTGGAGATCAGTTCCTGTGCATGCTACATGTGTTTTGCATGACCTTGAGAAAATCATCAGATCAGTTTTATAGGTTAGTTGTTAACACTATTATTTCCCTATTGGTTACATGATTCAAGTATCTACTGCACACAGTATCAGAATATCCTGATTTGGAAGGGTCTTATGAGAATCAAGTCAAATCCCTTGACATTTGGGATTAATCACATGTCAGGCTGGTTATCAAAGAGAAATTGAAAGCAGGATTTATCTATTCTGTCTGAAGGATATGATGGTTACTTTCCATTGGTTTAGTCTCCCACCTATAAAATAAGATAAAAATACTCTCCTCTACTAATGTTTGCTTGCCTTCATCAGGTCTCTATTTACAGGTTCAGAGATTAATCCTCTAATATGAGTTAATCTAAACTAATGGTAGTTAAAATTGTCTGAAACCTTTGTCTACATATCACATTGCTTCAAATTTTTATTTTCACATAGTTTTCAGCATAAGTTAATTCATTTCATAAATGATTATATACGTACAGTACCTACCTGCAAAATTATTTCAAGCTTTTTTTAATAACTTTTATTAAACTTTTTATTAAGGAAAACAATGATAGATGAAGAGATTGTTCTCTATAAACTAGAGCGACTCGGATAGATTACTAGTCAGTCAAAACAGTAGTGGGAATTAGTCAACAATGCAAACCAGAAAATATTAGAAACTTTTAATAATAACTATTGAGAAATCAATTGAACTATCTATACTAGAAGAATAAAAAAGGTGAATGTCTGAAAAAAAGATTCTGACCCTGCAAACACTTACACGTTACAGCTGGCTTAAAGTTGGCTTTATAAACACTGGCAAAATCTAGGGCAAAATGGCAGAAATAAGTGAAAGAGGGTTTGCTTACTGAATTGGGGTCTGCTTACTAATAAATGTATTTGAAGAACTAATAAAAGAGATGAAATGAATTAGCTTGAAGAAAAGGAAGCATTTCTTGCATTTGAGTATCAGGACTCAAGTATCAAAAATATTTGGGTTGTTTCTGTCCTGTCCCCTTGTGTCTCTTTTTCTGTTTTAATCTTTGGTGTATGGCGGATTCAGACTACAGCCTGTTTAGGCAGGTGACTCACCTTCTCACTTGCTTGCAAGGCAGAAAATATTATTTAGGCTCCTATGTAAAAAACAGCACCTGAAGGATTACCCAGCAGAGAAAAAAAAAAAAAAAAGATAATTTTATGGTGGCTGCCTCAAATTTACAGGGAAATTCAGCTGTTTCATGTAACAACAACTTCAGTACTGAACTGTCTATGGAAGAGATCTATTAATATTAAAATTAGAAAACATTTCTCCTTCAATCTTATTTTTTTTTATTCTACCATATTTCCTTAAAGTTGTTGGTTCTGTTTTTTAAAGAAAATCTAGTCTGCTGCTGAATAGCACATACAAACTCAATCACTCACAGAGGGCATGTATACAGCTTTAGGAGCATGCATGATAATCCGTTTACAGAAAAAAAAAACACAGTCATTGCACTTAAAAACCATTTCAAGGAGGGACAAAGTACACATCACAGTTACAGTGTCTCTTTTCCTTTGCCTTCCTTTCAAGCTGCTGACTTAGCTTCTCAGGCGTCTCTTGGGATTTTATCACTTCTGCTATCATGAGAGATTTTGAAAAGAGATGAGACAGCTATTTTTAGATAGTAAGTAGATCTGTGCAAAATGCAGTTATTTGATGTTGCAGGGATTCATGCAGTCTTTTAGCTTTTTATTTCTTTGATCTCCCACACTCTGATCTATGTTTTGAGTTTTAGGTTCAGGTAAATCCAAAAATTCAGCACAAAATTCATATGAGAGGATCAAGACCGTCATGCCATTGCAGACAGGTTGCATGAAAGAGGTATTTGTAATTGATATTAATATTTAAGCACAAAAACATAGCTCAGTCCACTATAAAATTTTACCAAGCATTACCTTAATCTAATCCAATTTTGGGGCTTGGCTCCAGGACATATTGGCCTTTGGACTCAAGATACAATATGTTACTTTTTTGCTTAGTTTAAAACCTACTGAGTTTTATAATGAAAATCCTGCATCATTTACATTTTCAAATGAGATAAAGCAGAGATCACAATTTGCACTTTTCAAGGGTAAGCAGATATTTAGCATCACATTTATGGAGGAGGTACATATGGCTTAGTAAATTAATGATGAAAATGTCATCCTTGTGGAATCCTGAAGACTTCCTCTGTGCTCTGTGTGATAACCTTCTCTTTCCCTTTGTTGTCCTCTCCTTATTTTGTGAGGTATACTGTTATATTTTGACCTAAGTCTATTAGATCTATGAATAAGGTAACAGCTTTTTGCTAATTTATCACTGCACTGTTTAGCGTAATGGGTTCAGCATGAAGGCAGCCTTTAGCTTTGTAACACAGCACAACACACTCATCTCCAGAAATACACAGTGGAGCTGGACCTGCCAGATGCACCACATTTAAAAAGAAAGTATTGAAACCTGAAAATAATTCCCCATCTCCCTACAGTGTTTTGCACTTAATTAAGATGTGGCAGAGCCTATCTCTGTCTTCTGTAGTTGGCATTTCCACTTATTCCTGCCATTGCATTAAATTAAAATTCTATCCCTCAATTTTAATCCTTAAGAAAAAAATGTGATGCAACAAAATTACTCTTCTTGGTTTCTTTAAGTGAGGCTTTTAACCAAGTGCCATGTTTCTCTTTCAGTCACCACAACTCTGCCTTTGGCCTCAGGTGAAATATATAGTAACTTTTTTATTGTTTTTAATGTATGATTGCAAGTGGGTCAGCTCCCTCTAGTCTAATGCCTTTGCATGTCTCTTCTAGTGCCACAGCTCCTACTTTCCTCTTCCTCATGCTGTATGCTGTAGAGATTAAATGCATGCTACATTGCCAACTGTTTTGAACTCTGACAAGCACCTTCATTTGTTTGAAGAGAGCACATGCTCTCTATCTCTTTGCATAAGTTCAGTAGCAGACTGATGATAGGAGTCTCAAATGTTTCTTGAATTCTTGGATTCTTCTGGAACTCCTGGCTTTGGACACATTTCTAACAGCATAATCAGGGTCTCAGTAAATCTGAGTATACAGTCACTGTTAGGGTACTCATTCAGTGTAGGATATGGTGACTAACAGTAGCAGCTATTAAGTACAATTTTCAGAGTAACCTCCATTTACCAGGCCAGGGTATCAATAAATTAATAAAAATAACAGATATTAAGTAAATGGGGCATTTTTTAAAGACTGAGCTAATGCTTAACCCTACTTTCTTCCTTGCAGTAGATATTGTCATTTAGGAACATAATGCAATTTTACTTTGGAAGGATGCTCTGAACTTCTTCAGCAGATCTGCCTGGAAGGCTTGGAGAGTTCATCTGAGTTTGTGTCTCTCTGTTCCTGACACCCAATGTTCTCTAGCTGCTGCATGGCAAATGTATATTGTCTGCAGCATGGCACTCAGTGATTCCTAATGAAAATACCCAGCCTACTGAAGCCTGTACAATTTTTTTGCAAATTAAAGAGAAAATTCTTCTAGAATTGATGATAAAAATTTTCACAGAAAACATTGAGTTTACAGAAAATTCTATACTCTTGAGAAGGCAAAGTCTTCAAGACCAAGTATATAAGCACTCAGTGTTCAGAAAGAAAAAGTCATAATTCTGCACATTTCTCAGAAAGAGCATAATTTCTTTCAACCTGTAACGTTGCACAGGTCATCTGTTTCATTCATTCTGCAGTAAATTCTTTCTGCTCATCAATCAAAGTCATATGAAGCCTCATAAAAATGTAGAAAAATCTAGACTAATATCAAAACTGTGAAACTCTTTTTCTTTCCAAAATTTTAGAAATACCATGTTGAATTTTTTAAAGATTAAAAAAACATAAATAATTGATCCTTTGAAAGTATGCAACAACTGAGACAACTCAGAGCTTCCCCATGATCACAATCCCTGGTCCTCATGGAGGACTTCAACCACTCTCATATTTGCTGGCAAAGCCACTCAGCCAAGTGCACACAGTCCAGGAGGTTCCTACAGATTGTTGACAACAGCTTCCTGTCACAGGCGATTGAGGAACCAACAAGGAGGGGTGTGCTGCTGGACCTTGGGCTGACAAATAAGAAGGGTCTTGTTGGGGATGTGAAGGTTGGAAACAACCTTGGCTGCAGTGGCCATGAGATGACTCATGTTCAAACTCCTCTGTAGAAGAAGCAGGACACCAAGCAGGACCGTGAACCTGGATTTCAGGGAAACTGAATTTGGCCTCTTCAAAGACCTACTTGGAGGGCTCTCATGGGATACAATTCTAGATGGTAGAAGTGCCCAAGAGAGCTGGTTGATCTTGAAGCACCACTTCCTCCAAGCCCAGGATCAGTGTGTTCCCACAAATAGATAAGCATGAAAAGGAGACAGGAGGCCTCCATGGATTGTTCAAACAAAGATCTGTTGGGACAACTCAAGGAGAAAGCAGTCACCTATGAGAGGTGGAAACAGGGTCTGATTCTTGTGAAGAGTATAGGAACATTACCAGAGCATGCAGGCATGCAACCAGGAAGGTTAAAGCCCTTTTAGGATCAAACCTATCCAAGAAAATAAAGGAAAACACGAATGCATTTTTCATCAGGAAGCACAAGGAAGACTAGAGGAATGTGAGCCTGCTGCTGAACACAGAGGGGGCCCTGGAGACAGAGGATGTAGAGAAGGCCAAAGTACTGAATGTCTGCTTTGCTTTGGTTTTTCCAGCCAAGGCCAGCCTTCAAGAAGCCCAGTCCAGCAAGGATAGTAAGATGGCCTGGAAAACAGAGGACTTGCACTTGGTGGACTAGGAAGAGATTAAAGACTTAACTGCCAAGCTGAACACTTATAAGTCAATGGGACCTGCCGGGATGCATCTGGGAGTGCTGAGGGAGTTGGCTGATGTGCTTGCTAAGCTGCTCTCCATTGTTTCTGAATATTCATGAAGGATGGGCAAGGTATCTGAGGATTGGAGAAAGGCCAATGTCACTCCAGTCTTCAAAAAGGGCAAGAGAGACGACCTAGGAAACTGCAGGCTGGTCAGCCTCACCTCCATCCATGGAAATGTGATGGAACAACTCATCCTGAATGTTATCACTAAATATATGGAAGAAAAGATGATTATCAGGGAGAGTCAACATGGATTCACCAAGCAGAAATCCTCTTTGACCAATCTGATGCCAACAAGGACATAAGTGGCTGTCTAGATAAGGGGAGAGCAGTGAATGTCATCTACCATGACTTCAGCAAGGCTTTTGACGCTGTTTCCCTTTACATCCTCATCAGAAAGCTCAGGCAATATGGACTGGATGAGTGGACAGTGAGGTTGATCAAGAGTTGGCTGAATGACAAAGCCCAAAGGATGGTGATCAATGGCACAGAATTGAGTTGGAGGCCTGTGGCAAGTGTGTTTACACACGGTTTAGTTCTGGGGCCAGTCTTGTTCAACATCTTCATTAACGACCTGGATGAGAGGACAGAGCGTACTCTCAGCAAGTTGGCTGATGACAGCAAACTTGGAGGACTGGCTGATTCCCCAGAAGGCTGTGCAGGATCTCGACCAGCTTGAGAGGTGGACAGAGATGAACCTCATGAAGTTCAATAAGTGCAGAGTTCTGCATCTGAGGAGGAACAATCCCATGCACCAGTACAGGCTGGGGATTGACATACTGGAGAGCAGCTCTGTAGAGAGAGACCTGAGAGTCCTGTTTGATAATAAACTGAACATGAGCCAGCAATGTACCCTCATGGCCATAAGGCCAATGGCATCCTGGGATACATCAAGAAGATTATGGCCAGCAGGTCAAGAGGGGTTCTGCTCCCTTTCTACTCTGCCCTCATGAGGCCTCATCTGGAGTCCTGTGTTCAGTTTTGGGCTTCTCAGCTCAAGAGGGACAGAGAATTTCTGGAGAGAGTCCAGCGCGAGGCCACCAAGATGAATAGAGGACTGGAACATCTTTCATATGTGGAAAGGCTGCAGGAACTGGGGCTGTTTAGTCTGGAGAAGAGGAAGCTGAGGGGGTATCTCATTCATATTTACAAATATCTAAATGATGGATGTCAGGAGGTTGGGACATCACTTCTTTCTGCTGTATCCAGTAGAAGGACAAGGGGTAATGGAAAAAAGCTGGAACACAAAAACGTTGAAACATAAGGAAAAAACATTTTACTGTGAGGGTGACAGAGCTCTGGCACAGGCTGCCCAGGGAGGTCTTGGAGTCTCCTTCTCTGGAGGTTTACAAAACCCATCTTGACACATTCCTTTGTGTCCTGATCCTGTGCAAACCCTCTGCTTTGGCAGGGGAGTTGGATCTTTAGAGGTCCCTTCCAACCCCTATCATTCTGTGATTCTATGGTTGCAGATAATGTCTCAATTTAACTTTACATTTACAGAAATACCAGTCTTTCAGCTTATACTCTTTGCAAAGCATAAACATTCAGGGAAGTAGAGGTCCACTTTTCTTACACATGACTTAGCAGTCCTCTTGGTTTGTAAAAAAAATTTCAGAGAAGCACATCCAATAAAGTCTAAATCTCATGTATCATGCAGTAAATAATACTATTACATCTATCATATTCTACACATGTATGTTTAGAATTCTGGTCTCTTTCTGTGTTTTGATTCCCACAGGTCTAAGTAAAAAACCCATCTGCTGAAGTCACTGCATTCTGCATCTAGCTGGAGATAACCATGGTTACAATGCCAAGTGCTAAGCATGAAATTGCTGGCTTTAGATGCGGCAAAAATGATATATTGGCATTCTGGCATACACAGACACATCTGCATCAGATCCCATATTTGTGTACTAAGAACAGACTGTTTACAAGATAAGGTGACTGACATTCTTAATTACAGATGCATACCTCTAGATAAAAGAAGATTATTATTTGCATAACTTGATTGCTTACTCAAATATTGTACAGTGCTAGAGCTAATCAAAAAGCTTTAATAACTTCTGAGACTGAGAGGTAGTTTTATTTTTGTGTGGATATAGGTACTTGCAAGAGAGATCTCCCACAGTCTCTCTATACATACATAATTTTATATATAATTTGATGTTAACTGTGGATACATACATTCATACATACACACCCACACTCTGGGAAAGGAGAAAGGGCAAGACATACTCAGCTACAGGAACAGAAGCAGAAAGGATTCTCAGAATTTTTCTCATCACTTGAGAGAGAGATTGTCATGCTGTAATTTAACACAGGTTTGTTACTCTATCCCTTAAAAATTAATTCTTTGGATGTGATAATTCTAAAAGAAAAAATAAAAACAAACAGAGATATAGGAGCAGGACTGGTTTAGGTTCTTTCTCCTAATTCTTTCCTGCAGCATTTTGCTAATGAGATACACAGTAAAATTACATCACTCATGCATTATTTAACAATACGTCCTCTGGAATTTCTGCAGCTTGAGCTTAGATGACTCATGAGCTTGAAACCAGGGCAGCTCTAGGCATTTTAGGTTTCAGAACATGCAGAAAATGAGTACATGTTTTTCTGAGTCCATTATTTTTCAGTAACTAAATTTCTTTTTTAACTTGAACTAGTTGAAACAAGAAAAATGAACATGTCCTTGGACTGACAGTTGCAGAAAAGTGATCTGAACGTGACTGATTTTCCACCCTAAGATGTAAATTTCAGGTGAATTCCTAAAAGCCAGATGCAGAAATCTTCACATTGGCAAAAATCACTATGATTTAATTTGTAAGAAAATTTGTCAGAGAGAGAAAATTCACCCAGTTAGACTAGAAAATAAAAGTCTGAAATATGTATGCAATTGTCAGAAAGCCAGAAATTCATTTTTTAGCACTCATCTTTCAAACCTGAGATGTGTCAATAATATGTTATTAGCAGCTGAATGACAAACAGCAGTTAGCTTGTCCAGCACTAGCATTGGTTTGTTTGCACTAGCAGCTTCTAAGCTGTTGTTTTCCTGTTAAGTATGTTCTCCAGGGCAAGCTTGGATGCTTTATCAACTAAACTAACTATGAAGGACACATCTGAAGTAAATGGCAAAATTAGATTCCCCAGCTGGCAGTCTTTAACTTCAGAATCTAACAAAACTGATGATAAAAGGCAGCATAACATTCAGTGAGGTCTCTGTCTCATAATGATGCCTCATAATTCACCCATAAGCTGGAGGGCAGCTTGATAAAGGTTAGTGACAAATGAAGAAAGAAAAAAAAAATTAAAAAAAAAAAATAGGTACTACGGGTTGCCCTTGCTCACTGTAGTGTCAGAGTATGTTTTAGGGACTTGTTTTAATTCCACGAAGTGGCCTGCAAAAAGGTGGTTTATCAACTATGAAAAAGTTCCCTTCTTACAGTACAGGTCATTAAATTCAGAGTGTGCTGTGGGTGGGGGGATTGTGTGGCATCATTCCCTCTATTACTTGATAGTATTAGTGATCACTGGGAGCTGTAGTGAACAACAACAGAATTGCTAGGAAAAGGCTTGGTGGTTAATTAATCCTGCTCAGCAGAGACTGCAAGTGTGTCATTTGGCTTTGCCCTAAATATTAACATGAAGCAAGGCAGAGAAGGAATTTGGGATACTGGTGAATGAGAAGCAGAATATTACCCAGTAATGAGTGTGTGCAGCAGAGAAAGCCAACCATATCCTGGGCTGCATCAAAAACAGCATGGCCAGCAGGTCAAGGGAAGTGATCCTCCCCTTCTACTCAGCACTCCTGACATCTCATCTGGAACACTGTGTCCAGCTCTAGGGACCCAACATAAGAAGGGCATGGACCTATTGGACTGAATCCAGGGGAAGGCCATGAAAACAGAGGGCTAGAGCACCTCTTCTATGAAGACAGGCTGACAGTGTTGGGGTTGTTCAGACTACAGAAGAGAAGTCTCTGGAGAGACCTTATAGCAACCTTCAGTACCCAAAGAGGGCTGAAAAGAAAGCTGGAGAAGAGTGACCTGATTTAGGTGAACTTGCTTCTGCACGAGGGTTGGACTAGATGATCTCTAAAGGTCGCTTCCAATCCCTACCATTCTATGATTCTATGAAGTAATCAGAGAAAGGGTAATGGCTTCAAACTGAAAGATTTAGGATAGGTATTAGGAAGAAGGTCTTCACTGTGAGAGTGATGAGGCACTAGAACAGGTTGCCCAGAGGTGCTGTGGCTGCTTCATCCCTGGAAGTGTTCATGGCCNCTAAAAGAAAAAATAAAAACAAACAGAGATATAGGAGCAGGACTGGTTTAGGTTCTTTCTCCTAATTCTTTCCTGCAGCATTTTGCTAATGAGATACACAGTAAAATTACATCACTCATGCATTATTTAACAATACGTCCTCTGGAATTTCTGCAGCTTGAGCTTAGATGACTCATGAGCTTGAAACCAGGGCAGCTCTAGGCATTTTAGGTTTCAGAACATGCAGAAAATGAGTACATGTTTTTCTGAGTCCATTATTTTTCAGTAACTAAATTTCTTTTTTAACTTGAACTAGTTGAAACAAGAAAAATGAACATGTCCTTGGACTGACAGTTGCAGAAAAGTGATCTGAACGTGACTGATTTTCCACCCTAAGATGTAAATTTCAGGTGAATTCCTAAAAGCCAGATGCAGAAATCTTCACATTGGCAAAAATCACTATGATTTAATTTGTAAGAAAATTTGTCAGAGAGAGAAAATTCACCCAGTTAGACTAGAAAATAAAAGTCTGAAATATGTATGCAATTGTCAGAAAGCCAGAAATTCATTTTTTAGCACTCATCTTTCAAACCTGAGATGTGTCAATAATATGTTATTAGCAGCTGAATGACAAACAGCAGTTAGCTTGTCCAGCACTAGCATTGGTTTGTTTGCACTAGCAGCTTCTAAGCTGTTGTTTTCCTGTTAAGTATGTTCTCCAGGGCAAGCTTGGATGCTTTATCAACTAAACTAACTATGAAGGACACATCTGAAGTAAATGGCAAAATTAGATTCCCCAGCTGGCAGTCTTTAACTTCAGAATCTAACAAAACTGATGATAAAAGGCAGCATAACATTCAGTGAGGTCTCTGTCTCATAATGATGCCTCATAATTCACCCATAAGCTGGAGGGCAGCTTGATAAAGGTTAGTGACAAATGAAGAAAGAAAAAAAAAATTAAAAAAAAAAAATAGGTACTACGGGTTGCCCTTGCTCACTGTAGTGTCAGAGTATGTTTTAGGGACTTGTTTTAATTCCACGAAGTGGCCTGCAAAAAGGTGGTTTATCAACTATGAAAAAGTTCCCTTCTTACAGTACAGGTCATTAAATTCAGAGTGTGCTGTGGGTGGGGGGATTGTGTGGCATCATTCCCTCTATTACTTGATAGTATTAGTGATCACTGGGAGCTGTAGTGAACAACAACAGAATTGCTAGGAAAAGGCTTGGTGGTTAATTAATCCTGCTCAGCAGAGACTGCAAGTGTGTCATTTGGCTTTGCCCTAAATATTAACATGAAGCAAGGCAGAGAAGGAATTTGGGATACTGGTGAATGAGAAGCAGAATATTACCCAGTAATGAGTGTGTGCAGCAGAGAAAGCCAACCATATCCTGGGCTGCATCAAAAACAGCATGGCCAGCAGGTCAAGGGAAGTGATCCTCCCCTTCTACTCAGCACTCCTGACATCTCATCTGGAACACTGTGTCCAGCTCTAGGGACCCAACATAAGAAGGGCATGGACCTATTGGACTGAATCCAGGGGAAGGCCATGAAAACAGAGGGCTAGAGCACCTCTTCTATGAAGACAGGCTGACAGTGTTGGGGTTGTTCAGACTACAGAAGAGAAGTCTCTGGAGAGACCTTATAGCAACCTTCAGTACCCAAAGAGGGCTGAAAAGAAAGCTGGAGAAGAGTGACCTGATTTAGGTGAACTTGCTTCTGCACGAGGGTTGGACTAGATGATCTCTAAAGGTCGCTTCCAATCCCTACCATTCTATGATTCTATGAAGTAATCAGAGAAAGGGTAATGGCTTCAAACTGAAAGATTTAGGATAGGTATTAGGAAGAAGGTCTTCACTGTGAGAGTGATGAGGCACTAGAACAGGTTGCCCAGAGGTGCTGTGGCTGCTTCATCCCTGGAAGTGTTCATGGCCAGGCTGGGTGGGACTTTGGGCAACCTGGTCTAGTGGAAGGTATCTCTGCCCATGGCAGGGGGACTGGAACTAGATCATCTTTAACATCCCTTCCAACACACAACATTCTACCATTCTATGATTCCATAACTGTAATAGATATATATGTGCATTTCTAATATTGATGATAACATGCATAATTATGACAACACAGTAACATCATTTGTAGCATCAGATACTGAGTACAACACTTTACTTTAAGGCGCACTGATGTGGTCAGGAATCCACTAAATTAGTAGAGGAAGCCAGTTGGTGATGTAAGTTAAGGTCAGATTTTGTCCTTGAGATAGCTCAATCCAGTGATTTCTCCCTTGGCAGGCTATTTCAATGGCTGCAACATTCCAGAGGAAAGAAAAGGTATCTTCTCAGATAAGCAAGACCTAAACCAGACAGAGCTCTTCTCTTTACAGACAAACTTAAATTGAAAAGGAAAGCAAACAAGCCACAGGGAAGCTAACATAATATGTTTCTTGTGCTCCAAAGTCCTGCTGCTGTGAGCAGCTGTGAGCTGCATGCTGGGGTTTGGAATAATCTTCAGAGTCATGACACAAAGAGATTGTGTAACCTAGAAGGCCCCAAAGTACACATGCAGAACTTTCATGGAAATATCTTCCTTCATGCAGAGAAAAAAAAATATTTAGTCCTCTCCAATAATTTTGTATTTACTTACTAAAAGATAGGCATCTCACATAGCCTAAGGGATTACAGTGCTAAGGCTATCTTGACTGGGTCAGCAGGAAGACATGGCCAGGGACAAGACTCTGTGACACAGCCACTCTTGTCTCTTGTAGTTCTGTGCTCCTTTAATGAGGCAATGTTAAAACACAGCTTATTTTCCCTTCTAAAGTTCATTTAAATTATTATCATTCTAACCTCTCACCACTTCACTATGTCAGCATTGACCCTGTCTCTATTATAATGAAATCAATGGGACTTTATCCTGCCATTTGTTTGTGTAGAATAATTCATCCTATTTACCTGTTCTGACAGCCTTTTTTCCAGAACACTGTTCTTTCAGAGTTTATCTGTCCAGCTGGACATTTGTAAAGGGTCCAGCTCTCTGACTGAATTGTCATCACCATGAGGCATTACTGCAATATAAACAGTACATAATCGTTCATCCTACTCAAGGCCAATGGGTGACTGCAAATATAAAATCTATATGACAACCAAAGAAGGAGCAGTAGAGAGTAAAGCTGTAAAGATTTATGTAAATTATTGCTGGACTCTTAAACATCAGTGACATGCTTTCTTGTGAGGTTGTTGAAGTTGTGTGTACATAGGATGACAAAACGCTGTAGACTTCAGAGCAATAGAAACCCCAGAGTCTTGGCATATCAGCAAGAAATACTTAGAGTGAAATCTGCGTGTTAAATGAAAAAAAAAAATCCATATTATTCCAAGCTTTGATTATAGAGTGAAATACATATGCTTTCAGAATTCTAAATAGATACATGTAAAGATCTGTTTCCCAATAATAAATTACAAAGAAAAACCCAGGAAGTAATTTCTATCTTCTCAAGCTTCTGGATACCTTGACAGAGTCAGAAATGCACATTTTATAATGACATAATAGCTAGTCAGACTCTTAGTAACCCAGGAGTGAGGGTTTTTTCATAGGATATTAATCAATTTTCTATTACTACAGGAGAAAATTTTTTTTTATTCAGCAGTATGCATTACCTTCAGATATAGACAAGTAGAAGTTTACTTCAAATATTTCATTTGCTGGATATCTTAGTATCTTCTTCATGTTTCCTCTTTCCAGCTTCTTTGCTTCTCAAGAAGACAGCCAAGGTCCAAGCACCAGAGAATCTAATTTTTCCTCCAACCTGTCTGTCATGTTTTTCACATGTGAATTCCAGATCACTTCTCCTCAGGGCCATATGGTTTTGCTCCAGTCTCTTTCTTTTTACCCTGGATGTTGTTAGAGCATTGCATGATTACCTCTTTCATATGCAATTGTAAATTGCAGGCCTGAGATAAAATGGAGTTTTGCTAGTATAATATAGAGGATGTAAAGACTCTGTGACAGTTTCTTGCTTTGGAAGAGGAAGTCCCAGGCTTTCCCAGGTTATATGAACAAGATCACACCTCGCTTTTCAGATCAGCGTCAATACTGGATGCATGAGGTCATCCTAAAAGAAATGAGAGTAAGCGGATTGCAAGGGAATATGCAGAAGGTTTTAAGCTATCATTTAAAAATCATCACAGGATGACTACTAAGTAGTTTTTGGTGGGTTTTTTTTACCTCTCATTTTTCTTCTTCTACTCCATCTTTAAAACTCTCTGGTAATTATAAGGTTTATTTATTTTTTGAATTTTCTTTGCATCAAATTCTAGCTGTCGAAAAAAAGCATTGATAGGCAAATGCATAACAAAATTATAGTGCCTGTCTTCAGAAGCTTATCATTTTCTGTAAATTTTAAAGAAAATAGCCAAGAGATACCAAAAAAGCAAGACATCTGCTGTCAGAATTGTAAGCGAAAGTATACAGTAATATATATGCCCAGAAGCAGACACACACAACTTTTTCGCAATGTTTTCCAGCATTTCACTGCCAGGTAACATTTAAAGAGACATTTAAGTGAGAATGACAAGCAAAATAAGAAAGAGCTTGTCTGAAAATGTAACTAGTTAAAATGACATTTGCTGATATCCTAGAACAGTGAAAGGTAGGAGCTGACCTCCCAGTACTACCTAGGAGATGATAGATTGAATGTGAATAGACCATGAAGGCCTTTGGATATGAAGATTCATGTCACATCCATCAACTAGTATTAAAACATATTTCCTCTTCTGCTCTGCCTGTATACTTGATCATTTTTACTTTTGTATCTGTTTAAATTAGTTAGCTCCTGTAGATCCTTCCACATATTTGTAAAGGTTTATGGACACCTTTGATACCATAAGAATTATAAATAATAATAAAGTGACAAGCTGTTTAATTTGTTAGCACTGTAAGCGCTTCCTTCAGGTCATATTATGAGTATGTCCAGTCCACAATTCTGAATCCTGATTTTATAGGAAATCAATAAATAAAAATATTGCCTGGAATAATTTTAAGTTCAGAAAGTTATCAACATCATTAAAAGCAGTGAACTCGAAAATTTTCTGGCTTTCACAGAAAAGCTAGATGGAAAAGTAACATTTCCTGCATTAAAGGAAAAAACTGTCTTGCTTTATGTATTCAATGATTACTCTCCATTTGTGAAGCATTCTGTTGCAAGTGGCCCTTCAGAACACTAAGCTTTTTAATTACATCAATACCTAGGATTTCCATTTTTTATTTATTATAATTTTTACAGTTTTTTTATCAGTAGTAGACTATGGCCAAACACCAGACATAGATTTTGGCAGCTCAATTGTTAAACCAGTTCATACTGAAAGAAAGATATCTCCTTCTTCATTAAATGAAACAGAAATGTCTGGAGTAAACTGCTATGACAAGGTTATTTTTCCTGCCCTCTCCTTAAAAGTTAGATTTCTTTTGCATGATGCAATTTGATGCCTTGCCAGGTGTGCACTTATCTGTTTTTCCTCTTCCATTTCCCTGGGACAGCATGCACTATGCCCAAAAGACAGTGGAGGCTTCTTCCACAGTTCAATGAATTTAGAGAAAAATTGGAAAATATAGTCTTTTATGTGTGTATTCACACACAAGTTTTTCAAGGACTTACTCTAAACAAAAGGAAAATAATCTATGCAGATGTAAGATCTTTGCCTTCTTAAAAAACAAAGAAAGTCTCCATAAGAGTTACCTCGTCAAGCAGAGAAAAATCTAGCTGGCCAGATTTCCATTGGATGTGCTAAATAAGGGAGGGAAAGAGAGAAAAATTTCCTGAGTTTGTTTTCCATCCCTTATTCACAGCAAAGAGCTGCTTGTTCATCATAAAATGTTGTTCTGACTTCAGTTACGGAGTTGAGAGACTTTTTATCCCTTAAAATAATGGACTGAGGATTTTTCTTTTCTTTTTAGTATGCCCTAGTGGGCCCTGTACCTAACATACACATACATTGATCATAAAGAAATCAAAAGACTTGCAATTTTATGGGGAATTATTGGCCTACCAATCAATACAGGCTTTCAGATTTATAATACTTTTTAATATAGTAATAGAATCTTTAACATCTGGGTTAGGTAGATTCCTCTACTGGTGCTATATATTGTACATTAAAGTCAACTAATAGGACAGGTGTTTTTACAAATACAGAAACAGAAAGGCTCAAGACAAATTGTAAAATAATCAGCAAACTTTTTTTTTTTATCTGCTCTAGTTGGAAGAATTTTGTGGATAGTTTGTAGTTTGCATTACAAGGTTTTGGTGTGGAGTGGAGCTTCTGCAAGAAGCTGCCAGAAACTTCCCCTATATCTGATAAAGTCAAATGGCTCCAAGATGGACCTGCTTCTGGACAAGGCCAAAGCCAATTAGCAATGTTGGTAATGCCTCTGTGATTACATATTCAAGAAGGGGGAAAGGTTACTGGGAAGGAATAAACTGCAACAGAAGTGAGGAGTGAGAATGTGAGACGAACAGACTCATAGACAGCTGGGCCAAAGAGCATGGCATTGGGTGAGTATATCACATCCCCTGTCATGAGCCAGCCTCTGGAAAAATTGAACAATATAATGGACTCTTAAAGTCTACATTGAGAGTAATGGGGACTGGGACTTTCAAATATTGGGACACACATTTAAAAAAAGCCATCTTGTTAGGAAGCACCTGGGGGTCTGTCAATCGTGCTGGTCCCACTCAATCAGAACTTTCATGTGTTATAAAAGGAGATAAAGTCTCTGTAGTATGCATAAAGAATATGTTAGGGAAGACGATCTCAGTTAAACCTGCCTTGGGCAAAGGCAAACCCATTCACGGAATTGGTTTTGCTCAAGAACTTGACTCAAGGTGCAAAGGTACACTTGACAGATGATGTGGAAGAATAGGGAAGTTTGATGTGTACCTCAAGGGGATTTCATTTTGGGTGAGAACAGTCAGTGAATTGAATTATATTATGTTAATTGATATATAACCCCACCATTGATACTGGAGGTCATCAGTTCCAAAAACAACACTTTATCATGAAGACCTAGGGCTCTTTCCCATTGCAAAGGCAGTATTCATTGTACAAAAGCAACTTCAATCAACAGCCTGAGGCTTTTTGAGACTGATTTGCCACGTGCTTTCTGCGTTCATCTTACTGTGAATCTGCTGTTCTGCCTAGAGTGTTTTTGCATTTGCCCCAAGCATTACTCTTCAGAAAGGAGTGACACAATGCAGTACATTCATCCAGCACTAGGAATGGAAAAGCTTATGTAGATGTATGAAGCAGAGAGCTGATATCATTCGAACAGGAAAACTGAAAGACTGCTGCAACAGTGGAGCTCTGAAGTCATGGACTAAATGAACTCTGCAGACATGATAGAGGAATGATGGGAACCAGGGTTTTCAGTTGAGAGGGAGTGTCAGGTTCCAGATGGTGATCAATTACATTATGTATCACTCATTTTGTGTTTTCCTTTATTAGTATTTCTGTTGTTTCTTCTCCCCTTGTGTTCTATTAAATTGTCCTTATCTCAGCCTAGGAGGTTTTACCTTTTTCTGCTGATTCTTCTCCCTATTCTGCTGGAAGGCAAAAGAGTGAGTGAGTAGATGCATTTTCTTTGTTGTCAGCTGGACTTAAATTATTACAGTATTCAATCATTAGATGGACAAAAAAATTATTAACATAATATTCAAGAGATATGTGTTATTCAAGTTGTGATGTGGTTAAACCCAAACTGTTATAACAAATAAAAACTTTTGAACTTTCAGTAACTCATTTTAAAGCAACCTTACCTACTGGGAATATTTTTTTCCATTTCATTCACCAGCCATTTCAGATTATTACACACATAAGACTATAGAGGAATCCTTCAGTTTTTAAAAAAGTAAATTTTGTACAGCACATCTAAACTTTTGAGCCATGACACAAATGCGCTTTAATCCTCAGTACCTTGATGTTTAATTTTCATTTCACTTAGAATGATCTAAATCAGGAGAAAACAAAGTGCAGTCAGAATGAAATTACACACAAGTGTGCATTATGTGTCAAGGTCATTTATAAGCCTGAAACAAAATTTAAAAAAACCTCAAAATTACTGTCCACAATTCTTGGAGAAAATTTAATAGCCACATTGCAAAGAGATGTTTTCCTCTGGATTTTTACACTCCCCTGTATTTAGACAAGTTTAGACTTGTGTTTAAAAAGTTTGAAACCTGTTCTCCACTTTAAATAAATAAATAAATAAATAAATGGAAAGATGACAATGGTGTCTGTGCTCTTGCTTAGGTCAATCAACACTGAAAGTGACCGAAGCAGACTGCCAGACAGTCTAGGTTGTCTCAGCTAAACCATGTACCACAAATATGAGACACATTTGATTGATTTGACACGTAGCTTGTGTTTGGCTATTCCACGATTAACCATGCTACAACGCTGTCAGTCATTGATACATGCAAGATACATAGCTGATGTTTCAACACTGTCCACTTTCCTTTTCATGGCACATTCTGGCCGGTATGAAGGAACTCCAAAATGAGGAATCCATTGCACTGAACACTTTTATAGGGCTACAGGAAAAGATGATGCAGGAGAGCTAGGATTGAATGTGTTAGCAATTGTCTTCATATCTCTTCAGCTACATGGATAATAAAAAAAGAACTCCTGGAACTACTCAATGAGAAGAAGGAAATCCATGTAAGGTGGAAAAAGGGCCTGGTTGCTCGGGAAGAGTATAGGAACATTTCCAGAGTATGCAGGGATAAAACCAGGAAGGCCAAAGCCCATTTGGAATTAAACCTGTCAAAGACAATAAAGGAAAACAAGAAGGGGTTTTTCAATTAGATCAGTAGCAAAAGAAAGTTTAGGGAGAATGGGAAACAGTTGATGAACAAGGAGGGTGCCCTGGTGACAGAGGATGCAGACAAGGCAGAACTACTGAATGCTTTCTTTGCCTCAGTTTTCACTGCCAAGGCTGGCCCTCCAGAAGTGCAGTCCCTGAGGGATAGTAGAATAGTCTGGAGAATGGAAGACTTTCCCTCAGTGGACAAGGATGAAATTAGAGACATGTTGGGCAAGCTTAACATCCATAAATCTATGGATCTTGACGGAATGCATTCATAAGTGCTGAGGGAGCTGGCTGATGTTATAGCTAAGCCACTGTCCATCCTCGTTGAATGATTGAAGAGGACAGGTGAGGTTGAGGACTGGAGGAAGGCCAATGTTACTCCAGTAAACTGTTTCAGCACAGGGATTGGACTAGATGATGTCTAAAGATCCCTTTCAGCCCCTACCATTCTTTAATTTCTATGAAAAGTCAAGGAGGACCAGGGAAAATACGGGACAGTCAGCCTCACCTCCATCCCTGGAAAGGTGATGGAACAGCTCCTCCTGTCACCTCTAAGTACACGAAGGAAAAGATAGTTTTTCAGGGGGACTCAACATGGATTAAACAAGAGGAAATCTTGCTTGACCAACCTGATAGCCTTCTATGAGAGTATAACTGACTGGCTAGATGAGAGGAGAGCAGTGGATGTCATCTACCTTGACTTCAGCAAGGCTTTTGTAACCATCTCCTATTACGTTCTCTTCAGAAAGCTCAGGCAGTGTGGGTTGGATGAGTTAACAATGAGGTAGATCGAGAACTGGTTGAGTGACAGTGCCCAGAGAGTGGTGATCAATGGCACAGAATCAAGTTAGAGGCCTGTGGCCAGTGTGTTTCCACACGGTTCAATTCTGGGGCCAGTCTTGTTCAACATCTTCATCAACGACCTCGATGAGAGGACAGAGCGTACCCTCAGCAAGTTGGCTGATGACAGCAAACTGGGAGGACTGGCTGATTCCCCAGAAGGCTGTGTTGCCATTCCAGCGGGATCTCGACCGGCTTGAGAGTTGGGCAGAGAGGAACATCATGAGGTTCAACAAGGACAAATGCAGAGTCCTACATCTGGGAAGGAACAACCCCATGCTGGAGTTGGCCAGTTGGCCTGGGAATCCTGGTTTATAATGAAGTAACCATGAGCCAGCAATGCCCCCTCATGGCCAAGCAGGCCAATGGCACCCTGGGATGCATCAAGAAGAATGTGGCCAGCAGGCCAAGGGAGCTTCTTCTCCACCTCTACTCTACCCTGGTGAGGACTCATCTGGTGTCCTGTGCCAGGTTCTGGGCTCAAGAGGGGCAGAGAACTTCTGGAGAGAGTCCAGTGCAGAGCTACTAAGATGATTAGGGGAATTAAACATCTTCCTTACGAGGAAAGGCTGCAGGATCTGGGACACATCCGCTTGGAGAAGAAGAGACTGGAGTGAGGGGTGACCTCATTGATACTTACAAGTATTTAAAAGGTCTATTTCAAGGAGATGGGGCAACACTTTTTTCTGTTGTATCCAGTAACAGGATAAGGAATAGTGGCCAAAAGCTGGAGCATAAAAAGTTCCACTTAAGAAAAAGCTTCTTTTTTGTAATGGTGATGGAGCCCTGAAACAGGCTGTCCAAGGAGGTTGTGTAGTCTCCTTCTCTGAAGGTTTTCAAAACCTACCTAGACATGCTTCTGAGTGACCTGACCCAGGTGAACCTGCTTGAGCAGTGGGGTTAGACTTGATGATCTTAAGAGGTCCCTTCAAACCCCTATCATTCTGTAATTCTGTGAAAACAGGTGCTTCAGTCCTGAGACAGGAGTTTAGGAATCAAGGGAAAGAGTTGTTCAGAAAGGCTAAAGACAGACAAAAAATTATCTGAAGATGTGCAGTGCAGTAAGTTCAAAGAACAGACAAACTGTAATACCTATACATTCATCATTCTGTTTTGGGAAACCAACTCCTACCAAGCATTCTGAGCATGAATTTTGTTTATGCCTTGCTGCTATAAATACACCTGGCCAGAACTACAGCTGGCATAAATCAGGTTGACTTCAATGGGGCAATACCAAATTATAGCAAGCGATAATCTGGCCCCATGGAAATATTGCATGTCCCTTTTGTGGCATTCTGCTGGTTCTGAAATCAATACTTCATTTATTTTCTGTCCCTGGTACAATACTGCTCCTGCTGTAATTGTGTTGCTTTGAGCCTGTTAGACTTAGCAGTATTATGCAACTGAGGCACACTTTCATTTTCCACAGAGCACTCATTTTTCAAAGCTTGTATTTGTTCCATGATTCACTTAATATTCTTCCAGTTTCCTCTCACAAGCAAGTTGGTCCCATTAAAGGTAGCAGAGGTCTGAGACCTGACCTTGTTCTATTCCCTAGCTGACACATCTTCATTTTCACATGCACAGTGTCTAATTTCAAACAGCTGTTTATCCATTCTCATGTCCTGCCCTGTGTCACTGTTTCAGAAGACAAAGTCAAATGCTGTCACTAGCCCTTCCCATTTATTCTGAACTAATCAGAAAGGATATATATATAGGATTCAGACTGCCAATAAATAAAAATCAAAGGCAATCATACACAAAAAATTAATGAATTATGTTTAATCCTATGGGCATGTTTACTCTTTGGAATACGCTGATATCACTGATGAAGACACTGATCACAGAATCTCACAGAAGAGAATAAAGGAGATAAAAGATCTAAGTAAATGTTAGTACAATTAAAAACCTAATAACAAATTAATACTAACAAATGAACTGACATTGTATACTAATGGAGGAACTCCTACCATTCATCTCAGGAAAACTGTCCCCACTAACTCCTTTTGAAAGACACTTTAACAGACTAAAGAATAACCTCTAATAGCTCACTTATTTGCTCTGAGTCACCTTCCATGGTGTATAAACCTTCACCCACCACTTTTTAAGGGATTTTATAATTCTACTTTTTTCCTCATAGCTATACATAAATTTAGGTGCTACATGAATATCCAATGGCAATGTTAGACTTTTAGCCATTAAGAGCTTGGTATATTCCTGTTCCTCTTCTGAATGTTTTGTCTTCTCATGAGTGTGAAGAGTAGGAAACATAAGCCACAAAGTGAGGCTAAGGGATTGGTACCATTAAATTCAAAACCAAAAATAATTTAGGCTAATGGGGAAAGAATATGATCTCTAGCCCATCTGTGTATCTACCAAAGTACTAAAGCTTGTATAGATACATGAAATAAAATATAACCACTAAACACAGAACTCTATTTTTATAGAAACCCTAGCAGATACAATTCAAATAGCTTGAAAAGGATCTGAATATGCAATTAATAGCTGCAGCTACAGTGAGGATCTATTTTGTGCAAATGTTTCTCGCTATGGTCACAGAGAATTACAGATTAATAAATTATAGACTAATATATCAATAAATTAATGTATAGGATGCACTTTTTGTGAGCTAAAGTACTGTTAATGAAAACTGTGGGAAATGCCTCCTGTTTCATGAAATACATAGAGGGAATTCCTCTTAGTGCTCTGCAAGCAGCGCTATTAACCTTAAAATATATCAATAATCTGAAACAACATCTACTGAAACTATCAGTTTGCCTGTTGGCCTATGTGCCAGCCCAGAGCATTCGCTAATGTACTTGGCCTCTCAAAAACAAAACCAAATCATTTGTGTTAGCTGAGCCATGTTTGAAGGAAGAAGAGAATTTTGTTGTTCCCATTTCATTCTGACTAGTCTCCTTTCCTCATCCTTGAGAGATTTGTGAGCTATCTGGACAAGACAGCAAAAAATTGTTCAGTCCAGGATTTAGCTGCCCAAGGCCTTGAGCAACCTCATATGCCTTTGAAACTGGCCTTGCTTTGAAAAGGTGGTTGCACTAGACACCTACCCAGCAAATTTATTTGATTCTGAGTATATTCTACATCAACACTAACAGTTTGAGAGTCACCAGTATGGATGAATGTTACACAAAATAGCTTTTCAGAGGGATTTATTCACTTATGCATACATGTCCTTTCTCTCCAGCTCTCGGGCATTTTAGACAACTTTAGACTGAATTATCATAGCTTCAAGTACTCAATATTTTTGCCATAATGGCTTTCAAAACTGATGATTTTTTCAGCAAATAATTTCAAATATATACTTGTTGCAGATGACAGACACTATATGTTCTATGACATAAGTAGCTATACTAGTTGCCTTTTCTGTGGCCCAGCATTTCTGTCTGAGGAATTGTTACCCTAGTAGATCTTTGTTTAGTATCTTGATAAACAGGACAAGTAGTGTGGAGTTTTTGTTGAAATTCATACTAGCCAATAACACCCTTTGTTGTTACTAAAGGTCTTGGATATTCCATGCTAAAAAGACTAATCACTTACAGAATTACTTTTTTTTGTATGATATCTGTTTCCCTACAGTCCATATCATAGAATCATAGAATGGTAGGGGTCGGCAGGGACCTTTAGAGATCATCTAGTCCAATCCCCCTGCAGGAGCAGGTCCACCTAGATCAGGTTACATAGGAACATGTCCAGGCAGGTCTTGAAGACCTCCAAGGAAGGAGACTCCGCACAGCTACTATGAATATGGTTTGAATGTATGATTTGCTACTGCAAGAAAGGTAAGTTGTGGTATTTTTATTTCCTTGTAAAAGTATCACTTAAAATATTCATTATTTGCCTAAGCACAAAATATTCATAAGCAGAGCTATTCAAAGTGTACTCTAAGGAAAAGAAAAAAATCCAAAACCTCAAACCGTAGTTTTGGAGCAATAAAACTCTTGTTGATATTATTTGATTAATAGTCTCATGCAGAAAATAGAAGGATTAGAAGTGGAAAAAACAAATTATTCTATTTCAGTTTTGACAAACAGAAATATATAAGTGCATTTTAAAAAGAAAATAAGGATTGAATATGTTCAGTTGACTCCAAGAAATTTTATGTATATGCACTTCTGAAAGGCCACTGAACCAAAAGATCTATTATTTGCAGAAGTCTACTCGTGAATATTAAGTGACAAATCTTCCTCTTTTTTACCCTTTCCTTCAAATGCTTGAAGTAAGATATCTTCTTGGGTGTGTCTGTAAGTCTCTCTATATAAAAATAATTCTGCCTGATACATTAAAGTATCTGGTGGTTTTTCTTGTTGCTATACACCAAGGATTTTGTAAGCAGGACTTTCAGCAGACAAAGAGGCTACCATGGATGTCAAATATCCTCATCTGTTTTATGCAGACAAGTGATGCTTTGGGATTTTCAACAACATCATGTAGCCTTTTCAAAACTCAGAACAAATACATTTTGAAACCAGATTTGATGGATTTGTTGTCCATATCAGCTGTTAAGTTAAACCTGGTATTCAAAAAGACTACATAAACACAATTTCTCTCTACTGAAATGCCTAAAGGCAAATGCTTGAGGCTTGCAAGTTGGTAAAACGTTGGTCTCACTTTGTATTCACCAGCTTTGCTGTTTCTTCATCTCAGATATGTTCAATATTTCAGAATGTGGCAGTAAGTCACTAATTTAGATTTCGTGGAACTGTACACATCTTTGAAGACAGATCTGGGCAGACTATTGAGGGACTCTGTTGCCCATAAAAAGTGCAGTATTCGGTTATGCATCACTGACCGTTGATTCTCTTTATTTAGAAGGAAAACGTCTAAAATCACCCAATTTCTCTCAATGTCCTAACGTCACAAGCACATTAAAGTACTCATTTATTGGAAGCTAATTCATATAAAGCATCATGTAGAGACGATGCCTTCTTTTGGTTTTTGACATTTGAAAATCCTTTGAAAGAGTCTACTGAGCAGTAATATCATATTTGATATATGTGGCTTTTTGATGTGGTTAGAATCAAGATGTTCAAAAGAACCTATAATATTAAGATTTTATCTGCAATTATCCTAGCAACTTCAAATACTTTGTATTGCTAATATTCTCCTGGTTAGGAAAAAATACCATAAGCCACCTATACGGACTTTTTTATGTCCTATCACAGAGACAATTAAGGGATATTTTTTTCTTCAAAATTTTTCCTTAGATTTTTGTTTTCATATACCTCATGATACCAGACTAGGATATACAATTGACTCCCTTGAGAAACAAGAGGCCTTGCAGAGGGATCTAGATAGATTAGAGCATTGGACTATGATTAAGGGAATGAAATTTAACAAGTCCAAATGCCAAATCCTGCATCTAGGATGGAGTTACACCAGGCACAAGTATACATTGGGAGAGGAGTTGCTGGATAGCAGCCCTGAAGAAAGAGATTAGGGGAGTGTTTGTGGATAGCAGGATCAGTATGAGTCAGCAGTATGCCCAGGCAGCCAAGAGGAGAAGCCACATCCTGGGGTGCATCAAACACAGCAGAATCAGCCACCAAAAAGAGGTGACTGTAACTCATTGGTGTAGCCTCACTTTGAGTCCTGTGTGCAGCTCTGGGTCCCAAAATTGAAGAAGGATGTGAAAGTTCCTGAATGCCTCCAGAGAAGGGCAACAAAGCTGGTGAGAGGACTGGAAGACATGTCCTATCAGGTGCAGCTAAGGACTTGAAGCTTGTTGGGTTTGAAGAAACTATGCAGCTCCCTGAGAAGGGGAAGTGGAGAGGGGAGTACTGACTTCTTCTTCTTAGTGTCTGGTGATAGGATGGGTGGGCATGGTCCATAGCTGCACTAAGAGAGGTTCAGACTGGACATTAGGAAGCATTTCGTTATTGAAAGTGGTCAAACACTGGAACAGGCTTCTTAGAGAGGTGGTCAATGTCCGAAGCCTGTCAGTGTTTAAGAGGCATTTGGAAAACACCGTTAACAGCATGCTTTACATTTTGGTCATCCATAATTGATCAGGCAGTTAGACTAGATGGTCATTATATGTCCCTTCCAACAAAAATATTCTGTTCTATTCCACTTAGTGAAAATCTAGAAAACTTGTTTTCTTTTTAACTTGTTTTTACTTCCTCGCACAGTAAGAAAAACATTCTTAATATTCACGGTAAATCCATCATAGTCAAACAAAAAACATGAAGTTCAAACAAAAAATACCAAGTACTTTAAATGTTCCATTTCATGCTCAGAATAACACATACATAACAAATATCTGGCAACATATGAATATTAATGAGGAAATCCAGCTAATGGTTATCTTCCTGACAGTTGGCAGAGGCAAGTTGCGTGGTTTTATTCCCTCATATTTAATAGTTTTGTCTTTGATTTTCAGTTCAGTGAGTCAGAGGGAAATCTGACACCTATTACCTAAGAATAAAACTCCAAAGTGCTTTTAGGTTGCCTGCACTTTGAGTGATTTCAATCTCCCTAGTGAATATGAATTTTCTCACCTCTCCTTCAGGTCAGCATTGACTTTGCAGAGGATCTTTGCTGTATGCTATGGAAAATCTTCACAATTCTGTGTCAGAACTTCGAGGGAAAGCTTGTAAAAGGATGTTAGGTTAAGCAGATCCTTCAAATTACTTGGTCAGGAAGAAAATCTCAAGTGAAGCAAAGTCTCAGTCAGAAATGAGTATGAGTACAGTTAAAGTGGAAATGGAAAACAGAACAATTTTAAACTGTCTATTAATTAGTGAAGTCAAATGAATCTTCCTAGTTTTCTTTAAAGAACATCTATTGTCCCTAGTTGGTTCGGATATGCCAGAAAACCAATGTTTTCAGTGCACTCGATCACAGTCCAGATGGTATTTATGGACTGTTTACTGCAGAGAAAAGGTAACTGTGTTGGCAAGGACTCCACATATAGAGATTTGGGGACTTAAAGCACAGGAGTGGAGTGGTCTTCTGACTTTGAGATATCAAATACAAAGCAGGGAAGGTAAACAGAATACTACATGAGATTTTCCTGAAAGATTTTATGCTAGCTGAGGTGTGCAGGAACTGCATTTGGCTGAAAGAGGCTGAAAATGGACATCTCATTCCTTATGGTTAATTCTAGTCCTGTCAGACTTACCGTACTGCTTGTGCAGTTTAGTTTAAGACAGAGACAAAGGTGCACGACACACAGCAGAGAAACAAGTATGCACTAGGTATGTGTGAACCTGTCCACTCTGACTAACATTACATTCGTGAATAGCATTACCTGCATCTCCTTCAGAGACCTGGGGTTATTGTGAGGGTATTTGTGGAAGTGTAATTAAGGTACAGCATACAGGAAAGAAATTCTGGTGAATGATCCTTGCTGAGGCAGGGAAGACTGTCCTTGCCATTTCTACAGTCTGGCACCTGGGGACAGTAGGATGCACTGCTTTTTGTGTACCTTGTGAGGCTGAGACTTTGTAAGAGGTTAACATAAGCGCCCTACCTTTCCCCAGGTCAGAATAAAGAGCCTATAAACTGAATTTTGAAGGTTTCAGCAAATAGTGATGTGAGGGAGATGATTTACAAAAGTAAAACATGTGTGGACTAAGAGGCCATTAAACTTCCTTGCAATTGCAATGAGCCAGTACCAGTGGGTAATAGTGCAGATGAAGCTGAAGACAATCTCCTTTAAAAAGGTCAAAAATAGTGAAAAAAAAAAAAGGCATCATAACCTATATTGCCAGATAGCTCCCAGATGAATGAAGTTAATAAAGTTTTAGGCTAATTAAACCATATCTCCTGTGCTTTGTCATTCCTTCTGCATGTCCAGCACAATGAATAATTTAAATGAATTTGGAAAATAGAGACTTTAAACTAGCCTTTTAATCCTTTCTCAAAGTAGTAGCACCAGTAGCTTTTTCATCACTCTTTGTTTTCCTTCTGGCATTATTTAAAGAATATTTTGGTTTCCAGGTAGGTTTGGAGTTGATGGACAAAAGGGATTAAGAGACAAAACCAGTCTTGACAGAGGTAAGCCTGACGGCAGCACACCAGTGCTTGAGGGATTGTGATGCTGACAAGATCCTTTGATCTGCTGTCTCAGC
>WBNH01001291.1:0-10514 GCA_013401255.1 Urocolius indicus
CCCAGCTGCCTCACAGAGCTGGGGCTTCAGGAGCCATGAGGGAAGAGCGAGAGCTGGCACCCGGCTGGCATGAAGCACAGGGGAGGGAAGGCGTCAAGCCAGCAGCCAGGGGCCGACGGCACACACTGGAGTCCACCCTCTGCCCCAGCCCCCCTGACCCGTCTCCCTCCTCACCTCAGCCAGGAACGCCATGGCAGGGAGTTCCCAGTGCGGCTGCTCCCTGCTCAGCAGCTCCATCATGCAGCGAGCCATTTCATACCGTGAGCCCCTCCAGGCTCCGCGCATCTCTCTGGCAGGGGCAGGGGGAAAAAGGCACCGTTGAGCCCAGGCAAGGTGGGCAAAGCCCAGGACTGACTCCCTGAGGGCTGGTCTCCTCAGGAGACAGGCAGCGCCCAAGCCCAGCGGTCTCCTTTTGGGCAGGACACTGGAAAAACACCCTCCCTGCCCCAAGGCCTCCTGAGGGCGCTCCTTTCCTGCTCACGGGCCAGTTGTCCCCCAGACTCTGTCTCTGGCCCTCGCTGCATCCTGCCTGGCCCTGGGACAGACGCCCCGTCCTGAGCCCTCAGCCCAAGCCCCACCGGGAGAGGACGCTGTTGCTTTGGGGAGGTGTCTGCTCCTGTGAACCCAACCTCTGCCAGGCTTCTCCAATCTGCTGAGCCAGCCCTTGGTGACAAGCCCCTCTCACTCAGCCCCAAGAGGATTTGTGGGAGTGTCCTGTTTGCAGGGAACAAATGTTGAGGGGAGCAGGGAGAAGGGGGCTCTCACCTGGCCAGCAGCCCCATGGCATAGTGCTGGGCCTCAGGGTTGAGCAGTGCTTCCCAGCCCTGCTTGCGCTCGAATTCAAGCATGTCATCCTCGAGGCCCATATAGCAGAGCAGTTCCTTCAGGGTCTGCATTGCCAACCTGTGTGCAGAGCAAAGCCCGGGTCACACCGGGAGCCCTGGCTCCAGCTCCAGGGCCGTGGCAGGGACGGCAGGACTGGCATGCAGCACCTGCTGGGGATGGTGGGAATGTGGCCTTCCTGCTGGAATCTCTGCCAGATGACAGTGACCTCCTCGGGCAGCTGCTCCGTGCTGAAGAGGATTTGGAAGAGCAGAGCCAGGAAGAAGCGGGGGAAACGCACCCGCAAACCTTCCGGGCACTCGGGCATCCGGAGGATCTCCTGCAGGGCCCTGGTTGCCTGCAGAAAAGAAACAGCCCGAGAAAGAGCTCGTTGCTCAGGTGTTCAGGGCCTGAGCCTGGGGACAAGCAGAGGCAAAGGCCAGAAACTCACGGCCAAGGGACAGATGTCGATGCTGTCCCCGGCACAGGTCATCGTGTGGTGCCGGGGCCAGGCCTCCAGCACGCGGAGCAGCTCCTGCAGCGTCTTCTTTGCTGTCTCGTCACTGGAGAGCATCTGCCTCCAGATGGTTACAGCTTCTCTGCAGGCCCAGAGATCAGTGTCAGTGAGCTCTCGGCCACAGCACCGTGGCCTGGGCAACTATAGGGGCTGGGGTTGGCCACCAGCCCTGCCTATGCCCACTGGCCCTGGCCAGTGGCACCCAGCTGGACAGGCAGGAAGGGAGCAGGGCAATGGGCTCTGGGGTGGACAGGCAGAGAGGGAGCAGGGCAGTGGGCTCTGGGGCTGACAGGCAGGGAGGGAGCAGGGCAGTGGGCTCTGGGGCTGACAGGCCATGGAGCAGGGCAGTGGGCTCTGGGGCTGTCAGGCAGGGATTGAGCAGAGCAGTGGGCTCTGGGGCTGACAGGCAGGGAGGGAGCAGGGCAATGGGCTCTGGGGCTGACAGGCAGGGAGGGAGCAGGGTAGTGGGCTCTGAGGCTGACAGGCCATGGGGCAGGAGGGTCATGAAAACCTCCATCTCTCTGGCAGCTCGTGGGCCAGGCTCTACAGCTGCTGAGCCCGGGGCTGTCAGGACAGGCCGTCATGTTACCTGTCGCATAACGGGGCACGGTGCAGGAGGGTCACCACCACATCATGGACATCCTCGTGGGTCTTGTCCACCCTGGGTTCAGCAGACACATCACTGGGCTGCCCCTCTTGTGGCAGGTCCCAGCCTGGATGGGACAAAGAGCGAGCTCAGGCAGAGCTGAGGGGAACATGAGCGAGCCCTGCGCTACCTGGGCAGAGTCAGCCCCGGCACAGGGGCTGCAGTGTGGGGCTGGGAGTGCCCAGGGGATGGAGTATGGACAGAGCCTGGTCGTGGAGAACAGTCCTGTCCTGTCTTTCCCTGGGGATGCTCACGGGGGATGGGACAGGGCCCAGGCGGCTGCAGCCACCAGCGCTGAGGCCCAGCTCAGCCACTCACCCGCCTGCAGCGGCTGCACCTCCTGCACCTCATCGTGCTGCCCGGCTGCAGCAGCCCCAGGGTTATTGTCCTCCTGTTCCTCCTCTCCCTGCCAGGCCAGCCTGGGCACATTAGGGGGTCTCTTCTCCATCCTACTGAGGCCTGGCCTCTAGGCTGTGCCGCAGGGCTGGGACACACTGGGCAAAGCGCCGTGGGTGTGGGTCAGCAGGGAACGAGGGCTCTGCACAGGGGCTCCTGGCAGCCACGCTCTGTCCCGTCCTGTCCCGGCGCCTCCTCCGGGCACTGTGGGGTGGCTGCGGCAGCGCCAGCGCCTGCATCCTGGCAGAGAACCAAGGGCTCTGTGACATCATGTGAAGTGATGCCATGTCTGTGGGGCCCCGTTTCCCCCTGGCTCACACTGGCCCCACCCTGGCCCAGCCCTGAAGGAGCTCCCATGGGCTGGCACCTCAGAGCCCTCCACAGCCCAGAAACGGCTCCCAGGCAGCAGAGGAATGGCGGATGATGGTTGGGGGAGTGTTTGTGGGCAGCTCCAGACACAGGCTGTTCAGGGCTGAAGTGGTTTGAGCTCAGCTGGGCACAAAGACCACGCCGCTGCTCGCTCAACCGTCCCCACTGCCCATAGTGGAATGGGGAAGGGAAAACACACCCAAGGGCCTGATGGAAATCCCTGAGGACAGGGAAGGCTCCCTCGCTGATCGTGCTCCTGGGCAAAACACACTCGACTGCTCGACTTGGGGAAGGAAACAAAAGGAATTGAATCTGTCACCAACCCAAAGCTGATCCAACAGGAATCAAAGCCCAGCGGCAGCACGAGGACAATGTGCAGCCGGCTCTTCAAGGCCACTTTCCCCTCACCCCTCCCCTCTGCCTGGGCTCATCTCCCTGCTCTGGGTACCAAACACAACCGGCAAAACCAGCCAGAGCCTGGTTTGGCCATCGAGGCACTGCAGTATTCCTTCCTCTCCAATCTCTCTCTGACTTTCTGGCACGTTTCAGGGAAGGACAGGATTACCATTTCCTCTTTACAAACACCCGAGGTCTTCAGTAACTTTCCTGTAACCAACACAGGCTCTGATCCCATGTGAAGTGTGGGTGGCAAATCTGTAGCCAAACGAAAGGCAGCAAAAGGAAAGCAGCTGGTGACCACCCTTCCCCAGTGGAAAGCAAACAGTCTTGGTCTTCCTGGCACTGCAGAACAAGCTGCCGCTCCCATGGGCCTCAAAGCAGCCCCAAAGGTGCCCATCTGGGGCTTCACAGAACCTTTCTGAGCAAAGCAAACCTCACGCTGATCTGTGCAGATCACAAGTGCCCCCTGACCCTCCAAAGACAACACTGTTCGTGTACAGTGACAAATGACCCTGAGCTGGTGCTGAGAACTCAAATGACCTCAGCACAGGAAACCGGCCCACGTGGGTCTCACGGCTCTCAAATCAAGGCCCTTCTTCACCCCTCACTCTCTCATGCGACCAAGGTGCGATGCCACTGTCACCATTCATCCCACATGGGGCAGAAAACAGGGCAAAAGACAATGAAAGCCAGGACACATCAGCAGTAGAGATGAAAGCAAAAGGCAAAGGCACCATTGACCAAGAAGAAGAAACAGGAATGAAATGTGGCCACACCAAGAAAGTGAAAAGACCTGAGACTGACTCAAAGCAAAGCAAAGCAGATCAGCCAGCTGGGCATGAAAGACCAGAACTGTTGGAGAAGAGAAGCTCGTCTGCCCTCGAGGCATCAGCAGTGCTCAGGGTTGTTCCCCTTTGCCTACCTGTTGATTTCCCACCTCACTTGCAGGCCGTGGCACACAAGGTTCCAGCAGGGAACCTGCCATGGGGAACCAGCTGCTTGATTTGAAGTCCGACCATCCCCTCAGACCTCAGCCAGAAAACCACAGCCACAAACACCCTGCCCAGCCCACGCTTGCCTTGCCCAGCCCTGGCCTTTGCCAAGATGCCGACATCTGTGCTGTTGCTCCTGTGCTGCTGGTTCCCGGCACGAGCAGAGAGTTCACAAGCTCCTGTTCTATTTGGGAGGACTCGTCCTGTCGGATGCTCTGGCGTCTGTCCCATGGTCTCTCCTGGCCCTTTGACAGCCTCGTATCAAGGTTCAGCCAACATCAGGTGTCCATAACTGGCACCACACGGCCATTCCCAGGCATCCCCCTCGTGCTCTGCTTAACTCAGGGTGGGCGGTTTGACAGCTGGCCTCCTGCCTCTCAGCTCCCACTCTTCTCTCTCCTCGTGACATTCCAGACCCCAGGTCAGTCACATTTCTTTGTACAATCTGATTGTTGTTGTGACAGTCGATATCCAGCTCTTCCACAAACAACGAGCAGACTGATAGTGGCTTCTTTGCCTTCTTCCTGGGAGTTTGCCCCTCACCGTCTGCACCCTGTAACAAAGGAAAAGCCCTAGAGCAGTGCCAGGAGAGTCATATCCATGGTGTCCTGTGAGCAAATCGCTGCAGTGGTGTCATGGTTTGGCCCAGCTAGCACAGCAGCACCAGGACAGTCTCTCGCTCGGTGACCCCATTCACCCCCACCCTCGTTAGGATGGCGGAAGCCCCAGCGAAACGGGAGAAAAAAGATAAGCGAGGTTGTTGTGGATTGAGACAAGGGCAGTGAGGGCTCACTGCCAATTATGGTTCCGAGCAAAACAAACTCCAGTTCTTGGCTTAGAGAGGAAACTAGGAAAGTTTATTCTACAAGAAACAGAATGGAATAAAAGCAAAAGGGAGTAGGGTGGTGAGAAAAATTACAACCAGCACTCTAAGATCTCCCTCCCCCATCCCTCCTTTCTTCCCGCGCCCAGCTCATTGCTCCCGATATCTCTACCTACTCCCCCCACAACGGCTCAGGGGGGCAGGGAATGGGGGATGTGGTCAGTCTCTCACAGATGGGCTCTGCTGCTTTTGTCTTCTCAGATGAGGGTGACTCTTGGCATTCTTCCCCTGCTCCAACACGGGGTTCCTCCCCCAGGACACAGTCCTTAACGAACTTCTCTGGTGTGGATTTTTCCCAGCAGCTGCAGCTTCTGCCGATATGGGGTCCCTCTCTCGGGACAGAGTCCTTGGTGAATATCTCTGGCGTGGATTCTTCACCACGGTTGCAGTTTCTGCAGTTACAGGGTCCCTCTCTTGGGACAAGGCCTCTTCTGGGCACAGGTTTGATGAGTTGCTTTGTCGTGGGTTCCTTCCCACAGTTACAGATGTGAATATTGGGTCCCTCCTCTGGGACACGGCCTGCTCTGGCCATAGTTTTAAAGAAGCAAATCACTGCCCCTGGCTCGGGGTCTGTAGTGAACTGAATCTCTGCCCCTGGTCCAGGGTCAGCTGTATCAAAATGAGTTGCTGCCTCCGGTCCGGGGTCAGCTTTATCAAAATGAGTCTCTGCCGCTGATGTGGAGTCTTTAAAGACATGAAAATAAATATCAGCTTCACCAGTTCTCTCCACAGAGTGCAGGGGAGTCTCTGCTCTGGTACACCTGCTCCTCTCTTTCACCACTGACCTTGGAGTCTGCATGGTTGTTTCTCTCACTGTTCCTACTCCTTGCACCACCACCAGCCAGAAGAAGAAGAAGGGACAGAAGAAGGAAGAAGCAGGAAGAAGATGGAGGGAAAAAAAACCCTCCTCTTTCGGCTTCTTCTTAAAAAGTGATGGTGGAGGCTCAGCCCCAGCAGTGGGTCTGGCTCAGAGCTGGGGAGAGTTGCAAACAACTTGTTACAGGCGCCATCTTTACAGCCCCTTCCCCCTTACCAGAAAAGGCTGTCACGTCAAACCATGACAAGTGGTTCTACCAGGGCCAAGATTGGGTGGTGAGGGGTAGGTTACAGGGATGGGTTCCTTAATCCAGCAGTTGCCAGAAGCTTCCCCTGCAGCTGACAGGGCCAGGGCCAGTTGGCTCTGAGATGGACCTGCAGCTGACCAAGGCCTGGCCAATTAGTGCTGGAGGTAACGACTCTGTGACTGACGTGCTTGAGAAAGGGAAGAAGTTGTTGGGCAGTTGCTGAACTGCAGCAGCTCCAGGGAGTGAGACTGTGAGAACATCGCCCCAGACATCGAGGTCAGGGGAGGAGGTGCTCAGGCCCTGGCAGGAAGATGACCTGAGGAGCTGCAGCCCATGGGAAGGAGCCACGCTGGAGAAGGTCGTGAGGAGCTATTTGGGCCTTCTGAGGGGTGAACTGTGTGGCTACTGGGAGGCACTGGGAAGTACTGGGAGTTACTGGGTGTGAACTGGGAGCTACTGGGTATTACTCATTGAGGCACGAGAGGCTACTGAGAGGTGAACTGGGAGTCCCTGGGGAGCTATTTGGGACTTCTGGGAGCTGCTGGGAGGGACAAGAGGCTACTGAGGGATAAACGGGGAGGATGTGGGAGTGTTTGGAGAGGGGAGTAGGGGAATTTTTAGGCTTTTTGGGTTGTTTTGAGTCCTTTAAGAGTCTTGGGGGGTGTTGAAGACTTTTGGGGTGTTTTAGGGTTCCCTCCTCACCCTGAGTCCCCTCCCCAGTGTGGAATGTGTCGGTGCCAGAGCAAATGCTGAGTTACTTGAGCTGGCCCAGTGACCCGAGTGCTTCACGGATGGCATCTCTGTGAACTGTGGTTACAGTACTGATCTAATTCAGATGGGGGTTTATTTCTTGAGGACAAGTCCCTTTTCTCTTTGTTTATGAGCAGGTGGATCAGCACAGATCAGCAGGCCACCAACAAGGTGACTTTCTTGTAAACTGCCTCGTGCCCTGGCATCTCTGTGTCACATTTCTGGGGAGAACCCTGCCATAAGCTATTGCAGCTGCTTCTTGCTGCCAAGCTGGAGTCCTGTCTCTGGTGCTCACATGTAATACCAGGGGTGCCCAGACTGGCTGAAGCTGTCTTCCTCTCTCGATGGCTGATGGTTCAAGCAAGAGCTGTAGTCCAGGCTTCGTCTTTGTGGTACTTGAGTAGCAGAGACCAAACAGCTGAGGACTTGCTCCTGCCCTGTTCTGTTCTCTGGCTGGAACTCTGAGAGGAACTGGCGACAGAGCAGAAATGGGATGCTGAGGGGGGTTCAGTTGCACTGAAGGTGCCAGGGGAGAGCAGTTTCTGTGCAGGGATGGATTTGCACAGGAGCCCTCGGCATTTCTGCTGCCCTCGGGGAGAGCTGAGCGAGGGCTCACGGCTCGTTTTCCCCACCCAGCAGCACTGTCTGTGCCTCAGTGTCTCAGTGCCCTCTGTGGGGCTCTGCCGGGCGCAGGGACAGGACATGGGGTGCCCGGCACACGCTGCCACAGGGGAAGCCGCCCCAGCCCCTCCCTGGGAACCCCTCAGGCACTGCCCTTGTGCAGCCTGGGGTGTGAGGGGCAGTGGCACAGAGTGGCCGCACGTCCACAGAGCCAACACAAGGGCAGCATCTGCCTCTCTCCTGCTTCTGCCTTCCAAGGGGAGGGTTTGTCAGCTCAAAAAGGGCAGGATTTTACCCAAAAAGGTGCATTGGAAAGCTAAAAATGAGGCTTTGGATGCTAAAAATGGAAGTTTGGACCCAAACTCGAGGCTTTGGCAGACAGAAATAGAGGGTTGGACCCGAGAATGATGGTTTGGAAGCTAAAAAGGAGCAGGTTTGAAGCTAAAGAGAAGAACTTGGGCCACAAAGTGAGACTTTGGAATCAAAACCATGTGGGCTGGGCTCCAAATAAAAAGATAAAGAGGGCAAAGACAAGGCTTTGGAAGCTGAAATTGAGCATCTGGGCCACAAAACGAGCATTTGGAAGCTAAAATTGAGTGTTTGGAAGCTAAGACATGAGGGTTTGGAAGAATAAAATGAGGGTTTGAGCATAAAAATGAGATTTTGAAAGGTAAAGATGATGGTTTGGGTGTAGAAGAGACTTTTTTTCAGGAAGAGAGAAATCACAGCCTGTTGAAATATTGAAGCTGATGGTACTCAAAAAGAAGGCAGTGACATGTCAGAACTTCTGTAGAGTCGTAACAGGCTGTTCTTTAAATGCTGACAGCCTCCAGAA
This sequence comes from Urocolius indicus, assembly GCA_013401255.1. Classification (NCBI taxonomy): domain Eukaryota; kingdom Metazoa; phylum Chordata; class Aves; order Coliiformes; family Coliidae; genus Urocolius; species Urocolius indicus. The sequence goes on from WBNH01001291.1 coordinate 8,295, forward strand.
ACCTGACTGCTGCAACAAGCAAGCTTTTGTGTCATCAGCAGGAAGGTGACCTGGTTGTTAGGGAAGCTGGACACCCACACATCGATGGGCCCTGATGGGATACTGAGGGAGCTGCTGCTGCTGGTGTTGCTGAGCCACTCTCCATCATTTTCAGGCACCGGTGGAGCAGAGGGGAGGTGCCTGAGGGCTGGAGACAGGCCAATGTCACTGCAGGCTTAGAGAGGGCAGGAAGGACGACCCAGGAAACCCAGCCAACCGGCTGTTGCTGAGACCTTGGAGAAGGGCGAGACACAGAGTGGGGAGTTCTGTCCCAAAAAAGAGCCTCCACTGACACATCGACCGCTCCGGAACGGCAGCTGAAAATTGGGAGCCCATCAGAGAGCTCCTTCCGGCTGCTACCCACCACGGTACTGGGCATGACGTCAGGATGGGATCCAATACCTGCTGGCCAGCCTGGGTCAGCTGCCCAGGCTGTACCCCTTCCTGGCTCCTCAAGGCAGTTCACTCTATCCCAGCCCAAACCAGGGCACTTCTACATGTGGAAAACCAGGCCCATGTTCTCTCCTGGCAGGAACAAGTGGTCTCCTTCAGTGGGATTGCAGAAGCAAAGAAAAAGTTAGGAAAGGGCTCCATTAGAGTCTGTGATTAAACGGTGTAATACGGACCAGGAACTGAAACCTGTCAGATCAGAACCTTTTCTTTAGTTCTTGTCTTGTTTGAGGAAGTGTTTTTTCTATGGCCTACAGACAACAGCCTGATTTCTTCAAGGAGTTTCCTTACAGCAAACATTTCCACTCAGTTCAGGGTGCACCTGACCAGAGCAGCTATAACATAGCTCAGCTAAAGTCTCTGGAAAGACTGAGGGGAATCACGGCCTGCTACAGACTGTGAGGAGAGTGTTGGGCACTGGACCATGGAAGCACTGGCATTGTCAAGTTAGCAGAAGCCTCTTGGTCAGTTAACACCAGAGGATTCTCTAACTGTCCCAGTTCTGCCCAAACAAAACCCCTCCATCCTGTGGGGGGAAAGAAGATGCCCACAGAGCACTCAGGGCAGTGTCTGGGGAAGTCAGTGTGGATTGCTTCTCCCCTGGGAAAAGGAAAACCTGTCCCTGGGATGGTCTTTGCTCAAGGACCTGGTTGGCTTTGATTGGTGTTGTGGAAGGATGGGCAGACACAGGATGCACCTCAAGGCAGTTTGGCCTTGGAGGAAAAAGAGTCTTTGATCTGAGCGTGTGAGCAGGGACTACCAGAACCAATGAAGAATGAGCGTCACAAGGAACCACACAAGTGCAGCCGTGACCTGAGTCAAGCTGGTGTTGGCACCACACGCTGTTCTCCCTGTTCTGGGTGTCCCGAGGCAGGGGCCCTGTATCTGAAGCCACGCCAGAGACATTCCCCCAAGGGCTGTGTCCTGGGGCAGGGACCCTGTATGGGCAGAAGCTGCAGCTGCTGGGAACAACCCACACCAGAGCAGCTCGGTCAGGGCTGTGTCCTGGGGCAGGGAGCCCATGCTGGAGCAGGGGAAGGATGCCAGGAGGCGTCCTCCGGTGAGCAGAGAGAAGCCGCAGAGCCCATCCGTGAGCACATCCCCCATTCCCTGCCCCCCTGAGCCGCTGAGATGGGAGGAGGGAGAGATCTGGGCAGCAGTGAGCTGGGCCTGGGGAGAAAGAAGGGCTGGGGGAGGGAGATCTGAAAGTGCTGGTTGTCATTTTCTCCTCATCCTGCTCTGGTTTTGCTTTGATTACGTTCTGTTTCTTGTAGAATCAGCTTTCCTCCTTTCCTCTCTCAGTCAGCACTGGAGTCTGTTTTGCCCGGAACCGTACCTGGCAGCGAGCCCTACCTGCCCTTGTCTCCATCCACAACAACCTCGCTGATGTTTTTACTCTCATGTGGCTGGGGCCTCTGCCACCCTAGAGGTGGACGGGGGCACCGAGCGAGAGGCTGTGGTGCTGCTGCTGTGCTGGCTGGGCCAAACCATGGCACTGGGGAGTTCTGAAGGAACTTCTGAAGGGTTTTAGAACTCTGAGAGGAAAAGTGGGTTTGAGGTGGACATGCAAGGGAAAAGGTGGGGATGTATTGGCTTTTAGGGAAGGGGAAAAGTAGGGTTTGTTGCTCAGAGGAAAGGGAAAACAAGTGCGTTTGAAGTGGACTTCTGAGGGAAAAAGCATATTTCTGAGTGGGAAAGAGATTTTTTTCCCTGGGTGATGGCTGAAATCCT
>WBNH01001292.1:0-11263 GCA_013401255.1 Urocolius indicus
TATTATTTTAATAATAAATATTTTGTTCAAAAGGTTTTCCTAGTGCTTATTAAATGACTAAAAAATACATTTGAAGAAACAAATCTTTCACATTTCAGTTGAGTTAACTGTAGTAAAATTAATGATTTTTTTCTGGAAACTATAGAAATTAAAAATACAGAACAGAAAAGCCCAGTGAGAGAATTCTTCCAGAATTAGTAGTCTAGGACTGCTGCCAGTAAATATACAGACTTTAAAAGTCAAATTCAATCGTGGGATTTGAGGAGGGCAGTATAGTGAAGGGCACATAAGCAGCATCTAATGTTGTCTGAATAATTGTGCTTTTCCCAACATCAGTCGTAAGACTTTCCTAGGCCTGATAAAATACTAAGAGCATTCAGTCTTTCTGCCTGTTGGCTCTTCCAACTCACATCCTGTCTTGATAGTTAAATTGCAGAGACACAATCAAATACAAATTATGTAGACTGCCACTTAGCATAAACAGACGTTATTGTCTTGAAAGATGGGAAGATAGTGCTCAGCAAGACTATACCAAAGCACTTTGGCAGGCAAGGAAAAAGAAGTGTCACATAATGCTTAAAATAAAAGGTAAATGTATCAACAAATGGTTGTTCGCCTGTATTAAAAGGCAGGCACCTGCTTTGTTTTCATCATTGTACTGCAATTTTGGAAATTCTGCTGCTTCTGTCTCGCTGAACTGTGAGTTCTGATTAAAGCCACAACACATCTGAAACAGGAGGCCTTTTTTCCATGCCACTGCCTGAGATGTGATGGTTTAAGAATGAAAGGTACCACTTGCTGCCAAAGTTTAAAAAATTGAAAATCTGAATGATTGGACACCTAGGAAACACAGATGGTAAAGGAGCAACAGATTCCAGAGAAATATGTAAGGCAGTATAGTGTAGTTTGAAGACATGACAATACATATTTAAGGCCTGGAAACGAGATGCATAATTTCTAAGTGCAAGAAGGATTCCTTCCATGAAAAAATGGAGAAAAAAACATTTGTAGCTCCTACAAGTGAAATACTCAACAAATTCTAGATTGACTAATGATCTGTGCGGGTGCCTGCCCACTATCACAGTTTCCACAACTTCCATCAACTTATCCATCTCAGGTGAGCTAGAATAGTATGGATGCCCTCATCTCTGTACCACCAGAGGAGAGATATTCATCCTCTGGTGTCACACCAAGCGCTGTGCTCTTTCATACCATTACCCAGCCTGGCTGCTACAAGAACAGCTAATTTATTGCTTCCTGAGGTCTTTTTTTCTTTCCATCTTCACCCTCCCTAGAATCGATCTAGGTCTAACACATACAAAAACAGTGAAGCGAAAAAACCCAAACCACACTGTTACAAAAAAAAAAGCATGGCATAAACTTTTAGGCAAGAGATAAAAATAAAGTTTAAGGGAAAAATGTATAGATATTAAAAAGGCATAAACAAGCCTAAGATTTCAACCATATAATCTTTTAACTTCTATGCCCTTTAACTCTCCTCACTTTCTCCTGGTTGTATCTTCCTAATTGGATCTGAATTATTTTGCATGACAAGAAGTTTTTTAAGAGCAACTGAAATACTGAAAAATAACCTTCATTTTAATAATTTGGTACTACGGTATTTTGCTCCTTTTACTGTACCCTTCATAATCATTTGAATGCAAATGGAAATACTCGTTGTGCTTTTTGACAATTTTCATATTGGCAATCAGTACACAAGTCAAATGTGTTATGGCCTTTTCCTCTGAAAACATTAATCTTGAAATTGTCATGCCACAGATAACACAACACACTGCATCTGCTTCATTCTGAAATGTCAAATGGCATTCCGTAACTATGCCTGCAAAATGAATAAAAATACAGTGCGACACAGATTTAGCTGTTGGGTTATAAAACAAAGTCAAGAATGTGTTATGTTTGGAATGTATTGAAAATAGCATTTGGCCTAAAAATCAGTTATCATTCAATTTTTATAATCTGTGCAGAAAGTAGAAATATTTTTGCTTTTGTTATATTCACACTCGGTTACCAGCTGAGCATGTGTATCGAGAATATTCAAATGGAAGGTTAGAAGCAAACAAATCAGTACATAGATGAAAATAATCCCCTTTCTAAATAATTTATATTTCTTGAAAATCATTCAAAGCATAAAATAATGACCCTCAGCACTGAAGGAAACAAACTTGAGGGTATATATGTGAATGTTGAGTATTACTGGACAGCCTATAACTGCAACATTTGGGATAGTGCCATACTCGGTCGTTATGGGACCTGATGAAAGGGAAATTCAGTGAAGGCTGCGTAAAAGGAAATTGAACTAGCTATGTAGTTCTACTAAAATGTCTTTTTTAGTGACAGGAAAAACATTAACTTTATACTTGATGTTGCACACATATTTTAGGTGAAAAATGTACTTACTATTAAAAGAATGAAGTTCTTTTCCTATGACATGAAATGTTAGCTAAGAGCTAAACTTGCAGTAGAATGCTGTAATCTTTTATTCAAATAAGCCTTTTTTTTAGTAAACTCTTTGCATGTGTCAGACTCAAGCTGCATTAAAATAAGTGCTTCTACTTAAAACTCAGTTCCATGACCATCCTAAATTTGGCATACTAAGGATACTTCTACATCATTCCTTAAATTCCTGTAAAGACCTCTCCCACTTACAGCAGCAGCTTCTGCTTAAAACTCCAACAAGGTCTCTTTCTTTGCATGTTAGGTTTATAAATACAGACTCTTCACTTGGCGAAATGAAAGCAAACAAAAGCCACAAACAAATAAACAAAAGTGAATGGATTAGTTTTCTAAATACATTGTATATTCCTTTGCTCCTCTCTCTTCTTCTCCCCAAGTTCACTACAAAATTAAAGTTCTGCCAGCCATACCGCTGAAGCACACTTATAATGCAAATTTCTTGAACTCCTTAACTGCTGAGCTTCAAGATATTTTCTGGACTTAAAAATTCCAGTAAACAGTTTTTTGGGTTTTGGTTTGTTTTTTTTTTGTTGTTGTTGTTTTTTTTGTTTGTTTGTTTGTTTTAATTAGAACACATACATTAGAACAACATATTGAAGACTTCTCCTTTTGATTGTTCATTTATTTGCAGGGGCACTATTAAATAAAACTATTTTGCAAAGGTATTTGATTTCCAGTGAACTGGAAAAATATCTGAATTGATTCACCACCCGAATATATTTATAACCACACATAGGTAACAGACACAAATATTGAAAAGGATAGAGTCAAGCAAACCCTTATTAAAATCTGGTTTTTGGCCAAGTTATAGAAAAATATAAGGGGAAAAAACCAATGGCGATTTCTGACAGGTCATACACACAGTGTAAGAAGAGGTACACTCTTTTTCCTGATGTACCATCTTGATATGATACCTCTCAAGTATACGCAGAGGAGGAAGGCTGGAGAATTGCTACCAACTCATTTCTCTTACCTTACTGTAGAGACCACCTGTTCTGTGACAATTTCACTCTCGCTGTTTTCTGTGATTACATCGTTTAATACCCATGAGGGTTTTAGGTATGTCAGACCACAGTACTGTAATTTCTGTTGCTGTTTTGAACTAGAACACTGTCTGGTGCTACTGTTCAGTGTTTTCGTACACATTTCATAGCAAAGAGATGATTGTAAGAAAAAACACAAATAAAAGCCTGTGCTAATCAAAGTAAGATTGATAATTATTTGTGTGCTTTGCAAATTTCTTTCATTCTGTAACCAGTAACAAATCTAGAAAGTACCTATAAAGACTGATGTCAGTTGTATTCTCCTCCCATCATTAGGATCAAGATGCCCATCAAGTGCTGGCCAATCAGGTCTTCATTATTCACTGTATATTTTTCAGTAGCCATTCCATGAAGTTTAATCTCAAAATAGTGTATCTATCTTTCCCTTTACTGAGGATTGTTTGCATAATTTTGGATTTTAAAAATCAAAATATGTGAAAAGTAACCACTAGATCATGACAAATGGAAACCAACATACAAAAAAATACAGCTAAGACTTTAGTGTCCATTTTGAAAATCGCGTCTGAATTGCGCACGACTGATAAATCTGCAGCTGAATAATCTAATTCTGTTGAGCTCTGACCAGTCGTCGATGCATGTCTCAACTTAATTCCAGTTTATGAATGAAAGATTCATATTAAAAAGCTGAAATGAGGAAAGGATCATTTTTCATGAAATCTTCTGATGCTCTGCTCTGGAGAGTAATGTATCAAATTGTCCCAAGTGAATACTTGATGGACACTTGGTCTTTAATGGAAAACATTTCACTTATCTCCCGTAAACTCTGCTTTTTCTAAAATTTCCAAGAAACCTAAGGCAAACTAAAACAAAAGGGCAGTAACAGGACAAGTTCTTAAGATTTTAAAATCTATTTTGGAATTATGTTTCTCACAGATGAGAAAGTAATTTTCCTTTGAATGCTTTGCTTCAGACACAGTGCTGAAGATTTGTGATTTTATCCCTCTTATTCTCTTTCTCTTTTTTTTAAAAGTCGACTTTGGAAATTATGCATACTTTTAATTTAAGAGAGTATTTCTAGCAGTGAAGACCCTGAAAATGTAAAGGAATAAAGTGAAAAGGCAAACAGAAAGCATTCAGACTTCTCAAATATGTTTTTGAACTTAGTTTTGTGAAGTCCTTCTCATGAATTTTAACTTTCTGGTTGCCAAAAATATAATCAGCATCAGCTGCTTAAAATATGGTAGTTATGGCTGCTGGAAAGTCCCTAGAAAAGTCATGTCCAGTGTTTAGCCACTTGACTTCCATCCTGAATGGTACAGATCCAAATGATGAGAGAAATGATGAGAGATCCAAATGAGAAGTGATATATGACATCTATGTGTTCCTGCTCTGGCAGAGGGTTAGACTAGATGATCTTTCAAGGTCTCTTCCAACCCTTAACATTCTGTGATCTGACAGTCTCTACTGTATAAGCATCCAATCATCTTCTCAGTGTTACAGCTGACAATATTGTACTTTAACGGATGCTCTCCTCCAAGACAGATGGTAATGACTTATTCACTCACTTGTGGGCTGTGCTAACTGGAATGAAGAACTCAGTATTACACAATAATTTTACATTGGTGTAACTTTTCATGTTCACTTTAATAAAAATACCTACTTAATTAAAAAAGTCTAAATCAGAAATTACTAAATTACTAAAGTTCTTTATTCCATTTTTTTTCATCTCAAATTGAATTTTTTTATCTGCATTGAAAAGATAAGGGCACAGATAGGTAAAGTGAATAGTAACAAATTGCCAAATGATATTCAGTCAAGAACTGGATGACATAGTTCAACCAACTATTGATCTGTAAGCCTGATGTCTGTAGCAAGAAAATTGGAGGAAGAGCAGAAATTAGAGGGCATGTGGATAAGTGTGATAGATGAGGGAACTGTTAAAGCGGCCCTTACAAACAGGAGTGTTAGCTCACAAAGCTCTTCACATTCTTTGAGAGGATCACCCAAATAGATCTGATTTATGTAATTTTTTTAGATTTTAGAAAGTGTTTCAAGGAAACAGCCAGCCACAGGGTAAGAGGGAATATACCTCCATGAGTTAATAAACATCAGTCAACAATAAAAATAGTAGGGCATTGATTACTTCCCACGGTGACCAGTGGCTATTAGTGCAGATCAACAGAGATTTGTTCAGGGTGTATGCTGTTCAACATAATCACAGACATTTGGTAATGAGCACTGGGCAGTGGAGGAACCAGGTTTTTTTTTATGATATTCTGTCATTCAGGATAATAGAAGCTTTCTGACTAGAAAGACTTAGAATAAGGTCCTCACAAAATTTACTGACCAGTCAATAAAGTAATCAATTATGTGTAAGAAAGAAATCTAAAGGACTTGGACTAAGATCCTGGAATTAAGATAGATATCTCCATGAAAACATACTCAACAGCTAATCTACCTGTCAAAGAAAAATTGTGAAGCATTACTAGGAAAGGAAGGGAGCACATAATTTTGTACATCATCCACAGCTCTTCATAAACAAAAAAAGACATTTTTCCTGCTTGGACGCTATTTAGTTATTGGCCCCACTAAGATGCAGTAAAATGGGAATGATTCAAAGAGGGCAAAATGTGGATGCTAAATGTATTTATGGCTTCAAAGAGAGGTGTAGTTAAGTTCACGAAGGAGAAGCATTAATGTAAAAGCATAAAATAAAAGTATTATCACTCTAACATACTATAAAAGGATCTGAATTTTCTTTTTCTTTTGGAAGGGAGCAACTGATGGAAAACTTAGGAAAAATAAAGGAGTTTTCACAAAAGAACTTTTTAACTAGAAATTAATTTAAGACAATATTAATGATAACAGAGACCTAAAGATTCTCTAGAATGTTTTGTCCTTTGTACTCTTGAATACCTTGTTCTGTGAAAATGTTGCCAGGTAAATACAATGGTGTGGGTTTCATATTTCAGAAACAAGTCTGGTAAATTGTATGATTCGAGGAAAATAAAACTTCTGGATTTTCTCCTCAATTATTTCCGTGTCTTAAATCATATTGAAATACTTAAAACCCATGGTAAATATTAGCTTCAATGTTGTAAAAGTGATTACCAGATACATGTTTTTCTCTGCAGGAGAGTTACTCTTGTGTTCTTACTTGAAAATGAACATTTACTGCTGGCAAATCTAATGTGTGAAATTCTTTCATAGCGTTAAAATGTACCTGTTTTCCATATATCTTGTTTAAAAATGCTTTTTTTTTTCCTCCTGAAGAAAATCCCAGTACTTGTAATCTCAAACCATGACACGTGATCAGCCCCCATCATTAAATAAAATAGTTTATACAGCTTTACAATTCATACCACGAGACCTACCTTTTCTGCTAACAGTTCTCTGATCTTGCTTGCCTGGAGACGAAATTTCATTAGCTGTGACTCCAGAGTTAAGCATCTTTCTTTCCAGTTTACAGTACCTTCTGGCTCTGAAACTTCAGCCATATTTATGCTGGAAAAAGAAAGGGAAAAAATCCCCATGTCAAATTCAGTGTGCATTTAATGTCTGACTTTTTTTTTAATATACATGCTAACTTAATTTTCTATAATTCTCAAGAATGCCTCCAAATTTTGTACATGTACAGCTTCATAAAACTTAGTAAAAATACACTGGTCTTTAAAAGTCCCTATGATAACTGAGAGATTTCTGTAATCTGTGTTGACAGTATTTAGGTTTATCATCATTTTATTTTGGGGTTGAATATGTTTTCCTCGATAAGCAGAGGCGTATCATGCATTTTAATCTTCAGTTACTGTATATATCCTCTCTTACACAGAAGAGGCTTTTAGAGAACTGAGCTTTTGCTAAGAAAATGCCTTATATAGGTGTAACTACCTGTTTATTAGTAGCACATTTGGTTTTATACAAGTTTAATGTTTGGCAGATGACTCTTTAAAAAGCAGTTTAAAATTCTTATGCTTACTGAAATTGTCTTTAAAATTTAAGATCCTTAATGAGATGCGAAGGGGAGTTTATGGTTCTAAACGTAAAGGCAGGTGAGCAAAGAGTCCCTAAAGTGTACCCCCATGAAAGCCAATCCCTTTACATTAGCTGTTGCAGATTTCAGGACATCTTGATTCATGCATGTTTTGGGTCAATTCTGTGCTTTTATTTACATTTAACTGCACATGCCTTCTGAAAATTTAGCTCAATGCCCTTTTGAACAAGCACTGCTGGAAAAATGACTCAGGATGAGAGCTGGCTCATCATGCTTTGAGTCTGAGAAGCCAAAAAAAATCATGTGTGTAAGCAGGACTGGGCTCTGTTGTATTCCAACTATTTGTTGACAGCTTAATAGAGAGTAAGGAGGTGGCTGAATGTAACCATTCAGTCCAAGAAGCCCTTTTGCAAGCAAAGGCCCTAGCCGTTGCAGGGCTCTGAACATGCAGGTTTGGCTTTGAAAATAAAGCTTGAATCCCCCGAAGTATTCAATTTATCTCCAAAATAACAGCCATAAAAACAATATCCAGTGGAAGGCAGCTGAAAGATCACAGCAAGCAAAAAATTACCAGTCATATGGTTATGCTGCATGTTTGTCACCTTTGTCATGGATAACGAGACACTGACAAGCAAAGGTGAGTAGCAAATGTTTTCGATGTGATGATGAAAGAGTTTAGCACAGGAAAGTCACACATTATATGGATCTCTATTTTGCAACCCCTGAACCAGTTAGCATGGATTAATAAGTGACATCCTTGAGACCTCGCCTCCTTATGACTACCACAGTCCTTCACAAGTGTGGGTTCAAGCCCTTCCTCTCACTGTCAGAGGAGGCAGCCTCAGTTCCCTTCCTTCCCCAAGCTCTCATCAGCTAGAGGGAAAGGACCTATGGGTTTGTCTTTTCCATTGCTACTGACACCAGGTAGAAAAAAGGAAAAGGCAAAGCATTGCAAGAGACATAAAAGTTATAATCAAGATTCCAAAAAGTCCTTAACTTTTCTTCGGTATGTTATGTTCCCTTTTACATTATTTCAAATTACTCAAGTTCATCATGGGAAAGCAGGTGAAAAACTCTCACTGTCTCAACACTTTCTTTCCTCTCGGATACCCTAATTTTTTGTTGCTTTCATTCCATATCCTAAATTAGAAGGAAAAAGATCACCACAATCACTTGTGTGAAGCTGACTGCTCCTTTTTGATTGTCTCTTCCTGCAGGCTATGATTCAAGCTGTTAAGGCTGAGGTTACAACCATCCCTATTCAGGAATCCCCCACTCAGGAATCCCCATGGAATTGCTGGGATTTAAACACGTTATTATAATAGTTTCCTGAGCCTACCCTACAACACCCACATTCTAAACTTTCAGTGCACAATCATTTCAGCAGCAAGACTCTGGGTGATCAATGTCTTTTACCGCTTCCTCCCTTCTTTTAATCTTGGCAGAAAACTCCCTGGACTGCCAGGGAATCAGTTTGCTTGCTATTGTCCTGTCCCTAATCCTTGCTCCTCTCTGCTTCTGCAGAGTCCTCACATTCAAGGGGAGAAGGTGCCACTTCCAAGTAGCAGCTTCTCCTACTTAACAGAGGAAGCAGAAGTTTTAGCTGCAGACTGATTTGGACAGACAGCCTGGATTCTGCTCTCCTAAGTATGAGAAATGACAATTTCCTATTAGACTATTTAGGATTTTTTAGAATGTCTCTCCTTTTTTACTAATTACAGCTGCATGAGACAGAGATGAACTCAACCAACATCTGGTTAACAGTAGGATATTTCAGTGTTTGTGGTAGTGAAAACACGAACAGATCAAGCAGTGAAACAATTTTTGCTTTTTGGTAGGGTGCAATATTACAGGGTGGAGTTAAAAATGTTTGTCTTTCAACAGACAAAACATTTGGGGAGATGGATTTCAGGCAGCGAACAATGAGTCCAGCCAAGAAGTTTCTCAACGTCCAAGCTAATTAATATTCCACTGTATAAACATTACAGATAAGAAGTTTGAAAATAACTCTTTTTATTGTGGGTTGTTTGTTAGAGATTATAATAATTTACTTCATATTTTCCAACAAGCCAATGGGTTCTGGAAATATTTACAGGCACATAATACCCTGTTTACAATTGCGGAGTGAATGATCTTACTTTGAATCAATGACTTCCTGTTTCTTGTTGGATTCCCCAAGGGAGGAAAAAAATGAGTTCATCTCTCTTGGCTTAATAGAGTACTCTGAATCAGCAGTTGAACCTACACAGAGCCCTCCCCTTCTTCCTGCTCCAGTTCCCACTGCAAAGCCCTCCGTTTTCTCCCAGCCTTCAAAAATGAAATATTTTGAAAAGTAAACTAAAAGTGGTAAGTTCTAATTATGTCATCAAAATTTAATTGAGACAAGTTTGACAAGTCTAGAAAGATTAAATTCATTTTGTTCATTTTTAAACTTTATAAACTTCTTCATAGGCTTTGAGAAGCCAGAATGTCACATTCTCCCCAAAGGCATTGGTATAATTTCGTTTTCTTTGCTTTCTGCTTGGAAATGAGTGAAATAAATTTCAGGGGGAAGGAGAAGACAATGTTCTAAAATTTATATATTCCTTATCACACTGTCAGAGTTTTCCTGTGCTTTCAAAAAAACGCTATGTTCAACTGAACACTTCACATTCTGCCCATATGTTCTGTATGTCCTTTGTCTGCTGGAGAACGCTTGAGAAGTCTTCCCGTCTCAATAGGAGAGTGGGTTTGCGCAGTACACGGTGGGTGCCCTACACTGTCCGAAAATGTTCACAAGCTCAAATGCATTTGGACCATACCTCTCGAATTTCAGGCCCCTCTCTTCCACCCTTTTCACCTGAACTTGGAACTTCCAAATATTTTTGGAGCCATAAATGTTGGACTGGAGAAAGGAAACGATGAGACACAAATTGAACCTGTTTGGGGATCAAGGAAGTCATTCTCAGGTTTGCTGCTGGCTAAGGCCCTTACTCTGTTGAAACACTGCTAACTTTATTTTCCATTTGAGTCATTTTGCATAATTCTTTGCTCGGACAAACCGTAACCTAAGCTATTTAAAACTTCCTTCACAATCTGAGTTACAGGTTTGTTTTTTTTCTGCTGCTTCCTTGATATTGATGAGGTGTTCCCGTGAAGCAACATGCAGGCCAGGACTCCCTCCCTACAGCACCAGGCACAGAGCTCCAACAGCTCTCCTGGTTAGAGGGTCCAGGCTGCCCCCTCCCAGCTCACTACTCAGCTGCTGCCTGCTCAGCTTCCCAGGGAAATGGCAGGACTGATGGCTCACCCGCAGAGCGCTGTCAAACGTGTGTAGCCAACAGCATTAAAGCACAGAAGATCATTTGACATCGCTTTCCTGAAGACAGACATTTGAAAGGTCACAGCGTGACATCATGCTAGGTACAAATATTTCCATTTTACGTTAAATTCTGAACGGTGTACAATTTTTTTTAAATAGCTTTGCACGTTTGCTTGGAGGTCATGGTCTTCTCGCTCAGCATTTTTGGGGGTGCTGCGGGGATACGGCAACGGCACTACCAACCTGGCGAGTGGACCTTAAAGGACCTACAGCGACCTCGAGCTCGTCAGCCTCCTCCTCCCGCCGTGGTGACACCGCCTGACGCGACCTCGGGGTCCTGCAGTTCGTAACCTCACGGTGACATAACACGACCGTCAAACTCTGTGGTGACGGCGCCGCACGACACCCTCCGACGCCCGACGGAGCCTCCCGGGGCCGCCGCGCCGCGCCGCGCCCCGCGCCCGCTCCGCCACCGGGGAGCGACACCGCGCC
>WBNH01001292.1:17626-189449 GCA_013401255.1 Urocolius indicus
CCCCGCCGCTCCCCGGGCCCTGGTTCCGGAGCCGGCGCCGGCGGGGCGGGGGGAGGCCCCGGGGCTGCGCCGGCGGCGGGTGCGGCCTGTCCCGGCCCGGGGACGCGCCAGCGCTCTGGGAGCCGCTGTGGGGCTCGGCGTGATTGGGGCCGCCTCCGTGGGTCGGGCAGAGCGTGAGGCGCTGGCACGGCAGCGAGGCCTGATTGCGGCTTCCTTGGAGGCACCGTAGGTCAGGCTCCCGTCTTTCCGAGGCTGCTTGAGGGTTGTCAGGGCTTTGGTGTGCGGGTGCCCCAGCCTGGCCAGCGGCCTGCTGCTGAAAGGCCGAGTCCCCCTGTCTTTAGAAGAGAAGAAAATAAAAGGGGCTGTGCTTTCTGATCGCTGTAAGCTGAGACTAGAGAACAGGTCGGGGTATCTCATCAGCGTGTGTAAGTATGTTGGGGGAGGATGCAAAGAAGATGGAGCCATGCTCTTCAGTGCTGCCCAGTGCCAGGAGAGAAGGCCGTGCGTACAGAGTTGAAACAGGGACCCTCTGAACATCAGGAGCTGTCAGATGCGGTGTGAGGGTGGCACACGTTGTCCACATAAGCTGTGTAGTCTTCAGCTTTGGAAACGTTCAGAAGCCCCCTGGACGTGGTCCTGGGTGACTGGCTGCAGCTGGCCCTCCTTAGACAGAGGTCTGGACCGGAGGGCTTCCAGAGGTCCCTTCCAATCTCAGCTGTTCTGTGACAGTGAGCCCTTGAGACAGTAGGATGCGTTGAATTGTCATCACTTTAAAGAAGAAAAATAACTTGCTATTTTGAGCATCTATTATAACAAGCACAGAAGTGGTTAATATATTTTGAAAAAACAAAACTGCTTTGCTACTCAGTTCTATCTTTACATTAATACAAGTTGAATGAATTTTGAACAGTAAAACTGAGCAACAGAAGTTTTGTAGTGTTATTCCAAGCTTCTGTGTATTTTCAAACTGATCCAGGGGCATGCCACAGGCTACATAACAAGTGCAGTAAAAGCTCCTCATTCATCTAGCAAATCCTGTTTTCTGTTATTTCCGTTTTGTGCCCTAAAGACTAGGTGAGTTTTGGACAAAATGCTTGAAATACACAAAAAGATCCATTTAATATAAGAAAAAACTATTTTACTATGAGGGTGACAGAGCACTGGCACAGGCTGCCCAGAGGGATTGTGGGGTCTCCTTCCTTGGAGGTCTTCAAAACCCACCTGGACATGTTCCTATGAGACCTGATCTAGATGATCTCTAAAGGTCCCTTCCCACCCTACCATTCTATGATTCTTATGATTCTATGATAATGCAATAAATGTTATTTCAGGCCAGTGAAAAGACCATTATAATAGGAATTGTTTGTAATTTTCCTTTTAAAACAATGTGACCTGTTTTTTTATTTCCATGGGTTTTTTTGAGCAGATATCTCTTAATCAGCTAAAATGGTTTTAAAGAAGAAGAAAGAAGTTCAGGTAGATGCGTTCTTTCTTGATCAACAGCAGCTTGAAAAACTTCAGGGTAAGTGGGTTTTATTTTTCTGAAGTGGTGCGTAATTTCTTTTTCCATTAGTAGAATGTGTTTGAATAGCAACTGAAGTTGATTGGGATTTTGTGTTTTATTTCTGCTGCTTTTGTTTGATGCTTTTTAGGTGTGTTTGCTTTTTGTGGTTTGATTTTTTTTTTTGTGTGTGTTTTGGTGTTTTTTTGTTTTTTCTTTTTTTTTTGTAATGACAATGACTTTACAGAGTAAAAATAATCCTTTAGAGAGTGTCTTTGTTTTAAAAGCTCGGTAGAAGGTCATACTGTGATCCCCCTTGCAGGCCTGTAATTAAGTGCTACCTGAATGATGAACACTGGATTTCAAAGAATTGCAGAATGGTTGAAGTTGAAAGGGATCTCTAGAGGTCATCTTGAGTGTATTTTCCCAGTCTGTGTATTTCCTGTAGTTAACATGATTTGAAGACAGTGTTCAAGTGCTCTTTTATTTTGTTGTTTTGTTTTTTTTTATTTGATGAGATAAACTTAGTGACATTTACTTAAAAAAACAAAACACAAAAAACAACCCCAAAAATGTGTAATACAAGATTTGTATGCTAAAGTTACAATGAGGTGTTCCATGCTTTCTAGTCAGCACTGATGAGGCCACACCTGGAGTGCTGCGTCCAGTTCTGGGCTCCCCAGTATAAGAGAGATATGAACATAGCGGAGAGAGCCCAGCAAAGGGGCCACTAAGATGATGAAGCACCTGGAGCATCCCTCCTGTGAGGAAAGGCTGAGAATGCTGAGACTCTTCAGCCCGGTGAAAAGAAGGCTCAAGGGGATCTTATCAATGCGTAAAAAATACCTGAAGTAAATGAGTAAAGAAGACAGAGCCCAACTTTTCCTGTGTTGAACAGTGATGAGAGAGGAGTCGTGGACACAAACTAAAATACAGGCAGTTCCCTGAGCATCAGGAAGTGCTTTTTTAAAGTGAGGATGACTGAGTGATGGCAACAGGTTTCAGAGGAAGGCTGGGGAGTCTCCATCCTTGGAGCTATTCAAAAGCCATGGTCCTGGGCAGCCTACTCCAGATGACTCTACGTGAGCCATGAGGTTGGACCAGTTGACCTCCCGAGATCCCTTCCACTTTCAACCATGCTGTGATTTTTGTTAAACTGGTCTGCATAGTGAAGATTGTCTACCACTGTGTTATGGTGATACTACTATGTTACAGGAAACTTCTAATTTTTTGTTTGTTTGTTAGAAAAAAACCTAGTGTCACAGTGTTGTAAAGTAACTTAAGGGACTGTGTCACCAGTAGATTTACTGGAACAGGAAAAAAACCCCTAGGAATTAATCAGTGATTTTTTTTTTTTTTTAATTGTATGTTATTTGTTGTTTATACTGCTTATTGTAATTCATTTTTACAAAGAGACTCTTCTTCTGAACGTAGGGTTTTCAAAGGCTGAAGAGCAGAACCTGGCATCTCTGCTTCTACGCTGCGCGCAGCTGAGCAATGGCATCCAACAGATTCAGTGTATTAAACAAGTAAGGCTTCACTGTTGTTAGTGTGGTTTTTTGCAAACAGATATTGTGTCATGTGCCTTATTAGTGGGAAATACGATTCTAGAAAAGCTTTATAATGTTTTGAACATTCCTGGAAACAGGTAAAAATCAGTTGTTTCTGTAGCACATGGATTAGGTAGAAATGTTTTAATACTTCAATTAGCAGGGGATGCACTTACTGGAAATGATGAAAGACAAGTGATATCAAGTTTCTTATTTGGTATGTTATGTATACTTAGTATTACAGATGTTATTGGAACATTATTCAACACCTAATAAAGAGGACAATTTGGCATTTGTACACTTGTATGAGAGTTCTGCCTTTCCTAATTATGGGAATCACAGAATTTTAAGGGTTGGAAGGGACCTTTAGAGATCATCCTGTCCAACCCACATGCCAGTGCAGGAACATATTAGAGGTCACACAGGAACTCGTCCAGGTGGGTTTTGAATGTCTCCAGAGAAGGAGATCAACAACTCATCTGGGCAGCCTGTTCCAGTGCTCTGTCACTCTCACAGTGGAGTTTTTCCTTATGTTTCTGTGGAACCTCTTGTGTTCCAGCTTGTACCCGTTGCCCCTTGTCTGATCATTGGACATCATTGAGAAGAGCCTGGCTCCATCCTCCTGTCACACACCCTTAATGTATTTGTACACGTTAATGAAATCACCCCTCAGACTCCTCCAAGCTAAAGAGCCCCAGCTCCCTCAGCCTTTCATCATAAGGGAGATGCTCCACTCCATCATCTTGGTGGCCCCGTGCTGAACTCTATCCAGCAGCTCCCTGTCCTTCTTGAGCTGAAGGGCCCAGAACTGGACAACAAGAATAAATACAGAGTATTTATTGATTGTATGTTCTGTTGATTATAGATTATACCATTGGTGAAGAAGATGGATCAAAACTCTGCGTGTGATCCCATGGTTAAGGCTTGTTTGGATATTTTGGCAAAGACATATTTTTCACTGGATGTGAAGAATCCCTTGAAAAAAGTATTAGCAAGGTAAAAAATTGACTAGTAAGCTTTTGTTGTTTTTTTTTTTAAATGCTCTCCTTACCTGCAAGTCAGTAATGTGTCATGCACTACAACTTGCTGTAGTTTACTTACCGAAAAGTTGTGATTCTAATATGTGAATATGTACTGTTTTTCTTTCTTGCTTAGATAAAATTTTTATTATAAATAATACCACGTATCATTGGATAAATAATTTCTAAGTGAAGTATTTTGATCTGTTTCATTACTGGAAAGACAACATAGCGTGCAATTAGCACTTTGAAATTTAAAAATCAAGTATTACAGTAGTAATTTAAGATTTTTTCTTTAAAAAAAAAATCTCACATTTGGCCATGTCAAGAGAAGGTTGTTCAGAGGAATTGTAACTAAGCTGAGGGGTTTTGTGCCTATTTTATTGCAATTAAATGTTTCTGTTGCAAAATTGCTGTTGTATTTCGTTAGTGAATTTATTATAGCCTTAACTTATTTTAAGGTCCAGTGCTTAGCTGTCTTCGTTTCTATGTTGGAAATCATTTGTGGTCCCACTGAGAGATGCAAGATTTCCATCCTGTGTTTGATTTCGTGCCAGAACTTTACACCCCATTTACAGATTTTCTAGCTGCAAAGTCTTATTTTGGAACAGAGTGTTTTCAGGCAGGAAGCAACACCTCTCTATTATTGGAGTTCATCTGTTATTGTCTTTTGTCAGGTGGATACTTAACAACTCAGTATGAACTAACTGATCCTGCTGTTTCTTACTGCTACAGTTCACTAAATAGTCTTCCTGAACAGTTTTGGAAATCAGCTGTACAAAGCTTTGTATGCTGCCTTAGAGAAGAACTGGAAACCACTGACATTTATTTGTACAGGAAAGTGCTGGACAACCTTGCTTCTTGTTTGGAGGATTTCAGCTTAGGTATGATGACATTGTCTATTATTTTAACTTACTCAGCATTGATTTGCGTATTTATGCAGTTCCTTACGGTAATGTTTACATTTGATCTATGTAAAATAGATAGCATTGGCTATTTATTCAGCAATTAAAATGTATTTTCTTTCCTCTAGGTAGAGCAAGTGTTAAGAACCTGTTTGAAGAAGGTAAAATTACATTTATAATTAAAATAACTTACACTATAGATTATTTGAAGTAGGGTTGTGTGTGAAGAAGTAATACAAGGTAGGCATGAAATGTATCACATCTGATTTCCTCCTGGTTAATTTGGAAGAACTAGTACCCTCACATTGCACTTTTTTTTTTTTGTCAAAGACTTGCCCTTGAGTTGTACCTTCAATTTCTAGGGGTTAATCTTAGTTTTTTGAGCAGATCTATATACAAATCTGAAAAGGTACCAGTGAGTGATTCTTAAAGGACTGAGGGAGTTGTGTGCTTACGATGAAGTTGATTGTGTTAACATTGAGCTGTTATGGGGAGAAACTCCCTGAAAAGGACTTGTAGTGAGTGAGATGGGAGTTGATCTCCTCTCTCTAGTAATGAATGATGGAACACAAGGAAATGGGTTCAAGTTGCACCAGGGGAGGTTTAGGTTAGACAATAGGAAGAACTTTTTCACTGAGAGGATTATTAAGCATTGGAACAGGCTGCCCAGGGAGGTGATGGAATCGCCATCCATAGAGTTGTTCAAAAGACGTACAGATGAGGTGCTGAGGGATATGATTTAGTTCAGTGATGGGCCTGGCAAGGTGAGGTTGGTGGTTGGAGTCAATGATCTTAAAGGTCTTTTCCAACCATAATGATTCTGTGTGTAACAGCCAGTCTTGGCTATGCCCTGAACATGTAGGTAATGTTGACAGTTTCCTTATTGATGCTCTGTCTTCCGTGCTTGTAAATTTCAGCTTTTCATTGAAGAACCAGAATTCTCAGTGCCTCACAGGATTAGGCCAAGTGGTTTGGAGACTCTTGTTTTGTACCAGACCGTCACAAACCAGCTTGAGGCTTTTCTTTAGCATGGCTTCTTTGGTCTGCAGTGCAATGTCAGTTTAATTTGTTTATAGAATGGAAGAGACACTGGTATACAGCCAGTAGGTTGAGAAAGGTTCACCTCCCCATCTACTCTGCCCTGGTGAGGGCTCATCTGGAGTCCTGTGTCCAGTCCGGGCTCCCCAGCTCAAGTGGGACAGGGAACTTGTAGAGAGAGTCCAGCAGAGGGCTACAGAGATGATCAGGGGACCGAAGCATCTTTCTTATGGGGAAAGTCTGCAAGACCTGGGACTGTTTAGCCTAGAGAAGTGAAGACTAAGGGGGGATCTCATTAACACTTAAATGTACTTAAAAGGGTACAGGAGGATAGGGAATTTTTTTTTTTCCTGTTGTCTCTGGTGACAGGACTAGGGGTAGCAGGCACAAACTGGAACATAAGGAAAACTTTAAACACAAAGAAAAACTTCTTTCCTGTGAAGGTGAGGGAGCCCTGGCACACGCTGTCTAGGGAGGGTGTGGAATCTTCTTCTCTGGAGATTTTCAGAACCCTCCTGGGCATGTTCCCGTGTGACCTGATCGAGGTGGACCTGCTGTAGCAGGACATTAGACTAGCTGATATCTTAAAGGTCCCTTCCAACTCCGACCATTCTGTGATTCAATTATATGGGTAACTGTTCATTGTGTCTAGATATGATGTGTATGTGTGACTGCTTTGATGGATTTTTTTTTTTGTTCTATTTCTCTTTCAAATAAATTCATACTATAATTATTTTCACTAGTTCTTCAGTTTCTGCAGAAGACGCTACTTGACATACAGGAAGAAAACAGGCAAGTTAATTCAATATAAGCTGTATTTTTTTTGTTTTTATTTCACTTCCGAAAGATAATCTGATACAGTTTGGAATATCATTTTGATAGCCATACATTGATGAGAGATGGGAATCACATTTTACAATGATACATATTTAAAATAATACCCCCCTCCCATCCCATGCTGCTGAGTTTCTGTTCTTTTGTGGCATTTGATATGAGGTAAGATAAGAGAGGAAAGGAAGGAAATTGAAGGTGGTAACATTTAAGACAGTGATACTGTGTTAGAGCTACTGCTTCTCAGGGAGGGCCTTTGAGTTATTCTTCTGCTATCTGAATTGTGACTGAACACTGTAATTAATAGATACACTTATTAAAATTCAGATAGAGTAATATCCTTCCACTTTCTGTGAGTATTCAGTATTGGTATTCTGTTTACTCTGTCACAGCAGCCATCATTTATTATCTTGACGTTTTCCAGCATTGCATAAAGTGAAGCCTCTTCACTGTGGGCTCTCATCATGTACCCAGAAGGAAAGAGTGCTTAATGGAGTGTTTTGTACATTAAAATTTTACCCGTTGTCTTTATGTTAGAAGAAAGTTGAATCATAGAAATATGCTGTGTGCTTGGAGGAACTGGTTGAGAATTAAGAAAAAAAATGTAAAGGAGGTCTGTTGGTGTGTTTGGAACGTTTCTGGAAAAGTGAAGCCCTGCTCAGCAGAATCAAGTAAATGAAAGTTTGTCACAGGAACCTGTAGGAAGTGTAGTAGAATTCATCATTATGCTCATTAACTTCATTTTAAAGCACCGCCCTTGAGTTCTGCTTCTGTTTTCCCATAGTTAACATATCTGGTCAAATGAAACAGTAAATTAGCTTTTACCAGTAATTCTGTCCAAAGTTGGCAGAACATGGTTTTCCAGGGATGGTGAAAAGTGAGTCTCATTTCTTTTCTGTATGTATATGTCTGTCTTTTTTTTTTTTTTTTCCACACAGAAAGAATCATGGAAATCGTATTGTTCAGACTCAGCTGATGCACGATTTACTGACAGCCATTAAAGTTTCCATGATGCTTGTACAGAAGTTACAAGAAAATATTCAGGGAAGTTTTTGGAAACACCAGGAGTCTGTTGTTTGGCAAAGTATGTGTAGTTTACTAAAAAGCTCCACAAACTTCCTAATGGATGGTAAGTTTAGTAACATTGAAACCCAAATATTTTAAGTCAGTCTATTTGTGTCAGTCTTGTCTTTCTAGTAAACACAGTCTGTACGTATAGAAACTTACTTTAGGTTGAATGGAAACTGAACTGCTGAGACTGATGTAGTAGGTTGTTTGGTGAAGTACAATTTGTAGGTCATTATTTTAGAGTGTACAGTTTAACTTGTCCTACTACAAAAAAAGCAAGGTTTTATGCTTTTATTCTAAATAATGCTATTATTTAGAAACTAACAAATACTTTTGAGACTCACCACATGTATGTACCTAACAAAATTTTACGTATCTATATGAGTTATGCTGTCCAGAATTATTTATTGGTGCACTGTAAGTAATTGTGTTTACTTCTTATATAGATATTTTTGTGCAGTAGAATTTAATGTAAATGTCACTAGACTCTGCCACAGTTCTCCTTGTCTGACTGGGCAAGTCTATATTTTCTGTATGTTTAAAAGGTGTTAATAGTTTCCTATTACAGTAGAATGCAAACTTGTTAATACCTGCTATCCAGGAAGACACTACAGATTTGTGATTATACAACTACGAATTGTCTAGGAAAATTCAATATCATATTCATAAATTTGATACATAGTTCTAGCTCACAAGGTTTGCTGTACACTGATGTCAAATATCTTTCTATGCTATTTAGCAACTCTCCTGCAAACTGTACAGACTACCTCAGGACTGGCCTTTATTCTATTCACTAAAGCTATGTATGAGCCAATTGAAGAATTACCTTCCTTGGTAAGTGTATTTCTTTGCTAAAGACTGTCAGATGTCACAGTGTCATTAATCAGTGCCACCAGTGTTCATCAGAAGCTTTGCCAACGTGACTAGCGGGACTTGCCAAACTCTGTATCAGTCTTTTGCTGGAGTGTAAATCCTTTATTCTGTCCTTGCCATGTGAAATAATTTAAGACTGGGGTTTTGAATTTGAGAAAGCCAATGTACAAGAAATTTCCTCAGATTTCTAAGATGCTCAGTGATGCACACACTAGCTTTCTACCTGTGCTGAGATACAGTAATGAGTGTTGTTTTGCTATTACAGGTCAGTGACTTGCTTCTTGGGTTGATGAAACACACAGGTGTGCCAGTGTGGTTTATGAGTAACTGTGAGACTCTCCGTATGGAAGAACTCCCTGACTCAGTCCTTCTCTTTCTTTGCCATGGAGCCCTGGCTATGCTGGACTGGAAGAATGGCAGCATGGGTGAAAATGGAGAGAAATTGTTATTAGATATTGCATCAGTCTTGTTGTCTTTGAGTTCAGAGTAAGCCTGTGTTTTGATTTGTGTTGTTTTACGTTTGGGAGGAAAGAGATTCATACTTATATTTTTGCACAGCTTATATGGTCCTGGTGGAATATGTCTTTGATATTTTTAAGTTTAATGATGCTAGTTTCTTCCACAGATCACATCATCTTTTTAATATATTTAGAATAACTCTGTGAGTTTGAAAATTACAATGTCTTGATGTTGCACAGGTAGAATTCTAAGTTCCAACTTTTTCTTGTATGCTAAAATGAAAGTTTGTTGTCCCAACATAAGTGGGATTAGTTTACCAGCTACCCGATGGTAAGGCGAGGCAGAATGAGTCGTTCTGTGAACAAACTTTAGGTTCAGGACATCATATGCCTTTAAAAGTACAGAAGAAAACAAAATGTGCCTATGAGAAGAATAGTTGGAGTAAGGCGAGTTTTAACAATTTTTTGTGGATGCAAGCAGTGACTGCTTGCATCTAATGGACTACCAGCACTATTGCATAGGAGATAATGTATGTTCTTTTCACCTTTGTTCCTGCATTGGAGTTTTGTGGTGTTGCTTTTGCACATGTGGACTCAGCCCTACATGCTAATGAAAAGTTTCCCTTATATTTTCAAGAAGAGTTCACTAACCTAACGTTGCTCAAACGTCAGCACGTGGATATTAAGTTTTAGTTTTGTTTTCCAAGTAACTAGTGTAGTGGCTTGTCAGATGTAGGGGTCTTAGCTGTGTCCAGTTAATAACACATGAGGTAACTAAGCATACACTTGGCAACATCCAGTTCAGCACTTCCTTTTCATGTTTGTTGCTTTTCTTCAATGAATGGTTAGTGTATCCTTGACAGTTTTAGTGTGAGGTAAATGAATGTGATGAATAATTGTTTTGAAATAAAAAAAAAACCACAACAAAAAAACCTCAAATGCAAATAATCAACTTTTTTGTTTGTTCTTTTTAAAAGGTTAAAGGAATCCAGCATGGCAATGTCTTTGTCTAGAATCCTTGGTATCTGGACTAATTCAGCACTGGCTGCCCTTGTTTCAGGCTCCCGAAATCTAAAAATGAAACTTAACGGGAACTCGGATGTGATTGGGAAGCTGCTGGAGTATATTTACACACACTGGGAACACCCTCTGGATGCTGTTAGACACCAAACCAAACTGATATTCAAGAATCTTCTTCAGATACATCAAACCACCATTACTGGATCCAATGAAAAACCAGACCCGTTCTTTGCAAGTCTGATAATGCATTTACTAAGCTTGGAATGGCATGTAAAAGGGAAATACGCTTCTCTTGGCTCTCTTGTGGAGTGTGTGGGCACGGAAAATATACTACAGTTGGACAGAACAATTCCCGTACAAATCTTGGACGTGATGAATGATCAGTCTCTTGCACCCTATGCCAGCGATCTTTTGGAAACCATGTTTACAAATCACAAAGCCCATTTTACTTTGAGTTTTCAAGAAAGCACCTGGATTGACCAGTGGCATGACATCTGGGTTTCTCCTCTTCTGGTAATACTGTGTGAAGGGAACCATGACCAAACTACTTATATAATAGATTACTATTTACCAAAATTGCTCAAATGTAGCCCAGACAGTCTGAGCTACATGATTAGAATTCTTCAGGCTTCTGCAGGTGCTAATCTAGGTAAGAAAATAAATATTGTATTTATAATTATGAATTTAAAAAAAAACAAAACAGAAATAGGATTTCTGATTTATTGTTATTATTAGAATTAATTTGGGAGAAAAATTCCAGATGGTTATTATTGCTATTAGTATTTCAAAGTGGAATTTGTAATAGTCACAAATGTATCTTTATGCCACGAGCAATATAATTATTTTTCTAACTGTGAGTGCCTTACAGCATGTTTTCTTTACAAGCAACCTTTGCCACTATTTTTCTGTTCAGCTCTTATTTCTCACACTGGCATGTCCAGTAAAAGGGCTTTGCAGATGGTTTTTTGTTACAAATATGTGAATATGAGATGTATGTCCTATAGTTCTTGACATGATTTAGTGTAATTTTAATAAGATCATGTGAGACTTGACAGGGTCTTTTGGGGTTTTTTTGTATAACTTGTTCAAGACAAAGCTTTTTGGGAATGAGGCAATTTAGAACTAGTTTAGTCTATGACACACTGTCTTGGGGTTTATGTGGTAAAAAAGAAAAAGGAGTCGTATGTTGGAAGTATTGGGAATTTCTGATGAGCATTGCTTTTAGTACATTGTTTGTGTTAATGAAACTGTAATTATTACTGGTTTTCGTTTTCTTTAGGCTCTCACAGTGCTAGAGGAGCACTGGGAGCATTAATGGCATGCCTAAGAACAGCCAGGGCTCACGGACACCTGGAACTTTCAAATATCATGAGCAATGGTCTTGTATCCACTGAATGTATAAGACAGGGTCTAGTTCATCAGCATAATCAGGTAAAGGAACAATGGGGGCTTTTTGTGTGTGTGTCTTCAAATTAGAAGAATTACTTAAATCCTAAATACTGTGTCAACATTGTTTTAAAATAAAGGTATTCTTATAGGTGCCTGTAACTGTTTTGTGGTTAACATCTAAATATCTTTCAGGTTTGCATCGATGCTTTAGGTTTACTTTGTGAAACTCATCGTAGCACAGAAATTGTGTCGGTGGAAGAAATGGAACTAATTAAATTTTTTATGTTGTACAACTTGAACAGCCAATCTCCTTCAGTAAGGCAACAGATAAATTCTTTACTGAGAAAGGTAATTTCAGACTATAAACAATGTCTCATGTGCCTGTTATAATAGTTATATAGAATTAAAAAAAATATCTACTGAGTATGCTATGAAGTTGAAGAGTAGAAGCTCTAAGACCAGGACTATGTTGCATATGTTACCTAACTGAAGGGTGAGAAGTCATTTTGGGCAAGGATGGCTTAAACAAGAAACTGACAGGCACAGTACCTTTATTATGAATGATGGCAAGCATTACTTAATCTGTCAGCATATGGACACTTTACCAACAGCAAACTAATGCGGTGTAGAGTAAGCAATGAACCTTGGGTTGCCTTTGCTGTGGAGTAAGAGTGTGCTTAACGAGGATTTGCCAGACCTCAGGCAAATTCACTATCACTTGGTCAGACTTGGCAACCTGACTTGGAGGACAAAGGTGAAGGAATATTAAGGGAGCACTGTGACATGTGGCTGTGCTGTTACAGTCTTCAGAGACTGGGTGTGTGATCAGTGTGGATGTTGCCAAGGTCATATGTAGGTCATAAATAAAATGAGGAAACCATGTATGTGTAAAGAACATTATGGAAGATGTTAATAGCAAAAGAAAGCAGTGTGGCAGGAGAAAATAATGTGAAATGGGGAAAAATGAGGGAATGGGTTTGGCAGAAACAAAGGGGAAGTCCTTCTCTTTCAATTTTCACCTGGTGGAATATGAGATGGAAAAAATTGTGTTAGAGTGTAATACGAAAGGAAATACTACTAGTGGGTAATAAAAGAGCTGGAGGAAGCACTACTGAGGTGAGTTGAACTCTGTAAGAGATACTGAATCTATAAAATTTACATGCATTAACTGAGATTTTTTTAGAGTGTAACATATGTTCAACAGAGAATGAGGAGGTGGGAGAGGAAGACTAGGCATGAATATAAGGAGAAAGATTGAAGGTGTTGGAGGTGTAGAGGGAAGGGGAAAAAGGTCACAAGATAGATGAGGAGCAAAAAACTGGAGAGAGAAGGATCTGTTCTGTATTATACTGTATGCAAAACTACAAGCTATATGATCTGGAAAGGAGCTGAAAATCCCCCTTTCCCTTACTTAACTGTTAATGATTCTTGCCTTACCTGGTTTTTTAAATTTTGTTTTGTTTTGAAAGTTATTTTGTAGGATACAAGAAAGTTCCCAGGTGCTTTATAAGTTGGAGCAAAATAAAACCAAGCAAGAGTTACTTGAAAACTCGACTAAAAGGCATCCTTCAGTGATTTTGCAGCAATATAAAGTAAGTTACACTGCTGGAGATGCAGATGGATGGCATTCAATGGGACAGCATTTCTGAAATATTTAATTGTTGAACACCTCTGGATAAGTTGGGCTGTGTCTGTGTTAGGATATGGTGCAACTCAGAAGGAAGAAGTCTGTAAAACAAAACAAGTGGTGAGAGCGTTGTCCGCCCTATATGCACTTCTTTAAATGTAATATTATCCCATGAACTGGGTGCCTATTAGTATTTGAAATGTATCTTTAAGGTTAATTTTGTCTAGAAGCAATAAAAGTTGTTTTTTGAGGGATTACTCTGTGATGTGAACTTAAACAGAAGTAAGTGGGGAATGACTGGATGTGTACCCACAATCCAAACTAAAATTTTCAGGTTAACGTCTTTTCAGCTGCTGGCAATTTAGTACCAAGTTTTAAATGATGTGCATTACTTGGGCTTGAAACAGAGATGCATTGAGCTTCAGCCTTTTTGTAGCTTTACAGAATGATCAGTGAGAGAATAAATGACAGAGCTTCAGCATGAAGACCTCTGTGTGAAGGCTTCTTTTTTATTCATCTTGTTTTGCTGTTGGAAGGCTCAGATAATCGGTTTCTTGGTGTTTAACTGGTGCTTGTCTTGAGTTCTGCCTTTCTTTTTCAACCAATTTTCAAGATTTTCATCTTTGAGAGTAGAGCAGGGAAACTGTTATTTCTTAAAGCTCCACATGATTGTCCAGCCTTTATTATACTTGAGAAAACAAGAAATTAGTTAGCACTATGAAGATACGCCTGTCACTCTTTCAAAATTAACTGTGGGATCATAATTTCTCAGGTAATATGTAAAGGAGAATGTCCTGAATTCAGTTACTTAGACTTTTGTTTGTAGAGCAGCAAGTAAACGGTCTTAATTTTTTTCTTGTGATTTTTCAGGATTTCATGTCATCAATATGTGACAGACTTTTTGAAGTACTGTTTCCTGGTTCATCGCACCCAACTAGATTTTCTGCACTAACTGTTTTAGGATCAGTAGCAGAAATATTTTCAGTTCCAAAAGGTGAGATGCCTGATTTTATGGGCTGTAGGAACAAGAGGTATTGAAGAATATTCTTTTAGACCAGCTAGTCAGTTTCTGTCACAGTAAAAGGTATTCTTAGTCCTTAAATTAAGGACTAATTTGCTGTGTCATTTTTTGCTAATTTTTGCTAAATTTGCTAATTATGCTGTGTCATTTTCATTTTACCTGAAAGGAAGGATAATAGTTTTATTAGAAAATGGAATATTGAAGTAAATGCAAATATTTATGGCTTAATTAATATCTTCCATAAATTGGGATTTTCTTGCATATTTTTAGCAAGGTTTTTCTATGATTTTGTTGTTGTTGTTCCTATGAAGAAAAATTTTAGACAAGTTTCCTTATATTTGATAACTTTACATACTGTCAAGATGTTAGAATGGGGTAATTTACAATGTTGAGACCATAAAAACACTTGACTGAAAAGGCTTGTGTATCCCTAGCTGGGCTCCCCAGCTCAAGAGGGCAGGGAACTTCTGGAGAGAGTCCAGCGCAGGGCCACCAAGATGATCAGGGGACAGGAGCATCTTCCTTATGCGGGAACTGGGGCTGTTTAGTCTAGAGAAGAGGAGACTGCGGGGGGATCTCATTAACATTTATAAATATCTAAATGGTGGGTATCAGGAGGTTGGGGCATCCCTTTTTTCTGATTTATCTAGTGACAGGACAAGGGGTAATGGGATGAAGCTGGAACACAAAAAGTTCCATTTAAACATAAGGAAAAATCTATTTTCCTGTTCAGGTGAGGGAGCCCTGGCACAGGCTGCCCAGGGAGGGTGTGGAGTCTCCTTCCTTGGAGGTCTTCAAAACCCGCCTGGATGGGTTCCTGTGTGACCTGATCTAGGTGGGGTTGGACTAGGTGATCTCTAAAGGCCCCTTCCAACCCTACCACTCTGTGATTATGTGATCCCCATGGAGATATTATATTAAACAAAGAAAATTTTATTTGGACAGTTTATAATGTTGTGCTGCTGTTACTTTACATTTTCTTTAAGGTGTTAGGACAACCCCAGTTCAAGATGTATTAGGTAGCACCTTGGTGTATTGATGGTCTTGCTAAATTTTGTCTCTGGATTGTATGGCCAACACAGAAGTACGTTTCGAGTCTTAAATTGCAACCATATTTTTATTTTAAGGAAATGAAACACACAAGATAAAAATTGCCTTTTAGAAGGAAGAAAAAAATGCCTTCTTGGTAATTTTTTTTTCAAAACCCCTGATAAATCATGAACTCATTAATTTTCTTGTTATGACTTTGTGGTAAATTGTTGCTGCTTTTTTTTTAATTAAAAAAAAAAAAAGTATTGAGAGTTGTTTATAATGGCTTTTAGTTGTTTATAATAGGTTTAGGATTTCAGAAGCCTGACACAACTTCTGTCGAGTAGACTTAGCTGGTGGTGTGTTCTGTGCTGGAATGTGATGCACTTGTTGACATCATAAGATTTCTGGTGTCTTTACAGCATTAGGACAGTCTCCAGAAGTCATGACTCCTTTAAATCTAAATTAAAAGCAAAAATATGTAACGGCTTCCATTTTACGGGATTATTCGTGTGACAAAAAGAATCCCAAAACCCAAACTGCCAAATACACTGAAGTTTTAAACCTTTTTTGAGAGGAGTAATGTTCTAATATTACATACTTCCAAGAAAATAAGTAAAAAGGAAAAGTAAAGATGTTCGAGTCTGAATTTAAAGTGAATAAATGGGATTCTGTTTTTTGTGATAAGTTACTTTCTGTATTACTGAGAGACATCTTTTCGATATGACAACTTAGTTTTTTCAGCCATAAACTTGGCATTTTATGACCTATAAAGAAAAATAAGGAATGCTAAAATAATGATAATTTAGCAAAAAATTTATTTTAATGCTTCTTTTAGTACAACTAAAGCAAAGTGTGAATGTACTGCATATTCTGGAAAGAATTACAGCAAAACTATGTAAGGCATTGATTCCTTTGAACAGGCCAGGCACAAGTGTTTCAGTTGGATCAGGAGATTGATTCTACTCGTGTCCAAAAGTTGATCCAGTGTTTTGCCAGTACTTTTGAGGAAGTAAAACTCCTGGCATTTGGGCTTTTCATGAAACTACGTGATGTTGTATTTAGTTTACAGGTATGTAGTTACTCCCTTTAAACTCTTTTGGAAAGATGAATATTCCGTATTATATAACATACACGAGTTAGGTACAAAGCATAGTTCTTGAAAATTAGAAATCTATCCACATTGCCTTCAGGTAGCGTTCATTGCTAGCATCTTCTATGTATTTTTACACAACTTCTACCCTTTCCTGAGGAGGCTTGTTGTGTTAATGGATGAGGGAGTTAAGGAAGTTTGTTGGACATGACTATGAACTGTCAGAGAAATAGTTAATGCATGTTCCTTGCTTAGCTGTGCCTTCCTTTTATAAATGTTTGAGGCATTTTGACTTGGTTACTCTTGCAGTTTAAGAAATCCAGCCCGGTATTTCTTTCCCTTTCTGATTGATCTCAGATTTGATTGTATGATTGTCTTTTTTGATTTCTGCCAAATTTTGCCCTCGAACTTAAACAGAAAAATCAGTATCACTTTATAAAAAGGTACTTTTAAAATTTTAAGGATTTGTCAACAAATACTGCTTCCTGATAAACTATGTTCTCTGTGACGTCTGCTAGCAGATGAAACACAATATTTTGAAAAAAAACCCAACAAAACCCAACCCACAAAAAACCTGTCTTCCTAGGAAGTGCAGTGTATTTGGATACTGCTTTATAAATTACTGTCCTCATCTCCTATGTGTATGCAACCATGTCTTTGTTAAATAAATACACTTGCACGTTCTAAGTGTAAGATGATCAATGTACAAAATAAGTGTTTCTTATGTAACTTATACCAGCAAACTTATTGAAAACCAGGTTCTTGGATTCTAGGATACCAAGTAGTTTAATAAAATCAATACAGAAGCTCAATAAAATAAGCAATAGTGTGTTTGTATTTTGGTTTGGTTTTTTTTTTTTTAGGCTTCTGAAAATATAGATCTCCTGTTCCAGGCAGCAATGGATCTTAGCACAAGTACCAAGCCGTATGATTGTGTCACTGCTTCATATTTGTTGAACTTTTTAGTACATCATAAAGGACTACAGTGTATTTGTTTAGGAAAATGGGTTGAGTGTAATCCCCAGATGGATGAAAACACATCACTGAGTACAGTGGAGAAGAACACTTTAGCAGGTAACCCCCATGGTTTTTATATTTATTTGAAACCTTAGTACTTTTCATTAAAGCTTTTGGTAGGGGCATAATGATTAAGAGATGCCTATTTCTAATAGGATTTTATTTTGTTTTGCTGTTAAGAAGCCAGGTGCCTTAGTAAGGTCTTAATCTAGTCCTGTTCACGTTGAGGCTATTGAATGTTTCTTAGAGGATGACTTTTGCTACTGTTTTGATCAGAAAGTGATATTGGAGCCCTGGTAGCCAACCTAATGAAGCTGTGCACGATCTCTAAAAGTCCCTTCCAACCCCTACCATTGGATTTTCCACAAGTGTAGGATCTGAGCTGTGCTTTTCACAGCTGCTATTTGATTTGGATAGACAGATTCAGTTGACTGAAGGAAGAAATGTTGCTGAAGTTTAGGTTACTGAAAATCAACAATAACTTCCATTTAACTGACAAAACAGTGAAAAGTGTAAACAAGGAAATTGCTGTACATCTTCAATTGAATTGTTATGTAAGCAGGCTTTATTCCTAATTGTTTAAAGCAGATTTGTTTATTAGAAAATGCAATATATGTATGTATGTATACTGCAAATCTGTTCTTTTAAAATTTTTAGTTATCAAGCTTTTGTTGATGAATGTCGAAGAAGAAATATTTCAAGCTAAGAAGTCTCTGCTTCAAGCAGCAGCATCATTCCCAATGTATGGGAGAGTGCATTGCATAACTGGGGCTTTGCAGCAATTGCCTTTTAAGTAAGTAAAACATCCCGCTACATAGTAAATCATTACTCTGTGTTTAGGCACAATATAAGAGCTGCTCAGGTGAACATGGAAGCATACAGTGTTGCTATGGAATCCAGGACTTGCAACTTTTAGAAACCTTACTGGCTGCAGCACTATTTAGCGAGCTGTTGGATACTTCCTTTCCATGTGTTAAACTCAGTCTTAGGACATTTCAAACCGTACTCTTATTTATACTTTTTATAAATACTCTTGTGGAAGTATTTGTAAATTCACTTCTTTCTTTTAAATATGTAATAGTTTTTAATCCATGCTGTGCAGTTTTTTGTGATTTTTGGGTTTTTTTTGTTTTTTTTTTAAGTAACTTGACTTTGGTAGCTGAATGGAAGGAAATGGTTGCCAGGCTCATTCTGATGTCATATAAACTCTCTGCTGTAGTGTCACCCGTAGTACAGAGCTCATCTCCAGAAGGTCTTATTCCAATGGATAGTGATTCAGGTAAACAAAGAAAGACAACACCAAAACAATTTTGATGGAATCTGAAGCACGTCAAGTTCTGTTTGTCTTAAAGGGATTCAGAGCTAAAACTAGAATCCTTTCCTTTCAACTTCTCATTTTATGTCACAGTCTTAAGCCAATCTTTTAACTTCTGATAGAGATTGTCTTGACTTCTGCACTAAAGAACCCCAAACATTTGCAGATTGTGTTGTTGCATCTGTTTCAGAACAGATGAATATAAAGTCCAATTTTCTTTCTTCTTTAATCCTTGTAATCACGATAGTTTTAAAAGTTTTTTGTTAGTGGTAATAACTTTCCCTTTTCTAACATACTCAAAGTAAATTACATTCCTATAAAAAGTGAAAGTAAGAAACTGAAAGTGTCTTAATTATTTCCTGTGTTTTATGTGTAGAAAGTGCAGATCGTTTACAGATGATTCTGCATGAGATTCAGCCACAGGACACGAATGATTATTTTGTGCAAGCAAAAATTTTGGAAGAAGTAGAGACTGAAAAGCTGGCTGAGCACAGGCCAATGGAAAACATTTGCACAGAAATAAGAGGTAAATCCAAAACTCTATTAGTGATTAAATCAAGATATTCTTTATAGAGCAGGCATTTTATGTGGGTGATCAAAATTGGAAGGTATTTACTCCGCATAATGTTTCAATTCTTACATAAATCTGTTAGAAGCTAGTTATTCATGGATTTAAAGTTAGTTATTCATGGTTTTAAAGACCAATTCACCTTTTTTTTTTTTTTTTTTTTTCTTTCTGGAAGATTGTGGCTAGTCTCTCTAGAGCACAAGTGAAAATGAGTTGTTTTGATACTGGCCTAGATTCTCTTGCCATAACTGTGTTGGCCAGGTAATCTTTAACAACTTTTCTGTCAAGCAACGCTTTTAATGCGTTTCGTGCTTAACAGTGTTAGCATGATTTCCCTCTCACAAGGCTAGTGGGGAATATGTTGACACAACAAAACTTGCTACATAAAATTCCATAAGCAGAAGCTTCTGTTGGGGAGATTGCAGTGGGAAAATGTTAGATTGTTTTTGTCTGCTTTAATGAATAGCAGCTATTAAATTTTTATGATGATGAAGAAATTGTAAACTTTGGCATATGTAGTGTGTGCCAGATTGACTTTTTATGGAATATCTGTACATTTTAATAGTTTGTGCAGGCATTTTAAGTCTTAAATATTTGACCTTTATTTCCTTACACATTTTTTTTTTTTCAGTGTTTAGAATAGTTTTGGTTGTGCCATATGTTTTGTTTCATGGTCTGTAAACACGGTCAAGTGGTGCAGTGGCCACCAGATGGGGATATTGTGTTAGGAATGTGGTGCCTTTGCCAGGCCTCTTTCTGTGGGGGCAGCTGGGCTAAAAACCAGGTAACATACAGCGAGTGGTGAAATGATGATGTGAAGTGATGATTGACGTGGAGCTTGTTGGAGCTTGGCTCCAAAGTTGGAGGTGTTTGTGTAGTGTTGTGTGCGGATGAATACCATTTGTGACCAAAGGACAGGGCTCTCTAGAATAGCAGTTTCCTGATAAAATGGTATACATCTGCATCTTCCAAGCAAAATCAAGTTCAACGAGTGTTTGGGAGTTGAATCAGTGTCAGCAAAACAGAATTATCTTTTGAGTTAACAAGTTTAGAATTTGTTTTTCATAGTTGG
The DNA here is from genome assembly GCA_013401255.1 of Urocolius indicus. Taxonomy (NCBI): domain Eukaryota; kingdom Metazoa; phylum Chordata; class Aves; order Coliiformes; family Coliidae; genus Urocolius; species Urocolius indicus. The sequence goes on from WBNH01001292.1 coordinate 38,021, forward strand.
GTTTTTTTCAGATCAGGCTAAATGAAGTTTAAATTACAAAACTTTGTCTGGAAACCTTGAGTTTACACTGTTTAATTTATTGGCTTTTATTTTTAAGGTAAAGAAAGGCAAACATGTGATGTCACAGCTCAAATGGTGCTTGTATGTTGCTGGAGAAGCATGAAGGAAGTATCTCTGCTTTTAGGGACACTGTGTAAACTTTTGCCTTTACAGGCTACATCTGAACCTTCAGCTGGGTTGATTACTGTAGAACAGGTAGGGAAGTATTTATTTTTTTTTTTTTTTACAAAACCATTTCTTTCTTTTTGGGTAGTGATATTGGAAGGCAACTTTCAGAAAACTGTTTTTTTTTTTAAATTCTGTATGGGAAAAATCTTTTGTTATTTTTTTCTTGCCATGTTCTCACAATTGTCATGTTTTCTTGTACTTGGTTAACAGTCTACATTTTTATGAAGTGGTATTCAGAAGACATAACTATAGTAGTAACAGATAAGTGAAAAAAAATATTGAACAAAGCTAACAAACGTCAGGGATATTAATTCTAATTGTGTTGAATTATTTATAAGATGTATGCCATGTTTAGCCAATGCCTGTCTGCCTGCTTCCTTCCCTCCCCCTCTCTCTGCATATATTGGGCATTAGTAGAGTTGCTAAAAATCTTCTAAACTGACTTCATATTCAAAATTATTTTTGTTTCATTTTGAACTCTGGATGTTGAGATTTTACTTAAAGCTTTCCATTAACTGAACTTAATAATCAATAATTCTGAAAGTCAAAGATGCTGACTTAGTTGTGTTCTTGTCCTCCATAGGAAAGGGAATTACGGGTAATTTGTATATTGTATGACTCTTTCCTCCATTTATTTTTTTTTTTCCCTTAAAAGATCAGCAATGGTAATATGCCATCTGGGTCTCTTGTAGAGTGTTTACAAGAAATTAGATTACCACAGGCATTTATTTGGGAAATATTTTGTGTTTATTAAATTTCTGTTTTTAAGTGATGACCTTTTCATTTCCATACGATTTCAACAAAACCAGTCTTTACATGGAAGACTGAAATATGCAAGGCATACCACTTTTTAACTTCATTTTGCTTCTTACAGAAAATACTTATTCAGTTTTTCCTTAGGTATTAGAACTTTCTATTTTAAGTAATAGTATAATGTACTGCAGATTTTTTTTTCTTAATCTTACCTAATGTTGTGGTCCCATGGAGATAATTTTAGTATCTTTATTCTTGCATTATTTCTACACTCATGTTTCCATCTGGTTAACAGCTGTGCTTGTATTGTTGCCGTGGTCTGGAGGATAGATGAGAGTACAGATACGTTTTTCCACCATTACATTCCTTAATCTGCTTCAAGACAAAAAGGAATCGGATACTAGAATGAGTGAGCTCTGACTGTAGAATCTCTGTCTTTATTTAGAATGCAGACATTAGTAGTTGTCCTTTCGGAAATGCTATGTTATTAAGCCACATCTCTTTTTTTCCTATAGCTTCCTCATAAGATTCTTTATGCTTCTGATGTCTTCCTGTAAAACGGCATATCTGCATTCTAATTTGAAAAATGCTCATTGATGAGAAGGCAGTTGAAATCCTGATTTTCCTCAGGCTTGCAAGGAAATAAAATTTGGCTGAATGTACAATGAATATTATAGGAGAAAGTGTGGGCATTTTCTCTGCACTGTTTGTACCTGGCATTACACTATCGTACAATAAAAAAAAAAAAAAAGAGATACCAACATAAATGACTAGTAAAGTCAATACCAGAACCATTGTGGATTTAGACTTCTATTAAATGCTTTTCTGTGTTGAGAAATAAGAGCATTAGATTTTGTTATCTTACGCATGTGGAGCTTTCCCTTAAAGTTGGTGGTATTTTTTTTTATTTTGTGTTAAAAGAGATGTAAGAATACAGAGGGGAAAAACTTGAGAGAAATCTTGATCATATTGCCTGGAGTCATGGCTAAGTAATTGTTGAGAAAAGTCTAGTACTTTGCCATTCTGTGGCATCCTGTTGAAATGCCTTCCTTGACTTCTACCTTGCATCATGTCCAGGACAGTAACTGTGTTAAATTTTACCTTATGAGATCACTGTTATTGTCACAATTTATTCAGACAAAATATCATTTGATATTTTTTGATAGGAGCATTGAGTTTGCTCATAGTCTTTTGATTACTTTTACCCCTTTTTAAACTGAGCAAATGACAAGACAGCGTCTTTTAATGCTCTTCCACTTTAAGAAGGGCACAACAGAACTGTGATTCTTGGTAGGCAGTGATGTTAGTTGTCCACTTGTGGCACTAATTGATTCCTCCTTGTAGCTATCTATTGCATTATGTATCTATATAGGAAATGTTGTCAGAGAGGCAGCTTGTTTTATACTGGTTTTGGGTTTTTTTTTTTTACTAGGTAATTGGGAAGTTGAGATGATAACGAATTTGCACTTTGCTTAAGAGATTGGGTTTGCATGATATTTGAGCACATTGACCGTAACATTTTCAGCTCCTTAGTGTGGAGATGACTGTATAGAGGAGTCTCAGAATACTATATTTGAATTGACAGTCCTAGAAAAGTTCTGCTTAAACATAAGGAAAAAACTTTGTATTGTGAGGATGAGGGAGCCCTTACACAGGCTGCCCAGGAAGGCTGTGGAATCTCCTTCCCTGGAGGTTTTCAAAACCCTGCTGGATGTGTTCCTGTGTGAGCTGATCTAGGTGAATCTGCTTTAGTAGGGAGGATGGGACTAGATGGTCTTTAGAGGTTGCTTCCAACCCTTCCATTCAGTGATTCTGTGAAGGCCTAAGCCATTTTGTGATGGCTACTTTGCCTTTAAAAACAGACATTGGAAGTGCCAAGTTTTTTCTGAAGGACTCTCTGTTCAAGTATGTATTTATCTTTCACTCTCCATCTGACTGTTGATGTCCAGAGATGACAGACTCAAAGCTTTGCCTGTTACCATTTGGTAGTAACCACCAGCAAAGTGATACCTAATGAAGACTGCATTGATTTTGTCATGTGACTTGCAAATCATGAGACAATGCTCCAAGCCTGGAGGCACTTTTAGCTCTTCCTCAAACTCCTGTTTATCTTACTTCTGAAGTTTTAAGATGATTTTGGGAGATAGGCTTGCCAGAGCCATGTACTGAAGTGGAAAGGGACAGGCAGCAAAAGTAAAGACTTAGTACTGTCCCCATGCCAGGGTTTCTGCTTGTGTTAACCCAACCCTTGTAGTGGAGCGTGCAAATACGCAGAAGACTTGTGAAGTGCCGACAACCCTCAGTATTCGTTACTTGTTTGTGCCACTGGTGCAAAAGTGTGGCTCACATTGCTGCTTTGGACTTTGAGTTCTATTCAAGGAAGAATTTAAAGCAAACTAACAAACAGCCCCCCCCCCAAAATAAAAACCAGTCTCTCCTTCGTTCTTAATGTCCTGAGGAGAAAGACTGATTACTTCAGTATGGTTGGCAATAGATCACTAGCTACTAGTTGTTTCTAACTGTGAGGTGCTTTTGCAGTCTTTTTTTGGGTTTAAAGCCCTCCTCTCCTAACAGTTTGAAAGAAAATACCCTCTAGAAGGATCTTACATTAGTGGCATCTTACTGCCAGGAAAAGAAGATATAGAGGCACAAATGTACCAACTGCTTCTTAGAGGACTTTCAGAACCTCTTATACAGAATTTGTATCTTGAATACTGAGATTATTTGTCTCAGCAGCAGGCAGGGTCCTATAAATTGATGATTGTTGCATTAGTAAGGCTAACCTGTTGTACTCTAGTTCTTTGATCAAGATACTCAAATCTATTTAAGATATTTGCTCCCTACTCCGTATTTGAATGTTTTGACTTGAAGTCCAGTGTTATTTCTTGTGTAAGCGAAGCTGGTAGGATAACCTTTTCTTATGGATCTTTGTGATGTGGAAAATGTGAATTTTTTTACTTGTTCTCCGTTCTAACATATGAAGTACTGGTTATGCACCTGCTTCTGGACCAGTCCTATGTCATTTGCAAGAACTGAGTTATGGCAGTACTTTTGCTTCAAACACTGTCCTGTGAGTGGAGATGGATGTGTAAGAGAGTGATTTGAAGTAAGCTTTCTAGTCAATGTGGCTGTTGCAGAAAACTCAGAAATATAAATAGTAAAGTTCAAAGTTAGGTGACCTGGGGAAAAAAAAGAATCGGCATGAATTATTCTAACAACATCAGAGTGGTGATGGTGGAACGGGACTAATTTGATTTGCATGTGTATGATTGTCTTGGTTTGGTTTTGTTTACACATCTAGAGAGTTAGTTAATCTGTAGGCTGGTGCATTCTGGAAAAAGGGCACTTAGTTCTGCTTTTGGGTTAGAAAACTGAAACCTTCTAGGTACATAAACTACCATAAAATCCACTTAGGAAAATAACTGGTTCAAGTCGACTACCTCCAGATATTGTTTGTTTCAAATTAGGTAGGTTTTAGCTGCGGGAAACAATAGCAGATTTTGTCTCCAATTCTTTTTTAAAAAATTATTGCAATCTCATTGCTTGTGTAATACGAAATACTTAATAGTAGAATGGAAAACCATGTAGCTAGAGAAAACATTAACATTTCTGATTTCTTAATTACTTGTCAGACTGTTGCATACTGTTGTTCTTTTTAAATAACAGAATAAGCAAAATTTTATAAGGAAACTTGATATAATTTTATACTTGGTTTCACATAAAAGCTTTGAAGAACCTTTTGCTTAGGAAAGATTGCTGGAGAAAAATTGGCATAATAGAATTAAATATGTGCTATGTGTCTTAAGCAAATGATATTGTAAGTTTGATTTAGACCTGGAAAATTAATGAGAATTATAGAAAAAGAAATTTAAAAAGTAGAGTGAGATTGTGTAGAACTGTTAGCTTACAAACAAGTTAAAAAACTTGGTATCCTAATACAGCTCTAGAAAGTAACTATCAGTGAAAGTTTAGCTATAGGATGTAGCTTTTTGAGGCTGATATTTCTGTTTACTACACACACACACACACACACACAACACGTTCTTTTAATTTTTTTTCTAATAATCCAAGGCAATTATGCAGAATATTACAACCTCAAAAATAGCTAAAGTAGATTTGTTTCCCATATGCACAATTTCTGAAGTTTAAATTTCTTATTTTTCTCAGATATATTTGTAGCTATTTATTTCTGCTGTTACGATTTAGTAGTTACTTTCCTTGGGATTTTAGGTAAGAGTGAAGGCAAATAAGAAAGATTCTATGTTTGTTCCTTCCGAAAATCAGAGTTGTCCCTTTCTTTTCTTAAAATCTGAGTTTATGCCTTTTGGACAAATCACTAGTTTAATGGTTGAGGTTCTTTTTTCTCCCTTTTTTAAAGAACATAGCAGTATCCCTTTAACCTGAAAAAAGTAAATGCAGTATTTGTTATCCTTCAAGTAAATGGTGGTTTGGTCTTATTTTTTTATGGCAAGACTTCTAATGGCTTTTTGCTTTAGACAGTGGCCTTTCCAGGCAAGGGAAGAATTGCAGCTTTTAATTGCAGAAATATCTTCCATATATAAATGAACTATCTCTATATAGTAAATTCCCTTTTTTTTTTTCTCTTTTTTTCAGGTTAAAAATATTGGAAATTACTTCAAACATCATCTGCTGCAATCAAGGCACAGAGGTGCATTTGAATTGGCATACGCTGGCTTTGTGCAACTTACAGAAATGCTTTCCAGGTAGAAGATGGGCAGTTTACTATGTTTTCAATATAATGACTTTACCAAACTATGGTATCGATACTGAAACTAGCTGTGCAAGCAGATCCTTGATTTCAGTGGATTTTATTCAGATTTGGTGTAGGCATGATTATGACATTAGTTATATGACATCTGTGACTTGGACAGTCACTCTAGGTTAGAGTTGGTGCTTGGGCATTGAAAGATGATATGGATATTTAATACTTGTTGCATTTTTCTCTATTTGTGCCATATTAGTTTACTGAACAGCTTTCAAAAGCTCTTGGGAAAAGTACGATTATAGAATTCTTCCCATTCATCTCACCTCTCTTTCCCCGCCCTTTTTGAAAATGAATGCCAGACTTTTTGTTTCAGCCAGGATGTTTTCCTGGAAACTTTGAATACTGTCACTGGGTTGTGTATTCTGACATTTGGAAGACTACTTGGCAGTGCATCCCAAGATGTGATATGCAGTCTTCTTAAATTTCTTTTTTTTCTTTCCCCTTGTAGCTTTATACTTTCTTAGAAGAACTTGATAAATAGAATTATCCTGAGGTCTGGGCCAAGAGCATCGGAATTTCCATTACATGCTTAGTTGCCTATGTCAAGTATTGGTAATATTTCTTTGTGATATACAGTGATTATATCACATCCATTTTTTAATGAGACAAATCAAAATCTTTGCTGACTTTGTGAGTTTTGGTGGTTGTTTTTTTAATATAATTTTTTCAAAGACCAGTCAAATTTCCATTGGAAGTACTTTTAACTGTTTTCACAACAATGCCTGGTTAAGTAACAGATGTTTCCCTTTTGCCCCAGGTTGGCCAGTTTGAAGCACTGACTTACTTCTTGGGGTTTTTTTGGGATGCAGAGAAAGAAAGAGAGATTTAGTTTTACTTGTGATGTTGTTGATTTTTTTTTTTTTAAAGTAAAAATAATCTGGTGATGTAAACAGTTTTGGTGTTTTTAGTACTGACCAGCTAGCTTCACTGTGTGTCCTTTCAGATAGTTTTTCCAACAGAATGGAAGGGTTGGTCTCCTTTTATGTACTAGCAATCTGAAGCATTTTAAATTGCCTCAAGTAGTTTGTTGAGAACTCACAAAACCTTACCCTACACTTAATTATTTATTTAAAAGGGAGAAAAAAAAACCCCACAACTGATGTATGGTACAGTTCTTGTTTATCCTTTTCTTTGTCTATATAGATTATATAGGTTTGTGTAAATGTTGTGTTCTTGTTCTGTATTATGAAAACTTGTTCAGGAAGTTTTAAGATGATTGTTTGGTTATATTCTTTGTGCTGGCTTCTTATTAACTTTTCTGCTGGGCTGGAGCTTTCTCATTTTCTGTGCTGTGAGTCTTGATAGAGCAGCTTCTACAGTAAGTGAGAAAAGGCCTGCCAAGATGAGTGACTGGTAACATATCATGGACAACAGCTGAGGTGATCCTGCTAGTGGTTATAGTGTCACATCAATTAGTGAATCTAGTTTGAATGAGCTACAGAGCAGATACTTCATCCTTTTGACTTTTCCATGTCATACAAAACCTTGTTCCTCTGTCTGCTGCATATTTCTGGCTGCTGTTTATGGATACTGTAGCACACTAGGCACCAGTTCATTCAGTCTTCTAAATTGAATGCTGCTCTTGCAACGGGATGCTGCTCTTGCAGTAGTGCTTTTTTAATTCAAAAACCCACAATCACCAAAACCTCCACTCCCAACAGCCAAGTCTTTCATTTTTTTAGTGCTTCTCTTGCAGAACTGACATCATAAATTAAGACTTTCTGTACCGTTATCTGAATCTAGTTTTGTATGTGAAACTTGCTTTTTCCAAAAGGAGAAATAAGTTCAGATAACAAAATGTGAAGCATTTAAGGCATTAGTCTTTTTTGACACAGACTGTGACAAATTAAAATGTACCAATAGCTGTAGCTGGTATTTTTTATGTCAGGCAGCATTTCATTGAATCTTCGTTAAATCAATACAGTATTCCCTATAAAGTAAGCTGTTAACAATATAGAATGCATAGAAATGATCCCTGGATATTGAAGGGCATTATCCTGGTTATGCTGGATGTGAATTGACATGCTCAACAGGCAGCTCAATACTGCACAGTCGCCCCACAGTGAGATGAGGAAGAGAATTGAGGAGGGAAAAAAAAAGGAAAATTCATGGGTCAAGATAAAGACAATTCAATAGGACAGAAAAAGAAGGGGAAATAATAATAATATAATTAGAATACACAAAACCGTGCACAATGCATTTGCTCGCTACCTGCTGACTGATGCCCAGCCAATTCCCAAACAACATCCCCAGCCAGCATTCATCTTACTTACTGAACGTGACATCATATGGTATGGAATATCCCTCTGTCTGCTTTCATAGAATCACAGAATGGCAGGGGTTGGAAGGGATCTTTCGAAATCATCTAGTCCAAGCCATTCTGCAGAAGCAGGTTCACCTAGATCAGGTCACATAGGAACATGTCCAGGCGGGTCTTGAAGACCTCCAAGGAAGGAGACTCCACACCCTCCCTGGGCAGCCTGTGACAGGGCTCTCTCACAGTAAAATAGTTTTTTAAATGGAACTTTTTATGTTCCAGCATCATCCCATTACCCCTTGACCTGTTGCTAGATACAACAAGACAGCTTTGGGTCAGCTGTCCTGGCTTCTTGTGTCCCTCAGCCTCCTCACTGGTGGGGTGGTGTGAGAAGCTGAAAAATCTTTGACTTAGTATAAATGTGGCTTAGCAACAACCAAAACGTTATTCTCATCCTAAATCTGAAGCACAACACTGTACCAGCTACTAGGAAGAAAATGAGCTGTATCCCAGCCGAAACCAGGACATGAATTAAATGTGTGTTGATGTAAAAAAAAAAAAAAAAGATTCCATGGTTGTTTAAACTACTTTAGTTTCACAGGACTTATTCCTTCATGAGATTGGAGAGAGTCTATCAGAGGAATAATGGGGTTTTTTTTTTAAATACCTTTTACTACCACTAGTCTTTTTGAGGGGAGAAGAAGTGATCCAGACAGGTGCAGCCTCAGTAGTTTGGTCTCAGTCAATATGTAGGACTATGTAGAACAAACTTTGTAGGGAAGCAAAGTAAAAGGCAGGAAATACTGGAAAATGTATAAAATGTGCTGTCAGTTTATAGTAGAATCTCTGCATGGCAGACTAACTGTTTTTCTTTGATTTTCATTTTAAAAATTTCTTTAAAAAGCTGAGGCAAGCGTAGACCAAATCTACCCAGACTTCAGAAAAAATCCTGGTATGTTTTTTTTTCCCTCTCTCTTTTTTCTGCCATTGTATTTAATGCATCACAATCCTCTTAAAAACAGCTTTATGTTATGTTGTAAAACGAAGAGCCAAGCTTAAGGCAATTTCTTCTTCTCTGGAAGTTATTAAAACATATATATATCATCATCCAAAAAAAAAAAAAAGTGCTTAGATTTAAAGTAATTTTTCTTTCTTGAATTAACAGTTCTCCAAAACAGTTTTTTGATCATGCATACTGCTTAGTTCAAGTACAGCATGTATTCCTTTGGGAAGAGCCAGTTTACAAGAACCAGAGGGCAGCTCTGTGGAAATATATTTGTTTCAGTAAAATATGGTACTTGCCAGGAAATATGGGTCTCAGGGCTAATATTTGTATTTTAAATGATGGAGAAAGGAGACTGCTAACAGAATATCAAGTGACTCTTTGGCTTGGTACTCTTGGGATATGAAGAGTGTCTTGAGGCTCTTCTCCAAAATGGTTAAGTCGCTCAGCAAATGCAGATGCCCTGCAAGTCTGAGTGTCTCAGAGTCCTTACACTTATCCTACGTCAGCTGAGAGGCTTCACTCTGCAAGTAAATCCAAACTGGCCTACCTCTTTCTGTATCTGCCAGGCTCTCAGACAGTCTTGAAGCATGTGTACAAGAATCTATATGAATTTACTGAATCCCAGAGGAGAAGGCCCTTGTTTGGGGCAGCTAATGGTAACATATAGCTTGAACATGATACTTGGTTGACAGAATTGAGTACAAGACCTGCAGAATCATCCTTGACATGTTTAGATCGTTCTTTCTTCAAGACTCAGTGAAAAGTCTGTCACTACTGCTGTGCCAAATCCGTTTCCGATGCTTTTATGAATGATTCCAGTTGAACGTTGTCCTTCACTTTTCTAGCCAAACATTTTCTTAAAACTATGGGCTGGAATATTTACCATCTGAGCTTTATTTTAGCTATACAACCCTGAAATACCAATCTTTGTAAGAACGGAGCAATGGTATTCAGACCTGTCTGAGTTAGTGGTGAAAGAAAAATCTTTCCTCCACAGAGATTTCTTATGAACCTCATGAAATTGGATCTCTGTCTTGACATTTGGATGTAAATTGCTGAGTCTGCTTTAAGTATGTGAGTTACTGTTCTTCCTTTTCCCTGTTCATGTGCCTTCTGGCAGTGTAATGCTCCTTTGTTGTGCCTGCTTAATATTATCTGTGGCTGAAAACCATACAGTTAGGAAAAAAGCAATGTGCACATGAATGAAATAAGCAATGCTTTTTTGAAAAAAATAAAAACAAAACTTTCCTGTCATAGGACCTGAGAAATCACAGATACTCATTTGGTCCGAAAACATGTTGGTTTGGGAAAGTACCTGGAAACCTCTGGACGTCTATTTTAAACTTACATCTCCTGTAGTCCTAATAAATACCCAGATAACTTCTGTGTTTCAAATGGTATTCTCCCTGTTTTGCTTTTATTTTATTTAGTGAAGCTCTTCTGAGAGATGAAGCAAAACATAAGGATTTCTGGAAATCTCAAAATCATGGTGTGGCATAGATGTGGCTGTAGGGCCACAGAATGCAAGGGGAAGGTTTAGTAAGAGTGATGTCGTACAGTACAATGTATTTATTTAGGAATAAAATACTTTGAACATTTTAAAATGTTCAAATTGGAGCTTAAATTGCACTATGTGAATGCTATTTTATCTTCTACGTGGCAGGACAATATCATATAGTTTTCTGCAAAACTGTAGTGGTAAAGAAAAACACTGCTTTGATTTTACAAATGTTTAATCCAGTATCAGTGGAAATTATTCATCTGTACATAGGCTGGGTCTTCTGTAATATTTCTCTTGGGGAACTGGGAGTAGTCCCTCCTAATCCTTTGCATTAGACTTTTAAGACTCACTTTGTTGCTCTGAAGTGAGTGTGGCTTTGCCTTCCCAGGCCTCTACAGTTTGCTAAGAAAGGCCTATTGGCAAACTTAAAAATCATTGATGGACTTTCTAGTGAAATTTTCTAGAATTGGTTCTAACTTTTCAGCAAATGTGTTATCAGAGATGTGAAGGATACAGTCTTAAAATGGGGAGAAATCAACTGGGAGGAAAAAAACCTTATGTGTTCTTATGTATTGCGATGCTTTGTAGGGTTTGGGAAGTAGGCTATATAATGAAGTACAAGGTACAATGTTAAGGCACTGCTCAGCTAAAGTTCTGTTACTTTTTGACACTGTTCATATTTTCCCCCCATTTCTTTTCTTGTTTAGTGGCAGATAATGTTATTACCTCTCTGAAATTTTAGGCCACTCAAAGGTCTCTCTGCTCTTCTTCAGTGCTAGAGAAACCTCAAAACGGCACCTTTCTCAATGCGTCTATGTACTTTGGAAAATGTTGCCTCGTGAGCAGATGCCATTGTGGTGGTTTGACTCTGGCTGGATGCCAGGTTCCCACACGCTGCTCTATCATCCCCTCAGCAAGCCAGGGAGGGGAGAAAATAAGCCTCGTGGGGTGAGATAAAAGCAGTTTAATAGAGAAACAGCAAAGCATGAGAAGTGAAGCAACTCTCTACTTCTTATCAGCAGTGATGTCCAGCCAGTTCCCGAGAAGCAGGGTTGCGGCATGTATAACGGTTGCTTTGGAAGGCAAAAGTGAATCACAAATACTTCCCCTTCCTGCTCCTCTCCCTGAGTTTTACATTGCTGAGTTGTTGTCATATGGTATGGAATATCTCCTTGGTCAGCCTGGGTCAGCTGTCCTGGCCATGGCCTTTCCCAAGATCCTGCCCACCCATAGCCTACTGGTGAAAGTAGGGGAAGAAATCATGGAGGGACAGCCATGATGCTGTGAAAGCAGTAGCCAAAACATTGATGTGCTATCAGTACATGTTTTTAGCCACCAGCAGAAGGCACAGCACTACAAGGGCTGCTGTAGAAAATCACCACCACCTCAGAATCAATACAGCTATGAAAAGGAGAAAGCAAGTGAAAGGACATCATAGTTTCAGAGAAGTTCTTAAAAGTAGACATTTTCTAAGGTGGCTTGTACCTCAGATAGTAGTGTGTTTCTGGGGATAGATTCTTGTCTCCTTGTTTGTCTGAGAAGTGTCGGGAGCAGACTAAAGAATAGGAACCATATTACTTATATGAAGAAGGATAATACTCCAGGTCTATTGAGAGAGGAAAGTGGTGGAAGAAATCTTTTTTTCCTTAGATAGGGACTGATAATAGGTATACAGAATTCTGGATATACCTCCATAGAAAATGCTTCTGGTTGTGTGAATTTTATGCCACAAACCACTGACATCCAGGAAGGCCAAATCCAAGATCGACCCTTTGTTCTTAACACACCATTAATCTTGGATAGGAGAAAGTACAGCCATATGAGTCAGGGAGAAAGGTTTAGCTTTAACTTTGGATAGCTAGCCTTTTTGTACTCATTGATACTGACCACAGAAAAGGTTTTGGGTATGTATGAAATTGTTATAATCAGCAGACAGTCAGGCAGAAATTTGTGGAAAGACACTACTGCATTTTAATTGGTCAGTATATCAAGTTACTGTGGTATATTGTAATTATCAACACTATTTGTTTGATCTGATAAAAATAATGACTATTTAATTCTGGAAAATGACATTTGAGCTTGAGACCACCATTTTTATAATGCAAAGCTTCGTTATTCTCAAAATTTAGGACCACCTGCTTCTTAAGACAATATTCATCTTGCCAGACCATAAGGAGAGACAGCTGCCAAGTTTAAGGGAGTAGTCATCTCCATTGCAAAGTCAATAGTCTCTAATGTTTCTAATTTTAAAGCAGTAACTCTTTCACCTTTCTCCTTTTTTTTTTTCTAGTGGGTGACTTTGCAAGGTAGAATTACTTGTGGCAAGATCAAAGCTATAGAATTTTAAGGGTCTGAAGTTTATTGGACTTCAATGTATTTCTCCTCTTTCTACTACTACTGAAAGGGGAAAAAGCTGTGAGTTTACTTAGGAATAGAATATTCAGTATGCTACATAGCAACCTTTAAATATTTCCTTAATGCTTTACTTTGTGTACCTCTGCACCACTGCAGATGTGAGTATATATTGTGGGGTGTTTGATTTAATACTAAGGTAGCATAATAAAGAGATATGAGCACTGTTCTTTCTGTGGCTAAACTTAAGGCATTTAAATTCAGCCTAACGAAGGAGGTAAGACCAGGCACAGACATGATCAGAAGCAGCAGCTTTTGCAGTATGTGCTGATGTGGATGAATAGAGATGTGAAGTAGAGTCTAGCTGCAGAGACCCGCAGAGGAGATCCATGAGAAGTTTTGCATTGTCTCAAACCTAGAATTGTATCCTCTTGGTGTACCTGAAAGCAAGCAAAGGAACATGTTCTGAAAGTAAGCAGGGGAAGCTAATTATCAGTAACAGAAAAAGCAAAGAAAAGGGAACTCACCGTTGGTTTCCAGATTAATTTGATTGCTTGCTTTTATGTGTGGTTTGAGTTGACATTGCCTTTGTGTAGCCGTGTTTCTCTCGTGTTCTGGACTGATGGTTCACAATGCTGCTCGTTGTTTTGAAGAGATGCTGCTCTTCAAAAATGGAGAGAAGGCCTGGCAACAGTGTAAGAAAGCTGTGGTGGAAATTACTGAAGTGTAAGAAGTTTGCTGTGTCTTCTACTGACCTGTGTGACACTCTTGTGACCTTCGTTTTCTGCATTACCGATTCTTCTGTTTATTTTGTAAAAGAAGAAAAGGAGGGTGTCACTGCAGAGTAAAGCCTAATTTGTTGCTCAGGATCCAGTTTGTAGCGTACTTAAATTCTTGCCTTAATAAGAGGATGATAAAGGAGAGAGTAGATGTAGACCTTCCATTAGATTTTTGGTTTTCACTTCAGTACCTGATGCCTTTTAGCTTTTCTTTTAAATTCTTTGTTTCGGTCACCTAGACAGAGAGCTTGGTTGTAGTCTTACCATAAGGTCTCACTACTTAGTCATGGATTTAATTATAGTTTATGTTTTTAGGTAAGGCAAGTCCTGCATGATTGAGATAATTGCAGTTACATTACACACAGTGATCAGTTCTTTCTTCTACTCTGAGTCACGTGTTAAACCAGTATGACATTTTGATAACAATGCTCTGTTAACAGAAATTTTTGTAACAATAAATGATCCTTTTGGAACGTTGACATAAGATTAATGAGCTGGTCTTGCATACTGAATATGGTACATTTCATCGAATTGATCAGAACAATCAAATTTTGGTAGGTTTGAGGCCTCCTTATCCTTTGAAGTCCTTTACTTTCAGGCAATACTGAGTTTTATAACTGCAGATAAGTATTTGATGATAGAAGAGCAGTTTAGGTACTTTACCAAAAGTTTGACAGGCATAGTACTTTAAAAAGAGCAGTTATGTCTTGTTTTTCATTTCTGCTCTGAGGTTTGCTGGGCTATTTACATTATATGGACCTACTCTGACGGACTTCAATTTTGTTTTGTATGGATATAAACATAATTGTGTATGTTAGTTAATGTAAGGGTCAGGCATCAGCTCCTGTCTGACCACAAAGATGGGAATTTGTGAAGTGTCAGTTCCTACACAATGGCTGATGCATATATCTTTGTTTTCTTCTCCAGAACAGAATAGTAGTTCTTGGCAGAAGTGAACAGTTGAGAGTGCTGAAACACGCAATCCTGAGTTCTATTCAGTGAAATATTTATTTCTAGTGGCACTTAATGAGTAAGATTAATATCATTTGTGTGGTTCCTTTTGCAGTTTCTGTCTTATTTCTTAAAACATCTGCACATACGCATGGTGATACTCACATGGAGTAAGAAATATTTATTAAGGTCACTAAAAGCTTTCTTTGACTCTGTCCTAGTTTCTTATGTATTTGTTTCATGTAGATGTAACAGTGAGAGTCTGCGCAAGATGCCAGAGCAGTGGTTAAGCTGTGTATTAGAGGAAATCAAGTCTTGTGATCCCTCTTCTACCCTCTGTGCAACCAGACGTAGTGCGGGAATCCCATTCTACATACAGGTACTGGCTAATGTTGTCGTCTCTCCCTTAACTTTTTGTTTTAATCTCCTTTTTGGTGAACACACATCTGTATTTATTTTTATTGCTTCAACTTGTTTTGGTCAAACAGTTACTTTTGTTTTCCCTTGTGCAAGCAAGAAGCCACATGAAATTAAACCGTGTTTGGCACTGTTTAGCGCTGCAGTTGTATGGACTGTTGGGGTTTTTGACTTGAGGTAGATTTGAGTAACTTTTCAAAAGACTGAGCATAGGCTATGTGTGGCCACTGTAATAAACCTAGCAAATTCATAAATTAATACACAGATTACATAAGGCTCTGTTAACTATATAACACTGTGCTTCTTCCATGAGAAGCGGGTAGTAATAATATGAACAGACCATCATAGATTTTTAAAACAGCAGCCTAGTCCTCTCAACAGTAATAAAGCAAGATCAAGTAATAGTCACACTAACTGATCTTGACTGAGAGTCTCGAGTGGAATGAAGACTTGCATCGCTGAGTGTGGGGCCATGCTCTTGCTCCCCATGTTACTGTCAGTTCCACACATCCCAGCGCCTGGCTGCTGCCAGGTTCAGAAATGATGGCAGATTGGCTGGCTGGCAGTGTTTTGTCTCTGCTCAAGGTACCTCCTCCTACTGAGTGCCTCACAGTGGTGTGTAGCAATCCATCTGCATCCTTGTGGGGTCAGTTGGTACCACAGATCACACTTCATCTGTTTCCGTGTCTTTGCGCTTTAAAGCAGCCGTAGTTACTTTCCCCTAAGTTAGCTTTCATCGTTTTAATTTTCAACCAGTTTTCTAAGATAGTAGTCCAAGATTAACTACACAATTTGTAACTTTCTCCACTTGCTGAAGTATAGTTTCAAGCATGTTCCAAGAATCCGAGGGACTGCTGGGAGCAAGCTTTCTTTGCCAGAATAATTCATCTTGCTTGTTTTCCACTCAGAGTTTGCCCTGAGAAAGTTGAGACAGCTTGCTTCTGTCTGACCTCTCTTATGTCAGTCACAGCCAGCTCCTGGCTTTGCTAGATGTGTGTGTGCTAGGCAGCGGAGATCAGACATTGGTTTTAGAGATCTTTAGCTGCTGAAATTGAAAACAAAAAATATATTTGTCTTTTATATAATTTAAGTTGCCTGCAAAACAAATTTGGTGATTTCATGTCTTCTGGTTTCCCCATTCACACCAGAGTCTGAATTCTGTAAGCATTAGCTAGTGTTAATTCTGAGAATGTGCGTGTTTAATCAATTTTTCATCTAATAATTAGACTGTTCAGTGTAAGGTGTAGGTGGACCCAACAGTGTCCCTTTGTAGAAAACATGTTTGTAGCTTGCAGTTGGCCTACATTACTGAGTCCATATGGCAAAGCTTGCACTGTGCCGTAGCTGTTTGGATAAACAGGTCAGATGCTTCTATTTTGACATCTTTGAAAGAGCATGAAGTTAGTCTAGTCAGTTAATGTGGGAGTTTGAAATGAACTTTGAGATTAGTCTGAAATAATCTATTTTATTGTAATTTTATTGTAAAGAGAGGCGATAATGTTCTTTGGCAATAGTTCTGAATGTGCCTGTAGCACTCAGTAAAATGAATTAAGCCTTAAAGAGCCTGTTGCATTTAGATAATAAAAATACAAGTTGTAATGCATATCCTAACAATCCTATAATAAGGTTATTTTATTAATGCATAAAATTGAGGCTCGGTGTGGTCTCGTTGCCATCTGCTTCCTGTGACATTTCTTCTTGTTTTACTAAAACACATCTGTTTTAATGATAATATGTAATTTTGAATGATGTACTTAAAATAGAAACATTATTACCTAATTTTACAAAGGTGCAGCTTCACTTAGTGGATGAGAAGATGGTGGGAAAGTACTAGTTACAGCCTTAATGTTTTTAGGGTATGAAATTTTAGTCTTCATCCTCTTCTATTTTTATGCTTTATGAATACTCTTTTTTCCCCCACCTCCCCTCTCTCCCATCATTAAAGGTGGGACTGGAAGTGACAGTGACTATTTCTGGGTTTCAGCCTAACCCCTATACTTCATTTAAATTGCAGTGTATCAATTTGGTTGTTATTATGTGATGTAAAGTACTATTATATGTCTTGTTTGAGCTGATATTGAACAGATTCTGGGCACCCAAACCCAAATGGTTAAAACTTTTTTTTTTGTTTTTTTTTAGAAATAAGTGATGTACTATTACCATTTGTACAAAGTTAGCTAAATTCAAGAAGCCAGTGAGAGACTGTTTTAACTCTTGACCTGAATTTTAGAGGACTAAATTAGAGTATTTTGATCTCAGATGGATGTCTTACCCATTGAACTATTATTAGCAGACGGATGCATCTCTTCTGTCCTTGTGCTGTTTGTTTTATCCTATTTTACAAACTGGGACTTATTCTTTGGCCAACCTATGACATTTTAATATGTATGTTAATAAGCTAAAAAAATACTGATACTAGGAAATGTATGTATAATATCACAAATACTTTCACTGCAATAAATACTAGGATGTTTTGGTGTGTGATAAGTTGTTATCTGTTATATACAAGCACATTTTTTTAGGCAGATAGATAGTGCGTGAGGAAAGTTTTCTTACTGAAACACTGGATGCTAAGAGGTTTTGAACAAAACTAAGAGTAAAAACTGAAACTTAGTTTTTGTAGTTTTTTTTCTTTAGTCCTTGTTTATGGTAAGAAGTTAAGCTCTAATATGGTAAATATAGGAATGTTGAGCAGAACTGGTAATAAAGAGAAATAACTACTTGTGACAATTGTGACTATTTATTTATTTATTTATTTATTTTTAATCCTTCTTTAGGCTTTATTAGCTTCAGAACCAAAGAAAGGCAAAAGAGATTTGCTGAAAATGACAATGAAAGAATTGATATCTTTGGCTGCACCTTTGACTAAATCAACAAGCATAATTCCACAGGTAAAACACAGCCTCTCATCAGAAGGCAAATGTCAAAAAAAATTGTTTGTGTTACTTCGAACAGTTATGGAAGCTTGTGTATGTTTTTAATAAGGTTATTTTGGTTTTATTATCTACATCTAGATCTTAAAACATGTTTGCATGTTCAAAGGTTGTGAAGTCAGTGGAATTCTCAAGTGCATAAGATACTATGAAATGGATTGGTCATAATTTCGTGTGTTTTTTTCCTAATGCAGCAAATACAGTAATTTTTAATTTATATGTTTACTGCCTGTAGTATATTTCTAAATAAACAGATGAGTAATTTCCTGTTTACAAGTAAATTAACAAGCAAGCATTTGTTTACATTTAGAGTAAATAAATTAGTTGCATAAATCATATTTGATGCAGTAGAATACTACAGGAAAAATTATTTTAGGCATAGTTAGTAACTCCTAAAATATCTAAACATTTGGAACGCATTAAAATTTCTATTTTAAAGTCAAGATCTTCAAAATGTTGTTATCAATCTTTATGTTTGTAAGCGCAAGCCATAATTTGTTGACAATACAAAGAAATATTTTTCTAATGGTTCTGCCAGATCTTCTGCTGGTATAAATTTATGTAGCCTTTTCAAAGTCTGTGAAGATACACAGATTACCACCTTCCCCTACAAAGACAAGAGAAATATGAGGAAATCCTCCATACGGTGAAGCAAGCCTGGCTGTCAGTTTTAGCTTAATATTGTCCTCCAGTGAGTTGTAGTTTATTTTTTCTCACAATATCTACAGCATGTCAAGAATGTTGGAAAAGATGATTCTAAACTCTGAAAGTTATTTTTACAGCTTTTTTATAAGCTAAGGAAAAAAGAATGCTGGCCTTTGCTTGCAGTGCCTGGACTGCACTTGTTAAAGGAATATATTTTTAAACTGTAGTGGTTTTTAACAGTGTTTACTGCTGCACCATTCTAATATATTTTTTTAATAGCAGTATTCTTTTATTTCATATGTAAATAAAGTTGTATACATGTGCATATGGATTGGTTTTGTTTCTCATGTTCACTTCTGTAATTAAGATACTTTCCAATGAATAGGTATTTTTCTCACATTTCTGCTATTCCCACAGGTTCATGCTCTAAATATCCTTCGGGCACTGTTTAGGGATACACGTTTAGGTGAAAACATCATCCCTTATGTTGCAGATGGAATACAAGCAGCGATTCTAGGTTTTATGTCACCTGTCTGGGCAGTAAGTTAATTCTTAATCTTGCTTTTAATTTAGGATATAGAGTGGTGGTTTTCAGCAAAGCTTTGGTCATGTTTATAAATGGCACTACCATGATTTCTGGAATGTCACATGGTTAAATATTTGAAGATACAATAAAGAATAATGTAGATCTGCAAAAAAGTAATAGTTTTAGTCAGGTTTTTGGGTTTTGTTTCCTTTTTTTTTTTTTTTGTAATGTGAAGTATTAATATTAACAAAAAGTAGGGACAAAGATTACCTTATAGATAAAACTGTATCTGGCTGTTAAATTTCGAGCCACTTCACCTAGCTAGTAAAGACTGCATTTGCATTAATTCTCAGTGTTATTTCGCTTTTCAGAAAAAAGGTAGTATTTCATATGGCATATAAAGTTAGAACATTTCATGTATAAGACTAAATCCTTTGAACCACTAGAAATCTGGATGTATCCCTTAAAGGTGGCCATCTCCAAAGAATCTGAACTTTCTATTAGTGCCATCTTCTTTGAGAGGAACGATGCTCTGAATTGATTGTTTCCACGTGCTCTGGAAATAGGCATGCTCTGGCCTTCACTTAGCTGTTCTTTTCAACTGTATGTTAGTGGCTGTATTTAAAATCATGTTAGTACGCTTCACAGGGATTTTTAAAACATACTTCACGTTCTTTTCTTTTTTCTTTAGGTAAGAAACTCATCTACACTTCTTTTTAGTGCTCTGATTACAAGAATTTTTGGGGTTAAAAGAGGGAAAGATGAAAATTCCAAAAAAAATAGGTAAGCTTCACTTGTTACCAATTGTAAGCTTGCAAAACATGATCTTAGCCAACAACAATTTGAAAATGTTGCTTGCTTTATGGCTATATTTGAATTACGGTGTTACAAAAACATCTAGCTTTCCTTAAACTGTGCTGCCAAGAAATAAGAGCTTAGGAACAAAAATATCTGCTGTTAAGCACTGAGAGTTAATTTGTGCTCACGTGCAATTTCGCAGAAGGGCAGTGTTGCTGAGAGGTTTTATTACCAGCATCTCTTCCAAATGCCCAGTCTCTCCTGTGGTCACAAACTAGCCCAATTGGTCTTGATAGCAAGGAGAGATGGATGAAAAAGAAGAGAAACAATGATCATATGGATGTTAACTTACTGCTTGAGCAGGCCTGGGAGTAAACTCACCCCTATTAATTTGAGATTTTTCCCTTTAGTCTTCTTACTTTAGAACACTCTGTCCTTCCTTTGTGTCTCTTTCCTTTAAGTTCCAAAAACTGCAGCTTGCAAAGCTGCTTCTCTTCCAAGGGATTCTGTCCTTGAACTCTGGGGTCCTGCTACAGATCCTCTACTATTTCACTTTCTAATATAAAATGAATTCTCCTCTGACTCCTAACACTCCTCAGTTCTGAGGACTCCTGTTTCTCTGCGACCTCCAGTTAATGCACAAGCACCCCCATGTTTTTTTTGGCCTTCAGTGTCTTCCTTGAGCTTGTGCAGCAAATGAAGCATGCCCGTGCCCTGCACTCTGTGGCTGAGGTTCCTGCTCCAGTAGGGATATGAAAACAACCTTGGCCACAGAATAAACTCATTAAGAAATAACTCCTGGGTGAGTCCGTGAGGCCGTAGAGTGGTCACACTATGGATATTATGGTAACCACTTCAGAATTTCCAAATGGATTTTCAAATCACAGACAAAGTACACAATTCCTGAAAGAAGGCAGTTGTTGCAATTTACTCTCAAAAATTCCATTCTTCTGTTTTGGTTTTTCTTTTCCTGACAGTAGTTCCTTAGCGTTGATCTGGATAGCTAATGTAATTTTAGTGTATGTTAGGAGAAACTGAACCTCCTGGGATGATACTAGCCTTTCCTCTTTTAGATGATGGGTGCTATTTTAGGTGTTTGAAATAATTACTTTCAGGTGTCACTCAAAGAAATAGTTACTATGTATGTATGAATGTGAGAAAGAAATAGAGGTGGGAGATTGGAAGGAGATTTCCTTTGCAAAATAACGCTTTCCCCAAAACCGGTTTGAAATGTCATCTTCCCTACTGCATGAAATTCTCTCTGCTTTGTCATAAACCCAAATCACACCTCACCCTAACCTGGAATTCACTCCCATAACCCCAGAGATCCAAACAGAACAATAAGAAGTGTTTCTTCTTTCTTGCCTTCTTGTTTTGCTATTGTAACAGCATTTAAAGTAGGTTTTTTTTTTTTTTTTTTAAATTTCAATGTTGAGTGCTTATTGGAAGAGATGCATACCTCAGCGTTTTTAAGCTTTTGTGCCAGGGAAAAACTTCCCACTGACTTCTCAAATACATGAAGTGTGATCAAGTATGTAATCTGAGATTTCCGTTTGTGAAGTTGCAGCAAATAATGCATTTGAGCATCTGCTGGGGATGAGAGACACCAGAATGAAGGAAAGTAAACCTTTATATACTTGAATTGAATTTGTTAAAAACAAAGGGGTTGTCACTGTCAAATTGTTTCTCTGAAGCTTTTTTTTGTAGTCGTTTTGACTAAAAGATGTCAAAACTGGGCTGACTTCTTTTGCTTCCTCTATTTATTTCACAATTTTGCATGAAACATCGATGAATATAGTCAGTTCTACATGTTGTTTTCTACATGTAGTCATCAAAACAATGAAACAGTGAATGGGAGAACAATTCCAAAGACAGATCAGTGAGAGACATAGATATGAAAACAGAAGCAGAGATTTGATTTCAAATTTCTGACTCCTGTCCTTAGAGGATATATTGGTTTAGAAGCAAAATGATGTGGAAATTATTTGGCTATCTTGTTTGTAAAGCTTCTTCCTCTGAACCTCGTGGGTGGATTTAAGGTAGGTGGCGTTTGGGAAGAGGTTTGTGTTTCAGTGGTTTGACACCACGAGGTGTCACCGTTGCTGCACAGCTCTTTGCAAACGACATCCCTGCAGTGCAGCTGTGCTTGGGCACTTCTCTTTGGAAGCTCTAGACTTGTTTACTTTAGTGTTTTGGTGGAACAGAATTCCTGTATTAAAGTATCTTTTTCCTCCTCACTTTTACATCTGGCAATTCACTTCATCAGCGCTAGCATTTTAGCAGCGTGCATCTATAGGAGCTGGTGTGAAAGTCATCTGGGTTTGAACTGGATGTTCTATTGCCTACAGGATTATTTGTTTGCATTAAGGGACAGTCTGTCTGTGGACAGAGACAGAGACCAACTCTCTGATGCTACCATTAGGATCTTGCACAGGTCTCCAGTTTCTCTGATTTTTAGATTAGAGTTTTAAATCTGTCTAGTTTCTGCCAGCAGAGAATTACCTTATTGCTGGGCTATTCTGGGCATCTGTATGAAAAATTATGGACTTTCTGCTTGTTTCCTATGGAACTGATACAACTGGGGTGGTGGAGAGTTTGTATAGACTTCCAGAAGAAAGCTTTGGTGGAACAGTACTGGCAACTCAACTCCACTGCTGTGTTTCTTTAACATACTGTATGTTCTGGTTCCCCTTTTTTTCTTGTATCTCCGCTAAAAATTCACATGTAGCATACTTGATACGAAAATTGCACACTTATTATGTCTTTTGCTACTTTTAGTCTGCTGATGTGAAGTTCCCTTTTTATGTTAATTTTGCACATTGTAATTGCCATTGCAGATGGAGTGTTAGGTAGGGACAACGCAGTGGGAGTTTGATGGTCTTGTTCAGTTGTGAAGTGTTTGACTGAATGAATGAATGAACTATAACCTTTGTCAGTAACTTGCTTTAACTTGTGGATTTGGGAATGATGAGTTTGGGGTTTTGTTTTGATTTTTTTTTTTTTTTTTTGACCTCCTCCTATTTTTGATATTTGCAGTAGGACAACTGTCTGAAACGGCCTCCTCGCTCCCTGGGAAAGAGGGTGAAGGGTTGTCTAACTCTGCTGATAGGCATTTTAAGCTACATGTTCAGTGTTCATCCCTATGGGACAACAGAGACAAGAAAGCATGTTGAGTTGGCCTTTGTGAGCTTTGAAAGGGCATTTAGAAGGTCAGCCAGAACTGTCAAGCTTGATCTGAGGACAAGGGATGGTGGATCATGCTAGAGAAGATCTGTTCTCTGAAAGCTTGGTCTGCAGTTGAAGGAGACATGCGTTGAGGAAACCACCATCTAAATATTTTAGCTCCTGCTGTTTGTTTTTGCTGATTTCGTTGTCAATGAGGCTTTGCTGTGAGTCATCTACGATGTGTTTCCTTCAATAGGCACATTGGCACAAGATGGGAGTGGAGAACTGAGGCAGTGAAGGACAGGTTTCTTAAGCAGGAACTATTGGCAGATGCCAGACTTCACTCTTAAGGGTTCACTGAAACTTGAAGGGACTACTCTTTAGGACATGCAATCATATCTTGTTTTAATTAAATGTTGATGCCTCTTCGTAACTTTAACATGGGCAAAGAAATAATAAATTGGAACATTAGTAGTTGGGAAATTACAACTGTGTGAAGCTCTTGCAAGCAGAAGAGATAGAAGTTGTGTGAAGATGGTTCTGCAACTGTATAGGTTGTGCTTTCTAGTGAAAAGAAGGTTAGAAACAAATAAGTTTTCCCTGGGTTCTCTATGAGAAAGAGCATCAACAGAAGTTTTGATACAGTCTAAGTGTGTTTGTGTCTATATATATATGTGTGCATGTGTGTGTGTATGTATTTGACTAAATTATATTTTAAATTACAGATAATTGACATTTTACAAATGGGACATTAGAGTAGAGGGCATTAGTTTTGGTTTTAAATACTTGATTTAGGAATAGATTTTTGTAACTGTTAAGATAATTTCAAATCTACAAGACTTGGAATGAAATTCTAGCCACAGAAAGGTAAAGTAGTGCGGAAGCTCCTGAGCAGTGGCTCTGGAGGGATGTCTGTCATGGCCCTGGCCCCTAGGCATGTTCTCCCAATGGCTGCTCTGGAAGCAGCTCTCTGAGGGACATGTGGAAGACCTGAGTACTACACTTGGTTTAGTGCAAATTGATTGAAGTAGGACTTTTAATGATGGTGAGTTCTATAGGTCACTGAGTTTTTTGCCTCTCATGTTTTGATTAAATAGTTACTTCCAGTTTTCTTGTGTAGCAAATTTACAGTGTAGATTTGCTGAGCCATACACTCTTCAAGAAGCTGGATTTCAATGTATGCTTAATAATTCTGGGTTTTTCATGGACCTTTTTTTTTTCCCCCCCCATTAGTGTTGCTACAGCTTGCAAATCATCTAAAGTAAATGTTTGCTCTAGTTGATTGTAGGCTTCAGTATTCATCACATGAAAAATTAGGATGTCTTGAGATGAAGAGATTACAAAAAGAAAATGGAATATATATTGTGACAGTTAATGCGATCTGTACATTAAAGGTGAAATAAATATAAAGTTAATTGAAATTAATTTTGAAATGTAATTGAATTTATCATCATAAAGGAATTATCTTCTGCACAAATGAGTTACAGTAGAAATAGTGATACTTTCACCTAAATTCTAAGATACACATAAATTTGTCTGTATATATACATATATGTGTCTATACATACACTATATATATGTATCTAGAATAACAGAGTACAGACCAGTAGTCTATACTCCAGTGCTATAGACACACACGCATATGCATGTATCTGAGACCTTTTTGGTCTGTAGTCCAATTCTAATTAAAGCTGCTCTTGGTTATTACTAGACAAGTCTCATCAAACACCTGATATTTCTGGCTTTTATCTTTTTTTTCAAAGGATGTGCATGATCAGAAATTGCTTTTGAGGCAATTGGCCATTGGACTTAGAACAAGCTTTATTCTTTAGAGTAGTAAAAGGATAGTCCTGGTTTATCTGAAAATGTCATTTTTTCAGTTGGAATATAAATGTTGCAATATCCTCAGAAAGAATAATCAATCACCTGAGGTAGAGGCTGGAGTTAAAAGAAAGAGTGAGAGGTATGAAGAATCCCCTTATCTTCTCAACTTAGTAGAGGAGCCATTTTTACTGGTGCTTTTTACATTAAATAATAGGTGTATAAATGTACATATTTTGGGAAAGGAGAATCTCCTATGTATCTAGCTTCTAGTGAAGGGAAAATGGATATACAGAAAAAAACCAGAGGTGTTAACACACATAGTCTGTGGAGTTCATGCTGTTAGGGAATTGAGTATGAATACTGTCATGTTTTCAATGTTGGCTTAGATGTATCTGAAAAGAAAGGAACAGCTCGTTGCCATCTACATAGTACTTCTTAAAGTCTTTATTGTCAGTGATAGCTGTCAGTAAATGTTGATGACTATCAAAAACTTCAAGCACTTGGAAGAGAGAAACTTATCTTTCTAATTATAATAAGATGAAAACTATGTAGATATGAACAGGTTTTGAAGATGCATTGTTGGCTGTGGGACAGACAACATATGCAACTGTCCTCTGCTTTCTTTGTTTTTATTGCAAGTTGAGTGTTCAACACTTCTCAGTAATTGGTTGCTTGCAATCTTGAATGTCACTGAGTCAAGCCAAATTAACTTTTAAAGACGCTAAGTTGATTTTTTTTTTTCCTCCTAAATTAACCTGTACTTTTTTCTTTAACATTAAGGTTTTGTACAGATAATGCTTTTAAGACCATAAGCAGTTGAATTTTACACTATGATGGGTTAGAGGAAAACACTATAAATTTCATATTCTAATGCAAACCTCTCTTTTCATAATGTTACCCCTAAATGATACGAATCTGTTATTCTGTTTCATTAAGCCACTCTAGAGTTGTAGCCTGAAGTTCACAAAATACATCTGAAGTTCATGATTTCTGTTGAGTGTTCTGCATCTGACACTCTAATACTTCCATTATTTCTAACTTAACAGCTGAAAAATCTGACTTACATCAATGACGTTTTTGTCATTCTTTACAGCAACTTTTATTAGACATTTCTAGTGCATCATACCTGGTTCTGACTGGACTTCTAAGTTGAGTCTGTGTTGCCTACAGAAGAGTGGCCGATACTGTTTTGGGATAAGTTGAAAGAAGCTTTGATGGCACTAACGTGGGCACGCTGTAGTGGCTCATCAGTGTTATAAAATCAGGTAGCCCTTAGGAGAGTTTCACTAGAGATGACAACTCAGATTGACTGGCCTGTAAGTGCTCAGTGTGGGCTTGGAGACACACCACTAGCAGATTGTGGCAGCTGAGGTACAGCAGTGGGTCTGTGGGAAAGGCAGCAGTGAGGCAGCAGATTGCTGAGCCTATTGTGCCTGTCCCATCTGGGAAACACAAGTATGACTGGATTCCCAAAACTGACCTGAGTCCTGTACCTTCTTGGACCATATGCTGTGGAGGGAAGGGTTGGGATTGCTTTATCTTCGATCACATTAGTGATTGCCTAGTGGATTTCCTCTGGCATCTTTGGTCTTTTGCGACTTTTCAGATGAAATATTGGGTCAATGACAAGGAGATTTCATGAGATGACTGAGCCATTGAAATGTCTGTTCCAGTGAATGCTTGTGAAGTAGTTATTCAGGACTTGGTGCAGTTCATTGTCTTGGGAGAGAATTGTTTTTGTTAAAAAAAACAACCACCTCCCCCTTCTGTCTGCCAAAAATAGGCCACATTTATTTTGCTGAAGTTTTGTTTTTAATGCTCAGGCTCTTTTTCTAATTGACTTTGACAGATTTAGAAGACTTAATCTCAGAACTGTCTCAAGAAAACATGCAAAAGTTCAAGCTGACTCAGATAACCGTTACGGCTTTTACTGATTAATAGTTCAAAAAACAATATGCTTGTTTAAACATAATTTTGAACTGACTTCCTATTTCCAAGTGCCTTTATAATAGGAATGATGATGGTAAGGTAAATTGGAAGTAAAATTTCTTAAAGTTTTGTGTGTAAACAGACACAAATTGAAAAAAAGCTCCTAAAGAAACCTGTTTTCTTCTATGTTACTACTTCAATCAGTGTATGTGTTTTACAAGTCTAGTCTAAAACTATGTAAAATCCTCTGAAGCAGAGAATATGGACTGTTTTCTTTGAGGTTGAGGATGCTCTGTGTCTATATGATTTGTGCTGGTTTTGTGAACATAATAGATATATATATCTGAAATGTCTAAAATCTACATAACCGTTTTTTGCTTCAAGATTTTATCTTGTATATACAAAATCAGAAAAACATTAACCCACATAAATTGCAGCCAGATCTTTGGAGGCCTAAACACACACTGAAAGCACTGATATGGAAACGTGTATCTGTGATCTTCTGAAGACGGAGGATCTTTATAATATACTGTCTTACATCAGAGCCAGAAAATCATAGAATCGTTATGGTTGCAAAAGACCTTTAAGGTCATCAAGTCCAACCACTAACCTCACACTGCCAGACCCATCACTAAACTAAACCATATCCCTCAGCACCTCATCTGTATGTCTTTTGAATATCTCTAGGGATGGTGATTCCACTGCCTCCTTGGGCAGCCTGTTCCAATGCTTAATAACCCTCTCAGAGAAAAAGTTCTTCCTAATGTCCAATCTAAACCTGTCCTAGTGCAACTTGAGCCCATTTCCTTGTGTTCTATCATTCCATACTGGAGGAAAGAGACCAACCTCTTCAGGTAGTTGTAGAGACATCACATCTCCTTTTGGGCTCCTCTTCTCTAGACTAAACGTTCCCAGCTCTCTCAGTCACTACTCATCAAATTTGTTCTCTAGACCCTTCACCAGCTTTGTTGCCCGTCTCTGGACACACTCCAGCATTTCCCTGTCCTTCTTGTCGTGAGGTGTCCACAGTATTCAAGATGTGGCCTCACCAGCACTGGATACAAGGGGACAGTCACCTCCTTGAATGACCTGAATGAAATCTGACCCACAAAGAAACATCCTAAAAATACATGTGCTGGCCTGAGGTAACTTCAGTCCATTCATTTATTTTAATTAAATTGGGTTGCAATGTTAATGTTTGTTTCTACCAAATAAGTAAAATGCATTCAATGAAACAAAAATTACTGGAAACCTAACCACATGAGTAAATAATTTGGTTTCTGCTATAGCGATAAAAGTGTTCATCAGTATGAAATGATGTAATTATTCTTCGTTGCATGCATAATGTACACTTCCCTTATACATTAACTTCACCATACTAAGTAAAAAGCAGTTAGACTTTACAGAAACACTCCCAGACAGAAAGTGTGTGGTTTGTTTGGAGGTAAAACCCACAATGCTAAATTTGTGGCAAGAGATTAAAGATAATAGTTATATAAGGCAGTGAGTGAACAGAGTTCTTGGAGACTTTCTGAATGTGTACATATACATACATGTGTGTGTACATCGATATGTGCACACTTATGCATGTACACAAATCATCTTTCTAAAATAGTTTACTAAAAAGAATTATTTTATATATTATATGTATATATTATATTTGTTTTAAACTGTATTGTATATGTAGCTTTCTATACGTGCTTATATACAGACACATTAGTTTATGTATATCAGAATCAAGTGTCGAGCCCATTGTATGCTTACCTCTCTTGACAGCATAGCAGAAAAAAATGCTCTTGGAAAAGGACTTCAAGCTATTTTAGTGAACTGAGTGTTGCATAATTATTCCTCTAAGTCACACTTTTCCTGAAGTATTTGTTTTATGCAGGTGCTCTTTCTTTACCTGACTACACAAAGGGTATAATAAAGAGCAAAACAAGAGGTATAATGAAACTTGTACTTAAAAGGGATCAAAGCAAACCAGACCATGCAGTCCTTTGGAAATCTTGGCTAACACTCTTGTAAATAAAAGTACTTCTAAAGCAGAAGGTATTTAACTACTGTATTTACACAAGCCTTGATTGACAGTTCAGTTATTAACCTCATAAAAACACAGCAACGTAAACTAGTAAGAATGTTTACTCTAGCACTTCTATCTGGAGGAAAATTAAAATCAAGATATAGTGGCATATTCTTAGTTCCTTTTAAGTATTTATTTTAGGGCTGTGTAACATAAAAGAATGCTTTTTCAAGTCAGTGAGCTTGAACTATTTTGCTTACTCTTCTGGGATTTAAGTATTTTCTAATTCCTAACAAAACAAATGTTAGATTTATTGGAGGTGCAAAGTCACCATGTCTTTATTGAAGGTGGGAACCCCACATCTCTATAATGATTCTTCTTTCCCCTTTATTGCATTTTTCATTTCATATGGAGTAAAAGTGAAATCTGAATTGTTTCTTCTAACTAACTTACTGTGGTTATAGAAAGTTGTCCCTTCTTGTCACTGAAGAGGTGACTTGTATCACTTTAGGTAAGATAAACAAGAGTGCAATAATGTTGTAAATCCTTGCTCTTGGGTTTATTAGCTGATGTATAGCACTATGTCTTTTACAATTGGATTTTTTCAGGCTTCATTGTGTTTTTCAATCCTCCTCCCAAAATTATGTGGTCGTTTTGTCTTCTGTGAGGGTACTAAAATTCTCTTATGCATGTGAAATGCTTGTTTGAAGGCAACTTGTCTTGAGTCTTAAGACAGGATGTGATTTCAGAATTTTAATTCTTAGGTATGTCCTTTAAAACAAAATTATCTGAAACTCTTTACTTGTAATCTTAATTTCTAAAGGAACTTAATGGTTACTGTTGTCTCTGTCAATTAGCAAGAATGATGATAATTCTCTGGTTGTCATCTAGAGGGGCTGCTAATCACAGAATCACAGAATCTTAAGGATTGGAAAGGATCTATAAAGATCATCTAATCCATCTCCACTGCCAGAGCAGGGCCACCTAGAATAGGTGACACAGGAACTCATGCAGGTGGGTTTTGAACGTCTCCAGAGAAGAAGACTCTACAACCCATCTGGGCAGCCTGTTCCAGTGCTCCATCACCCTCACAGTGAAGTTGTTTTTCCTTATGATTCTTTGGAACCTCTTATGTTCCAGCTTGTACCCGTTGCCCGTTGTGCTATTGTTGGACATCATTGAGAAGAGCCTGTCTCCATCCTCCTGACACATACCCTTAATGTATTTGTACACGTTAATGAGATCACCCCTCAGACTCCCTCCAAGCTAAAGAGCTCCAGCTCCCTCAGCCTTTCATCATAAGGGAGATGCTCCACTCCATCATCTTTGTGGCCCTGTGCTGAACTCTTTCCAGCAGCTTCCTGTCCTTCTTGAACTGAGGGGCCCAGAAGTGGACACAGTATTCCAGATGCAGTCTGATGAGGGCAGAGTAAAGGGGGGGGCGGAGAACCTCTCTCAACCTACTGCCCACAGTCCTTCTAATACACCCCAGGATGCTATTGGCCTTCTTGGCCACAAGGGCACATTGCTGGCTCATGGTCAACCTGCTGTGCACCAGGACCCCCAGGTCCTTCTCCCCTACACTACTTAACAGTTCATTCCCAAGCCTGTACTGGTACATGGGGTTATTCTTTCCCAGATGCAAGACTCTACACGTGCCCTTCTTGAATTTCATTAGATTTCTCCCTGCTCAACTCTCCAGCCTGTCCAGGTCTTGTTGAATGGCAGCATAACCTTCTGGTGTGTTAATGAAGAGCACTATATAAATCTATAACGTTTATGAATTAAACAAAATTTTAAGTGGTTAGTTTTATTTCACATCGATCTAGTATTTTAAATACTTGTGTACATTGTGGCAAAAATTCTGCTATGTGCTAAACTGAAGGCTAATTTAATAAGTTACTAAAAAATGGGTAAATATCAAGATTTTTTGTTGTTGTTGGCAGTAGCCATTGTTTACTGTGATTGCAGTAGCTAGTGATGGCCAGCAAATACAAGAAGACAAGAAAAATACTAATCTGTTAACAAAACCAGATTAAAACTATGGTTCTGGAGTGGGAAATAGCTAAGTGGAATCATAGCAGCTCTTGATTCCCACCATTCTTGTAAAGGGATCTCTTGATGCCATTTCCTTGATTCTCACCCAAAATGTAACTGTTAGTAACACTAGATCAGATCAGCACTGGCTTTGGATGAGTTAAACCTCCAAGGATGGAGATTTCATAACCACTCAGAGTAACATATTCCAATGCTTCATTCCCCTTTTTCCCTGTTGCTCAATTTAAAACTCCCCAGCTATGATTTGTGACCATTGGCCCTTTTTGTACCATCTGCAACTACTAGAAGAAGTTTAGCTCTCTAATTTTTGATTGCTTCCAGTGGTTGTAGGCTGGTATTAGGTCTCTCCTGGACCTCCTCTTTGGCAAGGAGAACAAACTTGATTCCTTCAGCCTCTCATGGGGCATGTACTCTAGGCCCTGTCCATTTGAGCAGCTGTTTGCTGGACCCTCACCTGTTTGTTCTAATCTCTTCTGAACTTGGCAACCCAAAACTGACTGGAGGATGCCAGGTACAGCCTCACTGTGCCAAGTAGAGGACGATAATGGCTTGCCTTGAACTCCTGCCTCATTCATCCTAATGAACGTAGTCCAATGTGTGTTTTACCCTGTTTGCAGTGAGCATGTGCAGTTGGCTGATACTGAGCTTGACATCCACTGTGACCCCCAGGTTCTTTCACATGGGGCTGATTCTGAGCTGGTTGGTTTTTAGCCTGTGCTGATGCTTAGGGTTATTCAGTCCAGGTGCAAAATTCTATATTTCTCCTTGTTGAACTGCATGAGGTTTCTGTTGGCCCAAGCCTCAAATTTCTCAAAGTCTTGTGCACTTGATGTTTTTTAAGAAAGTGTGAGATGATCATTTACCCTTTCAGAAACATACTGTGGAGTTCAGCTTTGCTTAAAAAAGAGTGAAATACAAGTAAGTTTTCTTTAATTTTGTCATGCTCGTCTGGTGTGTACATTAGAATCTGCTTACATCCAGTCTCAGTCTGATGATGGCATCAAGGATGAGACTTGAAAATTGCTGATTGCTAACCTTTGTCCTTCTTACCAGCAACATTTCAGCACAAGTTGAACAGTGTGTGTTTCAGAAAGAGTTGGAATTTCCATGTGGATCAGCATGTCGCAGAAGCACATGGTAGTAAGGGTTCCTACTGGTATATTTATTGACTCACTTATTTTCATAATCAAGCTTGCTATGCTGTTCCTTGTGAAAACTGACTGGGTTGCATCTTAAAAACAGTTTGTCTTTTGCCTCTGTTTCTTCAGGAAGACTTCCTGAATACCACCTTCCCCAGTAAAATTCCTCAAAAATGTTGCTATTTTGATCATTAGAAACTTAACTTCCAAGGTATATAATTTATTCATGACTGTTGAATACTCATTTGTTGTTATGCCAACATTGTCCTTTATTTTAAATAATTCTTTTTCCCTCTTGATACTTCACTTGAGGTGTTTGCAGATGCCAGTCATATATCCCATATGTGTTCATTTTGCCAGATAAAATAAGTTTTTAAATCTCCACTCAGCAAATTTTCTTTCTATTCCCTTGGTCATGTGCACATCTTTTTTTTGACAAGTCTTCGCTGGAAGTTAGCTGTGATTTATTCCAACTTCATTCTACCTGATGTTGGAAAGTGGCATTAGCCCTTTCTTGTCCACACTGACTGTATCAGGGTTGATGTGTTACAGAATCACATTTACCCTTTGCCCTTTTAATGAGCGATCCAGAGTACCAACTAAGATGCATGGATACTTTTGCTATTTCCAGCTGATGACCTCCTAAGTTGTAGCACATTTTTAATTAGTTCTCATACATGCAGTCTTTTAATCTGTTATTAATTTCATGTCCTTCTAGTATTTGGCTCCTCACGATACCTAGTTTTGATTCATAGTGCTTTAATCTTCTGTCTCTACAAACAATGCTTCATAACTTTTGTTTCATTGGTGGATTTTCATTGGCACCTTCCTAACTCTTTTACTGTTATCCTCAATTATGCTGGTTATAATATTGGTCCCAACAATGGGTTGGATCCACCAATAACTGACTTGAAACATGTTATTTTTCGGTCTTTTTTAAGGTCTTGTTTCTTCTCTAACTTACCCATTTTACCTAATAACATATCCTAATTGCACCATGTCCATGTTTTACTGTCACTTGTAGAGATTACACTAGACTTTAATCTATTAAGCCAAAAGTGTAGTTTCACTATGGACCTTGTGTAGGTGTTTCCTCAGACTACATTGCAGGATGTTGTTTGCTTCCTGCATTTTCTGTGTCCCACAGAGAGCCCATGGGTTTCTTCAGCTGTGAAGGAAACATATGAGAACTGGATCTCTGCTCTGAGCTGGAGCTGCTCTGCATTTTCACTAAGCAGATTTGGGGCAATGAATTGACAGATTTCAAACATTTTGTTTACTGATATAACATTCAAGGGTCTTGTGGGATTAGAATTGGTTTATTTCCTTTCTCTAGAAATACTCTTACCATTCTTGGATAAGGGTTAGGTTGGCACAATCTACTTTCTAACAGTTTTGGACATTTCTCTTCATTCCATTCTATCTTATTTCCTTATCTATAATTCTTCTCTTTTTCAAGTTTATTTTTTCCCTACATTTCTGTACATACGTGAGGAAAGAAGAAAAGTTTCTGAATTATTCTCCCTACCAACAATCTTGAATACTTTCAAAAGTTACACATTTGCTTCCCTGTTGTTGTGTAGTGTTATGTTGTCTTGCTATATTCCAAAATCCAAGATTATAAATTATCCTTTGAATTGAACGTGGTAAATTATTGGAATTTTGCTGCACCTTATTAGTATACTTCCTGTTCACTTCCTGCGCCTTTACTATTGTTAATAGGTGTGTCATATTATTTAGTGCTATTTAAGGAGTAAAAAATTAATCTCATTATTAAAGCATATCTGAATTACCTTTGGTCTTTGCTATAATCTCAGTATAAAACAACGTATGAGACATTTTTGTGTTGGTCTTTTTTTGTGTAGTTGAAGAAAATGTTTTCAATTTATTACAAGTTTTTTTCATAGTTTAATGAAGGCAAAAAAAGCAGATATGTAAAATGTGAATTATCTTTTTAAATCTGTCATTTTGAATGATAGTTTTGCCAAATTCAGTCCTGTTTTCTAAATTATTTCAGCAGCAATTGTCCTTGCAGTGCAAACAGTAGATTGGATTCTGTTTCTGCATTACTGCTCTTTAAGAAAAAGGATCATCTGACATGTTATGATTACTGATTCTGATGTAAGAGTTGGTATAGCAAGAGTAGATTTTACAGGACACAGTTTTAAAAAGGCTTGCATCATTTCATGAAACCTACATTCTTGTTCTTGAATTCTCTAAATCTGTCAAGTCTGACCTGAGTTGTTAGCGATGTTTATGTTCCAAGGGCAGCAATGGTCTCTGGTGCTCTTTTAGGAGATTGGTTGTCTCTAAGTCTCAGCAATGCTGTACTCAAATATGAACATATTTACTGCAAATGTTCTTTAACATGTCAAATATTAAAAGCAGCATACAAGGTTATAAAGCCTTCAGTTCTTCTGAAAAATAAATGAAAGAACAGAAGCAGGAAATCTTTCACACATGTTGCAGTAAAATGATACATATGCCCTAGTGTCACAGCAGAATCGTAAACTAGAGTATTCTCTGAAGTGTACAGCAAAGCTTAAAAAAGAACATTGCAACACCCATGGATTTATTATTATAACATTTTTTAAAAATGCAGTTGAATAATTCACACACATTACACACAAAGATGCCGTATTTATTTAGAATTACACTAGTTATATGAATGTAGATACTAACCCTTGCATTATGCAGCATCAAGTTGCTACTCAGACAAACACAATGGCTGGAACTGTCAACAGCTTTCACCATTTCCTTTTGGTGATACTAAATTTCTTCACAACCTAAGCATATGAAATGAAAACTTCAATGTACGTGGTCTTACTTGAAGCCACTCCGAGTTCTACTCTGAAAAGTGCTAAAGCCAAAAAGCCAGTGCTGAATGAATTGAAGAACTGCTGACACTCAGGAGTATAGTAATGGCTTCAGTTTTAAGTTATTTCAGAGAAAAATAAAACTTTTTTTTTTTTTTTCTAAAAAGAATTACCAACACGCTGAACTACATTTTTGACTTTTCCTCGAAGTTTTGTGGATTTACAGTCAGTTTTCCATTAAGTCTTGTTTCCTTCCTCACAGCTAGTTGGTGGTTTTCAGTAACTTAGCTGTGATTCACTGTTGTCTTCCAAATGCTTATTGTTAGGAATTAAATCCTGTCCTTTGTAACATCACATACCTTCAGAGTAACTTCTTGCTGATTTGTATGAACTCTATATTCTGTGAAATACCTTTCTTGCTGTCATCACAACCTTCTTTCTCTCCTAAATAGACTCTAGAGCAGATAAAAGTGAGAAAGAGTTTGACTCAAATGAGCAGACAATACTTAGGAGTGGTGAGTGTGGCTTGATTTGGCATGGCATGCAATGGGAGATACCTCTGTATGACTGCTTTCTGTTAGTGGAACATCTCTTTAGGTGAGAAACCTGGGTGAAAATGGGAAGGAAACTCATAGATGTCTCCCTTTCTACATAAACACTCTTTATCAGTTTTTCTTCTGAAAAGGGCTAAATGTGACTGCTGTCTCTAGCCATCAAAATGGAACCTTCTGTGAAGAGGCTGTACTCTAATTTAGTCATCTGGCTTTTTTGCAGAATTGCCTGCATATGATGAAGCATTAACATTGTTCAACTACAGAGTATCTGAGGTGTAAATATTGCATCTTCCTATTTATATACCACAGTATTCTGTGTTTATAGTTTTAGAAATTATTTTTACAACTGAATTTAGGAGGATACGAGCACTTCCATTAGTTTATCTCTCAACCTTTTGACATTAAGCATCTTTTTAATTACAAATTGAAATGACATTTTACACTGGGGAGAGGGATTTTATTGTAAGAATCACCAAACCACTGGTAACTTTTCTTTTTCATTACTGTACTTCCTATTCCAGTAAATAACCTTCCACTAGTCCATTGTTTAGATCTCAGTAATCCCATTTGAAATTCTGGATTGTGAAATTGTGCTGCTTTGGGTTACTAACAGGAAAAAAAGAAAATGCAATTACAGAGCTTGTGGTTGAACATACTGTCAAAGATGAGCTCTGGGGCAACATAAGGAAAAATACTAGTGTCCTGAGACTCTTCCCAGTTACTCCTCTTATAAACATTTTTGGGGTAAGTAGATGTCAATTCCTGTGATCTGCAGGATCTCGATTTTAAAGATTTCATTTTGCTACGTTGCCAGAAATCTGTATTTTAACTATGTCAGTGACTAATGGAAAGATAGTTATCTATATTTTTAATTTGAACTTATCGTCCCCTGACAGATATTTTAGAAAAGGAAGAAAACAGTTAGTCTATGAAAAAATAATAACAATTTTTTTTTTAATTTTAATCCATGTTTAGTTGTTATATTCCCTTATAGGTATGTGAAGGACTTACCTTCTTATAAAGATATGGATAGCATATTGTTTATGAAGCCTAACTCACATTTGTGTGTATGTATATCACTGACACATAAGACCAAATCCTAAAATGTTGGTATTTATTTTTTCAAAAAAGTATATTTTTTGAGGAAATTAATTTAAAAAAATGTGGCTTTGTGGCTTAGTATCATTAATGTTTTTGAAAAGCAGAACCATTGCATTTTTCTGTTCTTCCTGTCTCAATTACTTTACACAAGTACTTGTGTGTGCCTAATGATGTGTACGTGTTTCCAGCAGCAACAAGCATGGTCAGTAATCAAAACCAAAACAGACAAATACCTCCATGTTTTATTATATCTAGCTGTTTACTTTCTGCTCATTCTCCAGTTGCACATATCCCTGCCTTGACATCCCCAGGCAGTGGATTCACAGTTGAATTGCTACTCTGTACTTTTAAGAACATCTTTGTATCTTGCAGCACTTCTGCTAATGTGTAGTCTTTCTTATTTCCTCTCTGAACTGTTGGCCCTTTAAAATCACCCCTCAACAACCAGTCTGCTCAGACAATTGTGTCTCTTTTTTTTTTTTTTTGTTTCTGAAAGTGCCTTTGGGCATCTATTCTGCAGATATGGCTGATTAATGGGTTTGAGTAGACTGCCTTCTCCCCTCATGTGGAGCAGTAAACCAAGTGGGAGTTTATGTAAGTTACCACTTCAGTAGTCATCGTTTTCTTTCCTTGTCAAAAAGATTCATGAAACCACACTAATTACAAAAGTTTCAAGGCTTTGTAATGATACTCAGGTCCATTTCTTAATATTGATTCAAACTTGACTACTGAAATTTTAGTGTATTAAAAATAGGTCTGTTAAAAATACTTCTTGCATATAGATGCTCTTTGCGTATAGTGCTCTTTTAGTCTCTAACCAGTGGCCATCCATTCTGTAGGAAACTTTAACACCAATTCTGCTTTTGTTTGGTGCGTTCTGTGGTTAAGAGGTGGAAGTGTCATAGCTTTCTTTGGTTTCTGTTTTTTTTTTTAAATACTGAGTTCTTAATGTTTTACATACGAAGACTCAGTAAGATGAACTGTTTGACTCTTACTTAGATCTTATGTGCTGTCTCTGGCTTTACATCTTCAGTGTTCTATGTAATGTGTGTGCAAAAAAAAAAATGAAGTTGTTTTGAAGAAGCTGTTAGAAGAAATTACATGGGTGTTTTCTGCTTCAGTAACCAGTGATTATCAGTATTGATGTTTTTAAACTATCCTATTAGTGCTTCAATTTATATTCATTCACAGTTCGAGTGCTTCCATCTACAGCAATCATCTTTGTGGATAACAGCTACTGCAGAATTCATGATCATGCTTTTAGTAACAGCAATTCACTGTACTGTTCTTACGTGCCTAGAGAAAGCTTCCTGTACCTCTTTGAGCATTTGTTTCCATCTAGCAATCTGGTTTTGCTGTGTTTATTCTGTGGCCTGTGGCTAAGGCATGTTATGTTAGCCGAGAGCTGGAAGAAGCTGTGTTGGTGCTTGCCATGTGCTGATTTACTCTTGCATGATTTTTTTTTTCGTCTGCTTATTTTTACACACATTGGCTGTTGCCATCTCATCGTGTTATTTTTCTAGACCTGAGTCTGTCTGCTTGTTGGAAGCTTTGCACTGTAGTCTTGCTAACATGTACTTATTTATCTTGGTTGATCAAGTGGCAGGCAAACTCTGCAGTTAGCTTTCTTCTAAATGGATGGTCCTTTATTTATTTATTTGTTATGAAAGGAAGTCTGTTTTATCTACATAGCATACACGTCTAATTAGAACCTCCCCACTGTGACATTTAAGTGGTTCTTGCTTAGGTGATGATAAATGGTTTGCTATAAGCCATCCTCTGTATGACCAAAAGATTATAAAAAACAAGTACAGAAGATTTCTACTTTTCTCTTTTTGTCTGGGATGGGTTTGCTGTTGTGGCTTGAACTATGCTGCTGTATTAATTCCAACTAGGAATGAGTTTAATAGGTATTTGTACATTGCTCTGTTTTGAATGTACACAAGCGAAAACATGGCCTGGAAATGCTGCCACTGCCAAGTGCTGGAAGCGCTGCTGGGTAAAGAGGGCTAGTGGAAGGTCAGACGCTTCTGCCACTGTTTTACAGATCTTCTGTGAGTTCTTAGTACAAGATGTTTCTCAATGTCAGTAAAATAAGAGCATCTGTTGGTATGAATCTATTAAATATATTTAATTAACTGTTTAGTACATGAGCTATACTAAACCAAGTGCCGTCTTCTTCAACCAGAATGTTGTCAAAATGGTGCCAGAATTT
Organism: Urocolius indicus; assembly: GCA_013401255.1. NCBI lineage: Eukaryota > Metazoa > Chordata > Aves > Coliiformes > Coliidae > Urocolius > Urocolius indicus. The sequence continues at coordinate 76,774 of WBNH01001292.1, forward strand.
AAATTGCTGAATCTTTTTTTTTTTTTAAAATGTGATTAATAGGCTAAGACCCTTTTTTCCCAAAAAGGCATTACCAATTTAACTGACAAACTGCTAGTATGCACACATACAGAGTTACTTGACTTGTGTAAACTGTGCTGTGTCATATTTTTAAAAGAAGACATTGTTCCTGTTTGAAAAGAGTTCATCACATGTGCATGGATCTTCTGACTCCCTGACTCCACTATAACATCAGAAATCTAACAAGTAAACTAGTATTTTGAGTGCAACTAATTATTACAGAATGCTAATTGTAACTCTTCTTCATTCCCTTCTGCAGAATGACAGGAAGGGAGTTTTTCTCTCGATTTCCAAGTCTTTATCCTTTCCTCCTCAAGCAGTTGGAGGTTGTAACCAATACTTTGAACAGGTAAGAGTGTGTCTGAGAAAGCTTTGAAATATGAAGTGCAATGAAAAGGTTAAACTGAGTTGCATCACATACATCCTAGCGCTGTTCTTCTCATCAGTGCTTCTTGATATGACTCTACTAGTGTCTTTTGCTAAGGCTTTTGTTCTGCAAGTGTTGCACATTGCAGTAAGTCTCTGGAGTATAAAATACTGTTGAGTAACAAATAGTTGCTGCATTCCTAGGATCAAATGTGAAAGAACATATATTTTTCATGGAGAGACAGAAACTGGGTGTTAGACTGTTTCATGTTTAAGGATGAAGCTTCCTAAAATGTTTAAGTAATACAGAGTCATAGGCCTCATGTAACCCTAAATGAACACTTTCCAGCCTGTGACATGCTGACTCTGGTAAAGGTCCTTGATCTCTTTTTAAAGGCTCCACAAATGGTGGCTGAGAGCTCCAATTTGATCAATGCAGATGATACCATTTGGGATGACGCTGATGGTGTTACCCTTAGGTTCATGAACTTTTAAAGTAAACCAGTGCTGACTTTGTTTTTTCTTAAAATGCTATGATATAAACTGTGGAAGTTCAACTGCTGATTTATGGGCAAGGTTCAGCTGTCTGTTTAACGAGACTGGGGTGGATATTTGGGAGCAAGAGTTCTACCAGTCATTGCATGTTTTGTAGTCTCTGCTCTAAGAAAAAAGGGTGTATATGTTCTGTGCAGCAGTCTGCTTTACCTGTCATCAGTGTCATCACTGGAAAATTTTGGGGAGTCTTTAAACTGAAAAAAAAGAAAGCTACTGCCTGAAATGTATTGAATGCTTTTTTCACTGCTGATTAAATCTTGTGCCTTATTATTAATCATTAGCTAAACCAAAAAGTGATGATTTTTGACTTAGCCACACAGTGTCAATGACAAGAAGTATTCTTTAATAATGCCTGGAATTCACTACATACACGTTTCCTTCCAAATTTGAAAAAAAGACTTCTTTTAAACTGTCGTTTTGTAAGTGAGCTTTCTCACTTTCTCAGCTCCTAGAGAGATATTATCTGTGCTGGTTTTTTAATGTTACATAAAAGCGAAGGCAGCTCGCCGTTATTAGCAATAAAGGCAGCTTGGACTTAACGTATGCAAGGGAAAGCAACGTAGCCTGAAGTGTCTTCATACAGGAGTCCCCAGTGGTGCACAGGAGAACTGGATGCCATGTTTGGTCCTAGCAGGGTTTGCACTGTCTTGCAATGATCAGCCTAGCATACCTTCTTGAACCACAAATGCAAAAGGGTATTGTGTGTGGAAGAATATCAAGATTGACATGGAGGATGGTTTTTCTCACCAAATGCTTCTTACTACTTTTTTACTTAGTGAAGCTGAATCGTTGAAAATCCATCCAAGCCTGTTCCTTTTGCTTTTAATATTGGGAAGGCTGTATCCATCTCCAATGGATGGCACGCACTCAGCACTAAGTATGGCACCCTTTGTCCCATTTATTATAAGGTAAGGTGATTTTGTGGTGATTTTTCATGTGATGCGAGTTCTTTCTCAAGTCTTTGGTTTTTGTAATAAAATAGCTTTTTATGCTTTTCTTCAGCTTTAATTTGTAAAGGAAAAATATTATATTAATTGGTTGTACTTTCCTATGTTGTTTATGCCTGTTTTGGGGCGTTAGAGAAAGTTTCAGCTCATTAAAGCCATTCTGTGACTTGTTTGTAAAGCTTCATCTGCAAATGCTGTACAGCATGATGGCCGCCACAGAGAGGGTAGATGAAAACTGATGACTGACTTCAGCAATCCAAGATTTTCTGCACAAACTGTTGATGGGTTTTTTCAGTCTTGCAGAATGATTGTAAGACGTGAATGTAATGTGTATTATATAGACTTGTAGAAGTAATGTGTGTCTCCATATTCATTCATATGTATAGAGACTTATATAGCTAGCTAAAGATATGGATCTATTCTGTATCTAATGTATTTCGAAGATGACTTTTCAAGTGTTCATACCATATAACTTCCATTTGTATGGTGGTTACATCAAGATATCCAGCAAATATTTTTGCTATTCTATTGTCACTGGTGTGGGATCAGGAGACTGATAAGGGAATAGGGCTGTGGTGAGTTAGGCGCAATGAGAATAATGAAGCATCTCTTTTTTCTGTGAGGCGTCACTATTCTGTTGTATTCGGTGACAGGACAAGGGGTAATGGGATGAAGCTGGAAAGTTCCATTTAAACATAAGGAAAAACTATTTCACTGTGAGGGTGAGGGAGCCTTGGCACAGGCTGCCCAGGGAGGGTGTGGAGTCTCCTTCCTTGGAGGTCTTCAAAACCCGCTTGGAGGCATTCCTGTGTGACCTGATCTAGACTGACCTGCTTTGGCAAGGGGGTTGGACTTAGATGATCTCTAGAAATTCCTTCCAACCCTACTATTCTATGATTCTTTGGTAATCAGTATTTGAGAGGAAGTCTTGCTATCTGTGTGAAAGCTTCAGAGCAATATGGTGAGAAGACTCTGTACTTAATCTTGCTCCTTTAGTAGTGAAGCAAGATAAAGTTGATGTTATCTGAAGATCTTGCAATTTTTATTTCAAACTGCTGTTTGTGTTAGAAAACACCTCTGTCTGCTTATTCTTCACAGCAAATGTGATGCATCTTGTGCTTCTTCCCGTGTTTGTGTTTTATTTTTCAAGAATAAAGAATAACCTACCATTTTTTTTCCAAAGGAAAAAAACTGTAGTAAGAGTTTTAAAATGTATTGTATTTAACAATTAAAAATGGTTTCTGTGGTATTTAAATCTTAAATACTATTTGAGGAAATGTTTAAAGCTGTATTTGTTGGTTTTGTGGATTTATGCCTTTGTTAATACACCAGTGAATCCTTGTTTATTTATTTATGTTTCTAATATAAAGCTTCAGCATGGTTTATGTCATTGATAATAGATTAACTTTTGATTAGCTTTGGTTATAGCTTTGAGTTTTGTCATTATACTTATGACCACTGCTTTGGGAAAGCACATATGCCAGCAAAATAATTCTTCGTGATTAGCTTACTGTCTTGAAATTGTTTAAATTATTTAGATTTTAAAGTTGTGGTGAGAAAAGCCCAATGAACTCTTTAAAAAATGAACCTCAAGCATTTATGAGACCTCTATCATTGGACCTACATTCCTTTACTGTGCTCCTAAGAGGAGTGGTGTGGCAGATAAAGATGATGTTTTCTATGTTTCCTTTCCATGGAATTTGGCAGTAAGTACTGTGGATACAGGTTTAAGATCAGAGTAAAACTGTTATGTATTTCAGACAGAAAATTATATGTGGGTGTACAGACATACGCTTTCTCTTCTATTTCCCTTCCTAATTTCCATTCTACAGGAGCAAATGAACTATAATAAAATACTTTCCTGTTCATTCAATTGTTCTTTAGAGGATAGTAATGAAGATTGTTGTGATTTAACCACTTGGAGAGGATGAAAGAGAAGGCCTGCTGCCAAAAGCCTTATAGATTAAGACATAAGCTGTATATATTAATTATTCATTTGAATTGCTCAATGTAATATTGTTTTGATGTATACATGTAATTATATGGTAACTGAATGCAATTATAACATTTGGTTGCCATATTCTTAATCTGAGATTTTTATATTTCTATTGCTGTATCCCTGTCAAGGAGAGATACTGCTTATGTGGCAGGGAGAAAGGAGGGGTGAACGTAACCCACGACTGGTCTTCAGACCCTTTCAACCCACAATGAAGTGGCATTCATTTGTTGCAATGGGAGGATGAATGAATATTTACTATGTTTTCAAGCAAATACGCATTTCTGTGAGCAAAACTGAGTTCATCAGGAAGATTTCAAATTGGCCTATTGAAGAGTTTCACTTAAGCCTGAGTGGAATTTTCCATCTAGTGGGAGTAGAGCTGTGGTTGCTCTGACCGTTCTGAGATGAATTGCACAATAAGAGTAGGANTGGAGGTCTTCAAAACCCGCTTGGAGGCATTCCTGTGTGACCTGATCTAGACTGACCTGCTTTGGCAAGGGGGTTGGACTTAGATGATCTCTAGAAATTCCTTCCAACCCTACTATTCTATGATTCTTTGGTAATCAGTATTTGAGAGGAAGTCTTGCTATCTGTGTGAAAGCTTCAGAGCAATATGGTGAGAAGACTCTGTACTTAATCTTGCTCCTTTAGTAGTGAAGCAAGATAAAGTTGATGTTATCTGAAGATCTTGCAATTTTTATTTCAAACTGCTGTTTGTGTTAGAAAACACCTCTGTCTGCTTATTCTTCACAGCAAATGTGATGCATCTTGTGCTTCTTCCCGTGTTTGTGTTTTATTTTTCAAGAATAAAGAATAACCTACCATTTTTTTTCCAAAGGAAAAAAACTGTAGTAAGAGTTTTAAAATGTATTGTATTTAACAATTAAAAATGGTTTCTGTGGTATTTAAATCTTAAATACTATTTGAGGAAATGTTTAAAGCTGTATTTGTTGGTTTTGTGGATTTATGCCTTTGTTAATACACCAGTGAATCCTTGTTTATTTATTTATGTTTCTAATATAAAGCTTCAGCATGGTTTATGTCATTGATAATAGATTAACTTTTGATTAGCTTTGGTTATAGCTTTGAGTTTTGTCATTATACTTATGACCACTGCTTTGGGAAAGCACATATGCCAGCAAAATAATTCTTCGTGATTAGCTTACTGTCTTGAAATTGTTTAAATTATTTAGATTTTAAAGTTGTGGTGAGAAAAGCCCAATGAACTCTTTAAAAAATGAACCTCAAGCATTTATGAGACCTCTATCATTGGACCTACATTCCTTTACTGTGCTCCTAAGAGGAGTGGTGTGGCAGATAAAGATGATGTTTTCTATGTTTCCTTTCCATGGAATTTGGCAGTAAGTACTGTGGATACAGGTTTAAGATCAGAGTAAAACTGTTATGTATTTCAGACAGAAAATTATATGTGGGTGTACAGACATACGCTTTCTCTTCTATTTCCCTTCCTAATTTCCATTCTACAGGAGCAAATGAACTATAATAAAATACTTTCCTGTTCATTCAATTGTTCTTTAGAGGATAGTAATGAAGATTGTTGTGATTTAACCACTTGGAGAGGATGAAAGAGAAGGCCTGCTGCCAAAAGCCTTATAGATTAAGACATAAGCTGTATATATTAATTATTCATTTGAATTGCTCAATGTAATATTGTTTTGATGTATACATGTAATTATATGGTAACTGAATGCAATTATAACATTTGGTTGCCATATTCTTAATCTGAGATTTTTATATTTCTATTGCTGTATCCCTGTCAAGGAGAGATACTGCTTATGTGGCAGGGAGAAAGGAGGGGTGAACGTAACCCACGACTGGTCTTCAGACCCTTTCAACCCACAATGAAGTGGCATTCATTTGTTGCAATGGGAGGATGAATGAATATTTACTATGTTTTCAAGCAAATACGCATTTCTGTGAGCAAAACTGAGTTCATCAGGAAGATTTCAAATTGGCCTATTGAAGAGTTTCACTTAAGCCTGAGTGGAATTTTCCATCTAGTGGGAGTAGAGCTGTGGTTGCTCTGACCGTTCTGAGATGAATTGCACAATAAGAGTAGGATTAAATGCTACAAGGACAAATTTCAATCTCTGTGCTCATATTTGTAACTCCCTGTTGAACTAGGGCATTTGATTACCTATCTACAGTTCTATTAAAAGTTTGGGTTTTTTCCCCCCCTTTCCCCTTGCAGATGTTTTGTTTGGAAGGGAACACTGACTCACAACTTATTACTTCAGTTTCTTCTTCTTTTTTTTTTTTTTTTTTTGTTAAGAGATAGATAGGTCTACTTTAATGGTTACTTTCTAAGATGAAGGAATGTACAGAATGTTTTTGATTAACAAGGGAGGTAATCGGGAGGTAATGTTTTAAGTATGAAACAAAAACATAACCTCCCTTTTGCCTCCCTCCTCCTTTCAAAGACCTGTAATCTCTTCAGAATGATCTAAATTTGAGTTACCTTATGTCCTCTGGTACCATGCAACTGACAGAGTGTTTGTTTAGTGTTAAATGTTCTGGGCTGAGTGCTGTGAAGGAGTAAAATGAGTATTGCTATATTGACTTGAATACTTTTCACTAATTGAAGTCTGTCCCTATTTAGGAGTGTGACTTGTTAATCTTTTTTTTTTAAGTAGCTTTAAAATGTCAAACAGTGTAAGGTTTTTTGGGGTGTATGTGCCTTGTCTTCCACTTGACAAAAGTAGTTTTAACTCTTAGCGAAATTTTCTCTTTAAAACTTTGTCAAATAGGTTTCAAAGCCGTGCTGCATCTAGGTATATTACGTTGCTAGTCATTGAAGAAACTCACTGTCTGAGGACAATTTAAATGCAAATGTAAATATCTTTCCATTAAAATATCACAACTATGAAATAGACACAATCGTGCAATCTTTCTGTAAAATGGAGGCTCCAAATTCCTAAATCCCCTGATGCTCTTTTCAGTCAGGGATCAGGATAGGCAACAGGAAGAAGCACTAGTCTTTACAGCTGTTATCTTCCCCTTCCTGCTCCCCTCCATCCACCACCCTGAACTGATACAGTGCTATTTTGTTTTATGCACTCAAATGGGTTTGTCATTAATATACAAGGATACAAGGATAATTACTGTGACTATGAGTTAATGACCCATGCTAACATGTAAGGAAAACAAAACTGTGAGTGGCAAAGAAAATTTTTCTGTAGGATGGAGCATTGTCAGCTGCCCTGTTACCGTAAGTCATTCCTAAAAGAGTGCTTAGAGGGGAAGTCCACATCAGCTGTGAGCGCACTGACAGGTCAAATGCTGTCAGAAGTAGCTGGGGTAAGAAAGCTAGGGTTATTTAAGTGAGCTGAATACCTCTAGTAGAGTGTATGTGTGTTTACATTCATGTAGTTATGCCCTGTCTCGGAAAGGCAGAGGAAACAACTGAGAGTGGCATTTTTTTGATTGGTACACTTTTTTTCTTGACAGTTACTGCCTTTGCAGCTTGCTTGTCAAAACAGGCTTTGTGAAACCTCCAGCCTGGTAATTTCTGTAAAATCCATGGATTGTAATGGTGTGAGATGAGAGGTGCTGGCCGTGATTCCTTTCCCACAGCAGCACCAGGCACTGGCAGTGCCTCGCCTTGCTGTGTGAGAGCCCTTTGCAGGCACTGACGCAGCGGCCCAGCACGTCCTGTGGATCACACCCCCACACAGCACTGTGGGGCCTGCCATGCTGGTGACCTCTGGGGCCAGGAAGATGTTCCTTTCCTGAACTTTGGCTTCTTGGACTTTCTGAAGGGGTTAGAGCAGACTTTCAATATCTGACACCCTGGTTATTTGGTGGACTCTCTTTGGAAGCATCACGTGACTCACCTTATGTTTCTTAGAATTGCATTTGTGAGTCTGTCCCTCTGCAAGAAGTGATGCAAACTGTTGGCCTCAGTTTCCTTCAAACTTGAGGAGAAAAGCAAAAGAAAAAAAAAAAACCCTAGAGGTCACAATTCCACCTGTGTAATGTGATACACTTGTTTTATTCAGTGAGTAAACATGCAAAGTTTTTGTTGACTTACGGTCAGATCTTAACAGATGTCAATCCAGAATAATACACACATTATTGAAGAGTTTTCTATAAAATTTAAAAACAAACTGTGGGTTTCTTTTAGAAAAGATCAGGCTCCTTCAGCGTCTGAGAGGTTCACTGAACAATGTAGATATTCCATAATTTTTTCTGGAATGCTGTTCAGAGTATTGTCAGATACTAACAAGCTTAGAAAGTTATTTTTAAAATGCTGTTAACTCAAAATACCCATTTCTAATAGAAATACAAACTTCAATTAGAATTAATTTTGTTTTGCAGTTTTTATTGTGAATCATGGTCTATCTTTAAAAATATTTGCTGAATATTTAAAAACAGACCTTCGACATCACTCTACTTGAACCTAGTACAAAAGACTACTTGTTTTCATTAGGTTTCTAGTTAGCGAAATATTTAGGATCTTTCCCTTTTAATGAAGCAACTTCATGATGTTACATAATACTGTAGCCTCCAAATACAGTTTTCAGTTGACAGATGTACTTCAGATATTTACATTATTATGCTGTATTTTGCCATTGACTGACTTACTGGTAGCTCTTTTAAGCCTTCCTATTAAGATGCAACTTCATCTGCTATTTTCTCTCTCCATTATTTTTCAACTTCTGTTCAAAAATTCCTTTTTATTACTGTCAGTCTTCGCTGCTCAGTTTACTTCAGTATAGATAAGGGCAAAATACTATTGCCATAGTTCACATATTTTGTTTTTGAACAGCAAAATCTATAGTGTAAACATGCATACATAAAATTATTATCTTGTTGTTGCAACCTGTGTGTACTTGTATCACAAATCACAGAGTTCTATGTTTTAGGCAGTTTGAAAAGTACGTATTAAATAAGTGAGATTGATACAGCTTTATTTTAGCTTCTTAGGAAGTGGAGCACCTGACGGTGAATTCTGAGGCTCTCTAGGAGTCACAGCTTTGTCATACTATTTTATAAATCTGTGAGAGCTTGCTACTTAAAGAAACATTTTCAGGAAGAAAAACAAGCACAGTAGTATTCATATTCTAGAAGCTGGTGTGAATTTAAGTATTCACTGATCGATAATGTTACTTGCATGTGAGTTGCTCTTCTGAAAAAGTTGATTCTCCTTGACCTCTGCCTCTTAGTTTTATTATTCTATGTTGTGTTTAATTATGTTAAATGATACCTAGTCCATCAGGTGCCTGATCCTGTTCCATTGCAGGCCTGAGACAAACGTTGGATAGGCTTCATGGGAGTTGGGTCTAGGGTAAGGTGGAGTAATAAAGAAACAAAATCAAATGTCAAATTGGAAATGTCTGTGAGACGTTGAAATGTTTAAAACCTTACACTTAATAAAGAGCACAAGAGACAGGGGAGTAAGGGAGTTGTGATAAGAAGATATCTTCAGTTTGTTTGGGAAGAGTTTGATTGAAGTCATTCATGTGTACCTTGTTAAAATTGCTGTTTATGTAAGTTGTTTAAAATGCAGCTTCTCTGATTTTTGTTTTGTTTCACACATATACAATTACATATGTGGGTTTTGTTTATCATTCAGTATCTGACTTGAAAGCAACCATCTGACTTTCTGTAGGCTAAACACTGGTATACTTTGGTAAGTGGCCAAACAAGATAGCTGAATGGTTGTGCTAAGTTTGCTTCCTTTGTCTTTCTCCTCTTTTTCCTTTATTTTAGTGTGGCATGGCATCAGTAGGAAAAGGAATGTTAAAACTTGGCCATTTGCATCTGTCATTTCTGTAAGACTGGGGATCTTATCAGAGGTCTGATAAGCAAAGAGCTGTTCTGGGAATGCCTTTTCATATTAGATGAAAAGAATATATGTGTTTTGTTGCAGAATTGTTGTATTAAAATAGCTGCTCTTGATTACAGTTGTTTATAAAAGCATATCCCTGCGTTTCCATATCACTTGCACATCTTCTCAGTCTTTGTTATCTGTTTTGTTTTTTTTTTTCCTTTGTGTAGGATTGTTGGTGTTTTTTTTTTCTTCTTAATCTAATGTCTCATCAGTATAACTGCTTAGTGTTACAACTGTCTGCAATCATTTCTTATTTGGAATGCCTGTGATACCAGATGCAGGCTCTGAAGCGCTGGAATAACCCATCTTAGCTGAGGAAGCTTATGGAGCTGACCTGTCATTGCAGTAAAAAGACAGATGTCCTTTTGATTGTTGGCAAGGTTCACAAAGTAGATGAGCAGGCACAGACATTTGTAAAAAGGAGAAACTTACACCTCTAAAACTTATATTGTTTTTTAGATTCTTACTGTAGTTTGTAACGTTTAAACTCTTGCTTGACATCTAAGATGGAAGTTTTGTGTGGCTAAGGGAGAAGGTAGGAGGGAGAGGAATGTGTTTCCCCTCTGAGGATAGCTCGTGTCTTCTGAGTTGCAATTAGTTTGAGTGCTTCCATTTCTACTTACAGTCTGTTCTCTGGGCCATCCTGATTGCACAGTTCCTGATAAAAATATTTACGGTTTACCATAAAGAATTTATTAATAAGAAGATTTTCAGAGGGTTTTTTTTGTTGTTGTTGTTTCAGCATTTAAAAAAGGAAAGGTAAAGAGTTACTTAAATGTGTTTTTTCTCTCTTATGTTCGAGTTGTGATGCTAGAAAAGATTACAAAATGCTTCGTTGTCAGTAGGCTGTTCTATACCTTCTGATGAACTGAAGATCATTGTACATCTTGTATCTTCTTTTCTGTGTTCCTCAACCTTTTCTCTTAAACTGAATAAGTGCTCTTTTTGTGTTGAAGTGATGCTGATGGGAAATATTACAACTCCTAGGTATTTATTATTGAGTCCTTATTCCAGTTTATACAGTGTTCATCAACTTGTTTGCTTCTCATTGCCAGGCTATCATCTAAAGCAATTCAGGAAATATTCACAAACTGTAGGGAGCTGTCAGGATTCATGGGAAATAAAAGGTGATGTCCAGCAGATAGGCTTTCGTGAGCATTTGAGAGTAACTGTCTTTCTTCAGTATTACAGACTCCTGAAGAGGTCCAGTGGCTAGGACCCTAGGTTAAAATTTGATGTGTACTACTTCTTATTTGAAACTGTCAACATATGATTGCTTAAGTAATTATATTGTTCATTTACATATTTTAAATTAGCCAGTCAGTAAGAACTTTGCTGGTCAAATAGTAACATTTAACTTGTTCTGCAAAAGTATTTGCTGGAAGGAACATGAACACAGAGAGAAATAATGCATTAACTATGCAGAGAGTAGTAGGTGTGTCAAGGAAAACCAAGTATAATATCTTGTAAAGCCAATACTATTTAAAAAGAACAGCCTGAGTTTGGGAAGAGTCAATGTTGAGGAAGGCTTTTTGGTAGTGGGCTAGGTGCTTTTGGTAGTATGGCTGAAAGGAAAGTGTCTTTGAGAACTCAGATCCTTTGGTGGTTTTCAGGAGTCTGATAAAAAGTTTTGAAAATTGTTCCTGATTGTTTACAATCAACTGAAGCTTTCAGAATCATTACAAGGTTCCGAGACTTGATTTATACATTCAACTCCCCTTTCATAGTTCAAAATAATGATACGATTGCTAAGACAGAGAGTGGTTTGTCTACATTCTTTGTTGTGTTGTGGGAGTGACTGTTATTCTGCAGATATGAATCATCATTGTAACTTTTCACAAATTAATGAAGTTGAAATATGGTTGTGAATGAACGTTTTTATTTTACATGACCTTGAGTTAAAAGTTATTTTGTCTCTAGAATGCTGTGAACCAGAAACTGATGAAAGGAGGCTCTAACTTCATGTGACTTGAACAAATAGTTCAATAGACCTAGAGGTTAGCTTCCTGGAGATATTATTTGAGATTTCTTTCTGGGAATGCAAGAAAAGAAGTGCCATTTAAATTCTGTCAGTATAGTCTGCAGCAAATCTTCTTTAAGCCAACAGAAATACATTCTCTTCAAAAGTTTACATGTGACAGTTTTCATAGGCTTGTATGTTAAGAGATCTTAGTTTGGTGGCTAGTTGAACCACAACAAGTCAAGTTTATATTGATTGAGCTTGGTATCAGTTGGCTACTTTTTACAATAACCTAGGTCTTCGTCACAAGAGGAGAAAAATGTCTATGATTTCTTCCTAGAAGGCATTTGAAAACATATAGAGAAACAACTCCTTGCATAGCTTGTGGACAGCTATCACAAATAAAAGTCTACGCACTTTACCTACATAGTTCCTGCAGTGTTTACAGCTACTCCGATTCATTAAGTGCTTGTGTGGAAAATACTGCCCTTAGAAAAAACATCAGTATTTTATCTTAATTGCCTAAGTTGGAAGAATAAAATACTTAACACAATGTATAAAGAGACTAGAAGTTAGAGCAAGCATTAACTTCGCTTTAAAGGAAATAGATAAGGATTCAAAGGTTTAGTACTGCATAAATAACCTGAAATTAAACTTGATCTCATTCTGTCCATGGTTGTGCTAAGACATTTTCTGGACTAAATTTATGTGTTGATTGCAAATCTAAAACTTCTGGCGAGCTGTTGATGCTTTTGTAATGTTTTTTTTCCTTCTCAGGTAAATATTGAGGTGCTATATCAAATCTTACATTATACTGCGGTTTATTTGGTCTTAGTTTAAAGACTGAAAAAATCATCTTCAGACCAATTATGATGAAGATTTTCACTTTGAAATTTTAGGTTTTTTAATTAAATGCTGTGGATACTTTAATTACTAGAGAACACAGAAATCTAATGGAATGGAAAATAGTTGTATTTCCTTAAAAACATGAAATAAGCAAATCAGTAAGTGAACAAAAGAAATTTTATGTATGTATATAGCAAGTTATTGCTCATATTCTAAGAAACCGTACCTCATATTAACAAATTACTACTGTGCTGCCAATTTGTCCCCAGTATAGAAGTCCGAGTTGTTATGTTAATTATGTGGAAGAATCAGTGTCTTTTTTAGTGCTATTTTTGAACCTCTTTGCTTGGAAACTGGTAATACTTCATTTGAAAGTTGCTAGTTCTCTCCTTCAGGAGAGAACTTGAAACGAATGATTATATAATCATGATTTTTTTTTTTAAAAAAGTATTTTAAAATTGTTTGTTCATTTCACTCAATCAAGGCAGTATAATGTTCTTGAATCTTAATAAGCAAGCTTTTTCTAATAGGGTTTAAATCTCTTGATAAATACATTTCTTTGTGGTCCCCCACCACATTTTCCCCTAATGTAATTTCGTATTTTTAATTCTTGCTTTAGAACTGGTAACATGGCTATATAGCTTCATGGTGAAGGAAAGGGAAATCCTCTGTCATATGTAACTTATGTATCTATACAGAATCAGACAGAAGCCTTGTTACAGTTTCTTCTTTCAATTCCATAGGAACTTGTGACATTAATAGCTCTAGTGATTAAAGGATACATTCTATTTGATTTTTTTAAAAAAACCCTAGAGGCTGTTAAAATACTTTAACTAATGGGCAGAGTTTATTTATTTGAATTGCAAGTGTGCCTTTCCTGCTTCATTCTGCCCTCGTCTCCCAAACTCTTTTTTTTATGATGGTAGAGTGCTTGATTTGACTTACGAGATCATGGGCCCAGTCTGAAGAATGTTCTCTTCCTTTATGTTCGGCCTGTTTTCCACATGTTTTGTTTCCATTTTTATGACTGCTCTTCCTGACTCCCTCTTCCAACTTATTGTGAAGGTAATGAACATGAAAGTTTAATCTGAAAACAGAATTGTGATGGTGTGATACTGTCTATAGGACTCCAGGAAATGTGTTTTTAATAAGTAGTAACAAAATTAGCAATGCACAGATCACTGCAAAACCTATTTCCAGGTTTACTGAATGTTATTTTTCTCCTTGTTGATCCTTCTTCTGACAGCTGTAGATATTACATATATAATAGACACATTTTCAGCTACAGGTGTGATTTTTCAAATTAATTCTACTCATTTGTTTCCGTGACCTTTACAAAAAAGGTAATCCTTATTTAGTTTTTTATTTTGGGTAATTTGAGGTCTATTGAGAGGGAGTAATAGAAATAGGGAGAAAATTAAGCACATAGGAAACACCTGCAGTTCTTTTTTTTTCCCTTTTTTTAAAGTTTCAGATATTTTTATTTACAGCTAGTTTTCTGTTGTTTGGAGCCAGAGCAATAAATTAGACACTTTGATGTGTGCAGAGGAGTATGGAATCTTTGTGCCTTATGAGAGTTAGTCATAAATTATGTCAGTTAGGAGGGTTGTTCAGGATCTAAGTGTTAAAGCTGGAACGGGGCAGTGAAAATGCATTGAGTCTACAGTTACATGAAGTGAAACCTTCTCAGATTTATTGACTTTTTGTTCTTGATCATGGACTGTTTGAAGTAAACATGTTTACATCCAATTCCTCGTGCACCTAGTCCTGAGTTCAACGTGGAATACTATTTCAACAGTTGTTAAGAGCCCTCAAAATTGAATAGAAATGGATCACATGAGGATTTTGCAAGTTTTATTGCTTGCAGCTACTTTGTGATATTTAAAAAAACCCCAGGTTAGCATACTGTACTTTTTACATTACAACATTTTAGATATTTCTTAGATTTTCAAGTTTATTTATACAGGATCTGCATGTAAAGAAAGTGTCACATACTGAAAACACTTCCCCCCAAGTATTTTTCAAATAAAGAAAAATGAAGCAGTTTTTAATACAAGTTTGTTTACATGCTCATGCTGCACAGGGGGATTCAAGACTCCATTGATGGTATTTGTTTGCAGAGAAGGTAAGGAGATGCTCTGTGACAAATTTTAGTCATGCTGTTATCAGGTGAATCTCAGAGTCTGGATGCTGAAGTGACCAAGGTTGAGGATCCTGTTCCTTTCTGCTAATGTCCTGGCAAGGCAACTGTCACCACATAAATGAAACTAGTCTTAGGGGTGGCAGTGCATTAAACTGCCACAGGAGTAGCAGAGTAGTTTAATAGGCTTAAAATACTTCTTTCCTTTATGTGCAACAAAACAGCAGCTTCAGACTTGAATTAGAGTGACTGCTCTAATTGTGTAGTGATTTTTCTTAATATGGCTTCTGAGATTGTTTCCCATAGTTGTTGCTAAATCCTAGTTAAAATAAATGCTTAAGTATACAGGTGGTGGACTCAGTGTTAAGGTGTATAGTTCATCTTGGAGGCTGATATAGCAATAAATAAAAAAATGCTACATTGAGTTAGGTTGTTGTTTTATGTTACTCTATTTATTTGCATTCACTTTTTTTGCTTTTTGAGAACTAATCCTCTCTAGTTTTACTTACAGGTAGGATATTCTATCAAGGTGGGATCCAGTAAAAATCAAAACTGCCTGTTTTTATTCTAGGGTGCTGTTACAGGTTACAGAAAGAGTAGTGTATGTTTTGACATTCTTCTGGCAAACTTCTTGCATGATTCAGGAATAAAGCCAAGTGCCTTCAAAACATGAGAGATGTACACATACATGCCTTCAGGGTATGCAGAAGTTCAGGGATAGGTCACTAGTGGGGACTTGTCATGATATCTTGCATATGTATGTGAAAGAAGTGTTTTTGAAATGTTATCAGTACAGTTTCTTCAGGGGCTGGGCGGATGCCAATTATCTTTGAGTATTAGGAGATTTAAAAAAATAGTTATTTTTTTTTTCTTTTTAAAGAAGAAGAAACAGTAGGAATATTAACCCCTCTCAGATTTGCAAACCTTTTTGCAGATGTCCTTTTGTTCCCATGTGTGTTCCTATAAAGCAGATACTTGATTGTTCTTGAACTGTATAATGCTTTTGTTCTTTAGCAATGACTTTGTAGGAGTGCTGTTGTGAGAGTTTCCACTAAGATAGCAATTCTTGTGGCTACAGATTGCTACATAGGGTTCCATGTAGTGTGAGAAGTTTGCATTAATCTGCAGCAGGTGCCTGGTACAGGGGCAGGTTGGTGGCTGGGTTGCCCTTGGGGCAAGTAGTAGGGGTGAGTTTGCGTTTCCCTTAGGCACAGAAAGTTGCAGAACCAGATTCCCTGCATCCTGGGTGAGTTCTCTACCCCATGGACACCTGTGTATTTGTTCAGGGGGAGGAGGACATTATTGCCTCCTGATTTAGGATTCTTGAAGTGCAAACCAGAACCTAATTTGAGGCTTTTAGACAGGGTTCTGTGTGGGATAACACTTGGCTGCTGAGGTTTTTACAGAGAACATGCCAGTTTGGGGCATGAGGATGGGTGAAGATTAGATTTACCTGTAGTCTTGAGAATTGCACTTTTGCCTTGTATGCATTCAGTGTGAAGGTTGAGGTGGCAGTCTCTGTTTTGGACCCAGACTTAAGGCAGCTGAGACAGTTTTGAGATCTTTTTTTTGTTCTTTCTCAATATAGAGCAATCACTTCTATTTTATAAGTAAGTGCATCTTTAAGTCTTTAATGTCAGTTTTTACAAGACAACAAGTTACCTAAAAATTGTTCTGAACTCTATTTTTTATTACTAGGAAGAAACTCCTCAGAATTCCATTCTAATTCATTGTATTGTGTTCAAGGAGAAAAACCTCTTTGAAGCATGTAGTGTTGGAAAGTACCCTTGCACAACTTAGAGGAAACTCTGGCATTTTACCCATTTTCCACTCTTCCTTCTGAAGATGTCATATTCCTCGGGATTTGTAAAAGGTCATGAACAAAATAAAGAATATTTTTGAGCATACAATTATAGCTAATTAAAAACTAGACATCTGTTACAGTATCACTGTTGCTTGTGCTTGGAAAGAAATCTACATGTGAGAATCTCTTGGTGTAAGAAAACCTGGTTTAGCAGAAATAAATGAATGGTTGCAGAAAAATAATTCCTCAGGTTTAAGTTTATTGGTCCATAGAATTAAAATGTCTTTATTTAAAAAGATTAAAGTTGTTTGTGTTTTTTTTTTTATTAAGAGCTAAGCTGACTTATTTCACCTTGTCAATACAGAATTAAAGCTTTTCCATATGGAAGAGCCTCCAATTGTCACTGCTCTGCTTTTGCATTTGGTTGTGGAGGACTGACAGTCTTTGAAAAGGAAATGCAAAGATGATCCTTCTAAATATCATTCCCTACAAGGGATAACATAGGGAGGCAGAGGATAGAACATGCTGCCTTTCTGTGAGGATGGAAATTCCCACAGAAGCCTGTCATTCAGGGGCAGCATAGATCTTTTCCTCTAAATGAGGTTGGTGGTTTTCAGGCATATTGTGGCCTAACATGACTAAAATGTCAGAACTGTTATTCTGTTTCATTTAAGCCTGTTTGCTGTCTTGTGCTCAAAACCTTATTAATTCAGTTGCTGGTTCAAGATGGAAGCTTTTTTGTATTTCTCATAGAATCACAGTTTTCTTTCATGTAACTAAACAACTACTTTGACTTGTTTACTCAATTGTATTGATGTAAATTTGCTAGAGGTATTTGGAAACTTAAAACACCTTTTCATTTCATTTCATTTTTAAAATATGTATGTATGACTTGGCGGGCTTGTTTGGGAGAGCTTAGAATAAACTACATGTGATTTTGTAAGCTGAAAAATTTGAAATAATATAATTTATTAATTTTTAGTTTCAAAAGTGATTATTTGCATATTTGTCTTTTACTTCCTGCCTTAAAAAGTGTACTAAAAACAGTGGGAGATGAGGTCTAAAATTCCAGTAGACATTATGTTGTGGCTTTGTGGAAGCATCTGATTAAGAACATGGAGTTTAGTAGTTTTGAGTCAAACTCATGTTACGGAACAGGACCATATACTTTACCTGCTTCATGACATAGTTGCATCTTCTGTTGTTTTGTTTTTGTTTGTTTCTTGTGTTTTTGTTTTTTTAACTTTATGCTAATACAAGAACTTCTGAAGGGAAAGAAAATCTTCTAATATAGTTCAAGTATGACTTCTGTTTCTGGGCAAATACTCTTCTACTTCTGAGAAGACTGTACTTTTTATTTGTGAGAAGTGTGTTTTAGTTTTCATTGCATTATCCTCTTGTGTTGTTTTAGCCACAACAGTGGATTGCAGCAGGATGACAAAAAAAATAAAAAGTATTTCTCCTCTTTCTAGGTGTGGGCACTCTCCTGTGTACCGCTCACGTGAGATGTCAGGTCGGGCCCTTGTTCCGTTTGTCATGGTAAATGAAGTACCACAGACAGTGCTTTCCTTGGTGGAGGAGCTTCCAGACCCCACTAGTCCTTGCATAAGACAGAACAACATTCATGGAACACTTCTGCAAGTAAGTTTCTGGGAGTTGTTTACTTGGGTTTTGGTTTGTATTGTTTTGTTTCTTTTTTTACTGTGGGGTTTTTGTTGGACTTTTTGTTCATACTTCACAGCCAGATAACAGGCAATGAGTTGTGGTGAACGTTCACACGTTGTCAAAACATATATGAAGCCTGCCCTTGAGTCGATTTTATCAGATGATAAATATGGAATGCACATTTCAACTGTCATTAAAAGGCTGTAAGCTGTAAATATCAACCTTTTTGTTTCATATAATGTTTTATCTCTGGAGCTTAAAGTGCTTTTGAGTGCAAGTATGTTTAAACTTATCTACAGAGAGATCTATGTGACTTGGCCAAAATCACAGAGCAAATCTGAGGCAGAGCTGAACTCCAAGCAATAGTGTGGTAGATACTGAGACTTGCTACTTACTACATATTTATATGTTACTTCATTTGCTTTTCGTGCTGCACCAGCAGCTTCCTGTCAGTTTGCTGTATAAGTTGTGATAAGCTTTATGCTGTATTCTTCTGAAAACATTCTGGAGAACAGCTTGCTGTCTGTTGGGAATCAAAAATTTCTTCGTTCTCCATATATCATTGCTTTGGTTTATGGCAGTCATTTCACCGTGATTGTTAAGCTGTCATGGTAATAAGGTCCTCATTTTGCCTGTTTTTCATGAGCAACACTCCAAGAAAGCCATATTGTACATGATCAGCTCTGTTAGTCCGCCTTAGCTGACAAGCTATCTAGGTACATGTTCCCACTGTAAACTGAGTGGTGGGGTGTGTATGGTTTTGTTTTGGATTTTTTTAGTGTACGTTTTCCAGCACATTATTTGCCTTTAAAATCCAGACCTTACAGGAAACCTAGGACAGGGAAATGATTGAAGTTGTTCTAAAGCAGTTACCATCAACTTTACCTGTAAAGGGTTTCAGCCAATTGCATCTGGATTTGGATGATGATTGGTTACAGTGAAGGTTGTCACAGGATGTGAGATGATTGTGCCCAGTCTTTTCTGCTCTGAAAAGCAATGCATGCATGTATATATATGCAGATGCTGAGACCTGTGAGCTGCTGCATCAGTATGGGAAGGAGAAGATTGCCATTATTAAATAACTTGTGCAGCCCTAGCCTCTCATGAAACTCCTGAACCTCCTCCTGAAGCAGGGCCATTCCCCCTCTCAGTCCGTTTTTTCAGTCCAAAAAAATTATAATATGCTCATCATGAGGAAAGGACTGACTAGTGTATAAAGC
Source organism: Urocolius indicus (assembly GCA_013401255.1). Taxonomy (NCBI): domain Eukaryota; kingdom Metazoa; phylum Chordata; class Aves; order Coliiformes; family Coliidae; genus Urocolius; species Urocolius indicus. The sequence goes on from WBNH01001292.1 coordinate 96,190, forward strand.
CACTGCCTTCCTTTAGTGAGCTGGGGAAAAAATAATGGAGAGTTGGTTCTGAAAGGGCCCAAGGGATGATCTGAATTTTTAAGCCAGTGCTGCCAACATGGTATTATGCATAGGTTTAGGGAGGGTTCTTTTCCATACCTGTGTGGCAGAAGATATTCTCAGTTTTGAGCTGCCAGTTTTGAGCAGCTGCTAGGAACTACAACTGCAATTAGTACTGCAGCAAGGTGAGATTGGTGCTGTCAGAGTATGACATTCTTCAAAACAATGTCAGTTGTAGCATAACAGGTCAATGATGTTTGGTTTTTCACATTTGTCTTGGGCTTTGTTTTTATGTCTTATGAACAAAGGTTGTGCAAAGTCTTCATTTGATACTTAATCAAATGTATTGTATGACCGAAATGCTGAACTGTTGCTAGGTAAAAATAACAAAACATTACTGAGAAATAACATAGGGTGATAAAGATGTGCAAAAAGGACGCAGTGGTGTTTGATGTTATATCTCTAAAACACTAATACCAGGCAGTTATTAGTGTCTACCTCCTGTAAACAGTACAAAGTACTGTGACATTCATTAGTTGTTGAATGCATGGTTTCAATTTCCTTTTTATCAGTGTTAAGGTGGGATTTGCAAAGCTGTTGTGAAGGCTCATTGAATAATAGAAAATTGTGTTGCAGGACTATTTGTTGAAGCACTGTTTCTCTGAAGCCTTATTTGAAGAGACTGATCTGGCACTGTTCAAAACTGTTTGCTCTGCATTTCCATGGCACAGTAGAGAAGTTATCTTCCTCTTTGATATAAAAACACAACAAAAATCCTTACTAAAAAGAGTGCATACAAAACTCAGTAAATTTAGATTTTTCTATCAATACAAGGCCAATATCTTATGAAAATGGAAAATAGTTTCTTTTTATTTGTTGTATCACATTAGTCAGAAGCTGACCAAGTTCATTGCCTGATTTTTATTTTTTTCAATGTCAGTATGTTATCAGGTCTTGAACAGGAAAGTTGGAATTACTCAGACTTAAAGCTTATATGGCAATGCCAAATGTATCTTGAAGGTAGATTTCAGTCCTGTTTCAGAGTTATGTAATTACTTCATCTGCTGCAAGCCAAATGTTAGTTTATAAAAACATCATTCAAAAAGAGTTCAGCATGGAGTGCTTGTCCAAACATGACCTGATTTTCAAAATGCTGAGATTGACAAGGGGTGTTTTTTTTATGACAGTGGATTCAAATGTGTTGTGTTTAACTTAGATCTTTACATTATGTGAAAATGACTTTTCCTCTTCAGTGTGACAACTATGGCTCAATCTACATAGCAATGTGAACGTGCATGAGGGTAAAATAATCTTACGGTTACATGTTTTGCAGAATTCTTTTCAAGAATTACCTAGGAATAGTGCTGTTCTGTAACTCTTATGGAACTGGTGATATTCTTCAAGGAGCAGTTCTGCATCATAAGTAAATGCATTGACTAGAGCAAAACAAAGACAAATCTTTCCCGTGCTTAGTGTTTCTTTCATGAATACAGGTTTTACTTGGCTCCATAATCCAGACTGTCATGGTGGACAGAAGAAGGGGGGAGGAAGTCAAATTTGTAATCCCCAAGAAAATGCAGAAATCTATTGCTGGCCTTCTTTAATAATGAAATGCTTCTGGCTTCTTTCGTTTTGAGCTCTTGGGTTTTTATATGATCATTTGAAAGGAAGAGCTCGTCTAGAGCTTTATGTAAAGGCTTCTGGAAGTGCATTAGAATTTATTACTGGAATGCTTTTACGTTTTTGAAACTTCTTGACTTTAGTCAGTTTCCAAGTATCTGGAAAGATTGTGAGGTATCCTTATCAGAGGATCAAATGGTTTTTTGGCTTTCTGCCTCTTTATATTGAAATTCCTGTAGTATGTATTCCGTCTGTTTAGAATAATTGAGAAATTCAGAATTAAGCTGTAATTAATTCAGAAATGTTTGTTCAATAACCTGTACTTGCAATTAGTAAATTCCATGTGCTGGTTTGACTCATATTGGTATTTGTAAGCCATACAGGTCGGGACATGATTTGCTTTCTTTTTTCGTGTCAAGTCTAATAGGTGACAATCTTAACTGGGACTCTTAAACTGCAGTAAAGATTATGTCTATGTAAAAGAGTGTGTTCTGAGTCCTGACACTTATTATGAAAACTTCCAGACTTCAGTTTGTCTAATTCTGTGAAGTTGCATTAAGCCTGAATGCTTTGAGCAAAACACTTGTTAATTAAAGACATTAACAAATCGAACATTAGTAAAGCTCAAGGTTCATTTAAATTTGAAATTCATTGAGAGAAATCACATAGAAATGAGCACCAAGTAGAAAATGGAATTATGGAGGTGTGGCAGTTTTTCAAAGCAGTAACACCAGAAGCAGGAATCAGCCTAACACAGAATGGGTAGAGAGTGTAATAACATACCAGCTTGGACAAGTTAGGAGTTCTTTAATGAATGCAAAGCAAGAAGAAGGATAGTGAGGCAAGAGCGTGCAGAGAGGAAATTGGAAAGGCCAAGGCAAAAACTGGCTGTAGGCTTCAAGAAATTTCTACAGAAATACTTAGTCTTGGAACATGGAAAGTGTTGATAGCTGGTGTCTGAAAGGCATACTTTTCTTCATTAGTTCATTAGCACAGTCAAATAGAATCTTACAGATTGAAAACCAATTTCTAACATTAAGGGTGAATTAATGTCCAACACTTAAAATAGACCTGCCATCGTGTATTTAAGATTTTGCCTGGATGTGGAAGATGAGATTCTTGCCAATGTCCCCTGCCCAAGCTTGGGTCATCTTCATGAAACTATGCAGAGTTTTTATTTCCGCCAGTCTGCACACAGAATCATAGAATGGTTCTTGTTTGCATACATTTCTGAGAATGACATTTACAGCTTTTATTGTTGCAGATGGTTTTGTGAAAACAATGAAAATTCTGATGTAAATTACTCATTAATTCTTACGATTATTACTGCAAGTAAAAGGTTAAATATTATAAACATGAATTTTACTTGATTTAAAAATAACTGATTGAAACTTTCGATGGTTTTAAATATAAAATTTAGGTAACATGTTCTTTACACTTTATGATGAACAGAATTCAAGAAGATAAGCTTTTGGGCATAAGAGGGAAAGAAAGCTTGAGCCTGTGTTACTCCTAACCATGAGCCTTATTAGTAACGACTGAGATGAAGATGATATTCAGTACCTCAACCAGATTCATCTTCAAGTGTCCTTTGGCTTCCCTAACTATATCTCTGCATGCTTGGACATGCACTCCTAAGTTACCTGTTCCTGCTTCTACCTTATGTATATTCCTTTTCTATGTTTGAATTTTACCATGAACTCCTTCTTCATCCCTGCAGGCCTCCTGGCATGTTTGCCTGACTTCTAGCTTACTGCTATCAACTGCTCTTGAGCTTGAAGGAAGCGGTCCTTGAATATCAACCAGCTTTCTTTAGCCTTTCTCCCTCCAGGGCCTTATTTTACAGGACTGTACCAAGCAGATCCAGGAAGCGACCAAAATTTGCTCGCATGAAGTCCAAGGCTGTGACCTTGCTTTTTACCCTGCTCCCTCCTCTCAGGATACTGAACTCCATCATATCATTGTTACTGCAGCCAAGGCTGCCTTTGACTTTCACGTCCTTAGTGAATCTTTCCAGGTATGAGGTTCAGCAAAGCACCTCTCCTTGTCTTCTCTATTGGTTTTATCAGGAAGTTGTCACCGATGTACTCCAGGAACCTTCTGGGCTGTGCTGTGTTGATTTTCCCCCAGATACCAAGGTGGCTGAAGTCCCCCATGAAACCAGGGCCTGAAAACTCAAGGCTACTTCTGTCTATAAAAGGCTTCATCCATTTGTTTTTCCTGGTTTAGTGGCTTATAGCAGACACTCGCTCAAGTGTCACCCATACTAGTCTGTTCTTTAGTCCTTACTGATGAGCTCCCAGCTGGTTTATCATCCCCAAGGAGAGCTTTCATGCATTTCAGCTGTTCTTTCACATACAGGGCAAATCCATCTTCTCATCTTCCACACCTGTCCTTCATAAAGAGCTTATATCCCTCCGTTGCAGCACCATGTCTGTGCGTCAGCTATCTTGTCTTGTCTCCGTGATTCCAACAGTCCTGAATATGTGCACAGACCTCTTAATTCCTCTAGTTTTTTAACCTGTTCCTTTGGGTGCTTTAAGGTCAAAAGGTTACAGGGACCCTAAGCATGGTTTGCCCAGAGAGCATCACCTTTAATTCATCTGATTACAGATTATTTATGATGATTAGAAAACCTCCAAAAAGCATGAACTTTCCCATTGGCTTGCCAAGGAAGGCAAATGTTAGACTTCAGCTTCTGTTTTTATCTTGTGAGTATCAGTTAACATGACTAATGCTGGCTTTCAAAGGCTGTGTGATGTGCATAGACCTAAAATTTACTTGTTCTTAATATGGTAGAATAGCAGCAGTATCACTGGAGCTTTCAGTCACAGTTCTGCACACATTAGTTTCCAGAAATCTTCCCTATTAGGGCACTGGAAAAATCTGTACTCTAATGAGAGTGTACATACCCTTACATGCTGTTCATATTGAGAACAATTCATTGGACAGCTGCAATTAATCATGGAGCAGATGTAATTATTAATAAGGTTTATTTCTTTTTCAAATGAGAGAATTTACACATCAATTGGGTCATTATCTTGTATGTTATCAGTTTGATTTTCCATTTTCACTTTGGCAAAACTACAATTGAGTATTTTTAGAGCATAAGAAATGAGGTAATTGAAAGATGTTAAAAGAGGCATTGTATTTTCATGTACCTTCTCTGTGCCTTGTTTTGAACACTTGTGAAAGCTGAAGGTGCTAACTTACTTCCTGGAGGTCTTGTGTAGATTTATAACTAAATGCTGACATTGTCTAGCTTGAGATTGAGATACAGAACATTAAAAAAAAAATTGCTTGCCTTATCTGTCTCTTTCACTATGCAGTCCCTTCTTTTTGGAGAGCATTTTGCATGCCCTTTGCCATCTTTTGGGCACGGATCAAACAGATGCATAGAATAAAATAGAAAACCTCTGCTGGCCTATCAGATCCTTGCAGGTGGATCCTCCCGGTTGTGACTGGTTTTGGTCACTGCTGTAGCGCAGTCATAGAAATACAGCCCGGTCTGCTGTGGTCCCCAAGAAGACATTCCCCCATTGTCTCATCTGAGGTCTGGCTGGTAGCTTCTCCACTGCAGTCTGCCCACTTACTGCTATTACTTTGTCACTCCTACTGATTTATCCTGAAATTTATTCCCTGTGCATATGCCAGTGTTTTACATTGCAAGAGAACAGTATGTTCTGTCCAAGATGTCCATATGACCTGTTTTTAAAGAAATACAGACTGTAACTGGCAAATGACACATAAAAAAGAGATAGTTTGTTATGATTTGATGCAGGGTTAAAACTTTATGAAAATAAAAATGGAAAGTCACTTACTTAGTTGTTTCAGGTGTCACCAATCAACTGTCAATTACTTTTCTCCACACTTAGAATTTCCCAACAAATTCTGTAATTTCGATTAAATAAACTGGTATTATAGAATGAGGCTAGTTCAAATAAGTGGTTTTGGATTGGATTACGTGGTTGGAGAGGGGGATTTTTATGTTATTTAATGTCAAGACTCTGTTTGGCAAGTGACTATGAAGTGTTGTGCAAGGAAAGTTGGTTTGAATTTTTTGTTCTGCTTTTGATACCAACAACACTGTTGCATCTCTCTCAGATCTAAAGAACAGACTGAGTCATATCAACTTAGTCAGTTGCATGTGACAAAAATTAGATATACTGGGAGACAGAAGGCTTCATAGCTCTTCACATTACTTAACATTAATTTTAAAGATTGCTCCCTCTGACTTCAGTGGGAAAAGAAATGATCAGTTACTGTTTCTCAGCATCCTACAGAATTAGACTTCTCTTTCTGAAAGTACTTTGCAATGAAAGAATCCAGAGTCCTTGTACTAAAAAATAATATGACTAAAACCCTTGCATGGCTGCATGGCAGATCTTTCTGCCATCTCTTACTCTTTCTGGATTTTGTTTGTGAAGTTCATTGAATACAGCAAGATTTGTGTGATAGTAGGACTTTATGAACTCTTTGGATATGCTGATGTATCAAATATTAATGGAGAGCTGGAAGAAGTGATTTAAAGACAGAAGGATTGATTTAAAGGATGTTTGGAGACTTCATTAAAGCAGCAATAAATCCAGGATAAGAATGTAATGTGAGAATAATCATATTGGGTCATCCAAAGATTTGTCCAACTCCATGTGCTCTTTCCAACAGGGACCAATGGCACAAGTATAGCAAAAAGAGTAAAACAGACCAAGCAGCTGGAGAAACATCTGCATATGCTGTCTTAGCTTAGAGTACTCTTGAGCCAGAGATGTATAGATGTGACTGTTGAACATTAAAATGGAGTAGATGGTGGTACTGATGAAAAGAAGCAGTTTATGTTGAAAACATCAATATGTTAGGTAGTTTAATTATGTGGAAGAGTTGTATTAAGACAGATTGTTACTGATAAAAGTAGAGCTTGCCTAATGAATGTGGATGTGTTTTTCCTTTCTTTGAGAGGAGGAGGATTTTAGCTTAAGTTGCTGCAAAGGAAGGTCAGACTTCAGGTATTTGAGATTACGATCACTCTTGTTTTATGAGTTTAATACTTGGATGCTCACCAAAAGGAATAAAGACAATTTAAATTAAAAAGAGTATTTGGAAATTAAGCAGAGAAGAATGATGCATGTAGAAGAGCTGGCAAGCAATGATGAGACCTTTTTTATGACAAGACTCAATAGGTATAAAAACCCCGCAGGCTCCAGTGGCTAGGGTGTGAGAGTATAACAACAGGAAACAAATTAGGCAAATGTATTTTAAAGGTCATTCTTGGATGTTGGTCGTTGTGACTGAGTGAAAGATAGAGGTACACTACTCTTCAGCTTGATCCCAAAATCTTGTGAATTGCTAGCAGGGTTATTGGTACCCATATTTTTTTCTTGTTTTGTTTTGAAGACAAAGGCTCTCTAGGGTCTGAGGGAATGAATGGGGAAGTAGCATACTGTTTATTTGGTTTTATTCAGTAGCACAGAAACATTGACTATGGTGAATTATATTTATTTGGCTTGGCAGTAAAGTTTGAAGTGTAGCAGTTCAACGTTGGCTTATAAAAACTCAATATAGTAAACAAACGTTACATTATCTACAGATCAAAGAAATAAACCTGCTATAATTAAATGTTTTCCAATGTAACTTCCTTCCAGATGTTTCTTTTCTAAGCTCAGTTTTTAGTGTTCAAGATAAGGATTACTTTTAAGATTAGTACAAAGAGAAAAGAAATATTGATGTCAAGTTGAAAACATATTCACTTATATGTAGCTGGCAATAACAGAATAGTTGTCTCATTTCTTCTTGTTGTAAAATCATGTTAACTGATACGTAGGGGTATACTGATAGAAGGAGGCAGTAAACTTCTGAGGAGCAGATTTATATTTATGAATGCAACAGAAATGCAACTAAGTTCCAAGAATGGGAGGAGGAAGTCTCTGAAAGAAAATCATTGATGAGATTTTGCCAGAAGTTTTCTTCCAGATGCTTTTCTAAAAAGAAAAAAAAAAAAAACCAACCTCATGTGATGCTGCTAATTGACTGGGCAGATCTGCTACTTGGACATTACTTTGAAGCTGCTTTAAGTATAATTAGTAATACTCCCAAATATTGTATGTTTGACTTCCTAAGACATGTCACTAGTTTTCAAAAGGGCATAGGTTTAGACAGCTCTTAAAACTCTATTAGATCTTTTCATTCACTTTCTGCATCATTACTGAGTTCCTTCCTACAGCAACTAAGGATATATACGCAGAGATGCTATTGCTGTAAACCTTTTGTTCTCGTCTTCAAAACTTAAAAGAATTGTGTTTTTATTCCAGAGTGAGCAATATTCATCAATTAGTGAAAACAGGGCTGCTTGCTGCTGTTTTCAGTTGAGTGGTAACTATAATAAGGGGTACTCTGGATTGTGCCTAGGGGTAGTGCAATGATTGCCCTCTCTTTAAGGTGAAAAGGATGACTTGATGGATGCACTGCCTCCCTCTCTCCCATGCCCTAGATTTTGATGCTCAAGACTGTAGGTAAGGCAAGCAGTTGCTATGCAGATGTGTTTGACTTCTCAAATCCACAGTACACCTAGTTGCCACTCTTTAATGAATAAAAACTCCTGCAACCCACATTGCTGGCAGAAATTTCAGGGCAGCTGTGTGTGTGGGTGTGTAAGGTACCCTGCTTGCTGTTCAGTTACAGCCATAAACCATCACTAGTGTTTCAGGTAGCTTCTCTCATCATGTCTTAGATAAACGTTCAATGACTGAAAACTCTGTGTACAATGTGGTTGTATAGAACAGCTTTTATTAGGTGTTGATGAAACTAAGGAAAGAAAAATCTTCCTATAGGTACGGTTTTCACAATGGATAGATTATCTTCTTTTTAGATGATGGAGATGTTAGAAACAAATACCGTTGGCACAGTGTTCTACTTTTTACCATTAAAATCTTTCTGAAAAGAGTTGAACTATTTTAAGGACTGGATGGTTAACTTGATTTAGACCTCCCAGAACACCAATTGAACTCTTGTGAAGTCTAAATTTTCTAAGTGTTAAATTCTATGTATATTTCCTGCACCTGTTTTGTATTATGAATCTTTTAAGTATCCCTCATGATTAGTCAGGAAAGCAATCCTATCACTGTGTCCCAGGCAGAGGATGTTTTTACAGTTGGGAAAGGAAAAGTTGAAACTTGTATAGTGTACTGAAGATATAATATTCTCTTAGGTGGTGCACTGGATTAATTTAGTGCTCTATGGGGTTCATTTTTCATCTTCAAAATAATGATTTCAGTCCCACCTGCGTGGGATTTTTTTCTTTCTCAGCCTTTTGATCTACAAACCATGTCTTTGAAACTTTTCAGAGGCAAAAAAAAAAAAAAAAAAAAAAAAAAAGCTTGAATACGCTTCCTGGTTATGCATTTAAAAATACCCATCCATTATAAGCTCTTGAGGATGTACAAAAAATATCTAAGAATATTGAGGACTTTTTATTATTCTCTGTATTCAGGCTACAGAGAGAAATGTGGGAATGTGCCTTCTTTTGGTCTTTGGAAGTTTTTTCAGCTTGTTTACAAAGCAGAAGAATACCTTCCATGAAAGGAGGAGAAAGCTGGAAAAATTGACATTTAAAAGAATGCTGAATGGGAGAAGTGAATTCAGGGGAATGACCAGTTTTAAGTGGATAACTATTCAGTAAAGACTTACCTATGGTGAAAGTGAGGATGCAAGAATCTCAAATAGTGAGATTTTCAAACAAAAAAATGAGAGGAGGATAAACCTGTGAGTCTAAGAAAATAAAACAATGTAAATACAAAACAAAATAAGAGACTTTTCCAAGATGTGAAAATAAATTTTGAAGTGTTCATGAGTCAAATTAGATTTTTTTTTAATTAATTTAATGTACTTTTTACTTCTTAAATGAAGTATTTTACTTGCTTTACTTTTTTTTTTGCTTGTATGTCACAGGCATTTCTTACACTACTCTTTTTTTACCACTATTTTTTCTTGATTGTATTAATATAGCTGCATTTCTAAAGTAGTTATTCTTATGATGCTAAATTTTTCCAGGAACAGTTTTAACATGGTTGTTTGACTTAAAGTGGTCTTTTTAGTCAGGCTCTAAATGACTCATCTGAACTGATGGCATACTCTGAAAATGTCTTCCTCTGATGCTGTTTATTCAGAGGCTGGAAGAGAATGGGAAGTGGGTGCCCACGCTACGGAAGGATTGTACAGAAGTTGGTCTGACATAAAGAAACTACATGGAACAGAAAGTTTATGTGGAGGCAGAACAAACAAGGAGCTGTGTTATATGCTTATCTAGTGGGGAAGGGATTTTTTTTGGAGGGATAGGGGTGTTGTCTGACTATCAGTCTTTATGTTAGGGTCTATGTGGGGAGCAATGCTGTATGAAATCAAACTTGTTTTCCTCTGTCTAGTACGACATGCTCCCGTTTCCGGTGTTTAGCTGCTAAACCCCTCAACCGATAATGTGGTTTCTGGGTTTGATCGTCAAAAATGCAGCTTCCAGTGGAGATGCAGGCAGCTCTTAGACTTAAAATACCCTGCAGAACCTTTTTCAGGTCCTAGAAACAGCCTAGATGTGGTCTAACTGCAGAAGAAGGCAAAGAGGGTGCCAAGAGGGTGATAGAGATTCCTTTAAATTCCTGTCAAGGTCCCTCCTTTTCTATGCTATTTCCTCCATGAAAGGAGGAATCATCAGGGATCATCAGGGTCTCCTTGATGTTTGGGAGTGTGGAAACCTCCCACACAGCTTCAAGCAAGGAAAGAATGAATGAGGCTTCTGAAGGCATGATATGCAGCAGGTGCTTCTATGCTATCCTCCCTCATTCCTTCTCAGGTCTCAGTGTTGCACCTCTGTTATCTCTGTTTCTCCTGGCACCCTCACTACTTCCCCCAGCTCTTGTTTCAGGTGCTTACCCCTCTTTATCTCAGTTCTGAACTGCTGCTGTACTGGTCTATTATTACTTATTACAGTAGGGCACTCTACCATGCTTTCAGAAGTGTAAGTCAAATGGACCTGTATATTGACTCTGTTGAGAAGTGCACATTTCAGATGTACTGAATCTTCAAATCTCCTATAAATGTCTTAGTCTGATTTTGGCAGGACACTTCTCTGGATTGCATGCACTAATTCATTCTGCCCTGGTTTTATTGTGGAAAATAAGCATTTTTTTTCTCAAATATAAAGGAGTATTGTCTTAGATGCATAAAGGTTTTTGTGTCAGAAGCGGGTATTGGGAGGGCTTCAAACCTTGGGACTCAGATTTGCCTTTTGGTGCAAATGCCCCAACTGCAAGAAATCACTTCAGCACTTAAATATTTGACCTAGATCAAAGATACTAAGCAATTATATTTCATACTGAGTTTCACTTCAGTATCATTAAAGTTTCTTAGTACATTTTCTTCCTTTACATTGTCCAAATGCATGCATTTGTTTAGCTATTAAGTTGCTATTCTTCAAGGAAAAAGTAGTTCAAGGCAGGAGAAATCACCTTAAAACTTCACTTGTTCCCCACAAAACACCTTTACACCAGACCAAATGCCTGTTATGTACTTGTCTCACATTTGTTAATTGCAAGAAATCTTTCATTTATTCTTCTGATTTTCTTACTGCCTCGTTTGATTGGCAAGATGGACACCACAGGCAGTTAGAACAGGAAGCTGTAGACACACCAATAGTCACCTTTTTTTAAAAGGAAGTATAAATGGAGCTATTATCGTGTGCATGTTTGACTTGTTTCTTTGCTTTCTACTTTTGGTTTGTTTTGTTTTTTAACTATTGAATCATTTTGTGCCATAAGAAATACTAACTAGAGCTCTGTTCTTTGGAATGAAGTCACTTTTGAACCCTGGTTAACTTAAGATAGGTAAAAAACTTTAAATAGTATTGTCAGTATTTTATGTGAAACACCCTACATATTTCATACTTCTTAGGTTATGATGTTAGTACAAAATTAATACTGTCATGGAAGTACATGTGTGCCGTGGTATTGTTCCATCTAGTGAATACAACTCACTTCCAAAAAAGCCCAAAGAAGTTATAGAGACGGATGCATTAACACTCTGAAAGACTTCAGATATACATCTTGTTGCCAAATAGTTGTTGTAAATAATGGCCATTTCTTGATGTAACATCTAATTAAAAAAACCCAAACATATGCTGTAGGTATGTACCCTGTATTGCAGCATAAAACCACAGCCCATAGATAGTCCTGAAGCATTTCAAAATGACAGTACTTGGTGTAATCACCTTTGGGTACCACTCTCCTATGAGACTTGTTGATCAGGCAGCATTTCCAACCTCTGTGTTGGTACTAGTTAGTCTTAATTGAAAAAATAGTGACTCAAACTAAGGCAGATCCTGTAGACGTTGGGAACTGGTGAAGTAATGCTCTTATGACTGTAGTTATTCCTCTTGGATTACTGTGCTCTGTGAGATATATAAAAGTCATATTACAGCATCATGCATCTTCTGATATCAGAAGTGAAATAAAGAGGTACTGAAAGCCAAAATAAGCATTTTTTTTTAGTTTGAAAATATATACAATATTGTGCCTTGACACTCAGTTATCGCTGGGGATGGAAAAAACTGTCTTTGTAACCTCATACTGCCTTTAGCCAAAAAAAGTATAATACTATTATCCCTATGGGGAAAAAAAAAAAAGAGCTAGCTGTTGGTAGCAATGGTAGATACCTAGTATTAAAGAAGGAAATAACAACTAGAAAGTAAATTAACTCCTAGAGATTTGTTCCTTGGCCTTCATTTTTCTGAAAAGTCATGTTGCTCTCTTAGGTAAAAAGTCTTAGATAAAAGTTTAGTCTAGAGAAGAGGAGACTGAGAGAGGGTTTCATTAGTTATCTATAAGTATATAAATGGTGGATGTCAAGAGGTTGGGACATCCCTTTTTTCTATTGTATCTAATGACAGGACAAGAGATAAAGGGATGAAGCTGGAACACAAAAAGTTCCATTTAAACATAAGAAAAAAAACTATATTACTGTGAGGGTGAGGGAGCCTTGGCACAGGCTGCCCAGGGAGGGTGTGGAGTCTCCTTCTCTGGAGATCTTCAAAACCTGCCTGAACACATTCCTGTGTGACCTGATCTAGGTGGACCTGCTTCTACAGGGGGATTGGACTAGATGATTTCTAGAGGTCCCTTCCAACCTCACCCATTCTATGGCTCTATGAAGAAGTTATTTTTTAGCTAAAGACCTTTCAGGCAGTTACATTGAATATACAGCATTGTCATTTTAATCTAATATGACATAAGAGTTAATAGTTCTAATGACATTTAAAGCTATTTTCAGTATTGTATAATGTGGTACTTTGTGGCAATTGAACAAGTAGTTCATTTCATGTGAACTTCCATGATCATATGGTCCAAAGAAATGATCTCATCTGAAATATTTCCTAAGTCAAGTTGCAGATGTTGTTAAATTTATCATGTCCAGCTCTCAAATTATTGCTGCAGTAAGTTCTTGGATTTCTTTTTTTTTGATGTCTTAGAGTGGTAGGCTTTGATATTAACAGCCAAATTAATAAAGAGAGGTGTTTTTAACCATTGCAGTCTTTGGCGCATTTTACCATCAACTGTTTGGCTGTTCAGTTTTGCTAATGTTTTTCCATCAGCCTTTTCCTTTCAGAGGAAAAGTGTTACACCTGAATGTTATCCTTAAATTCAGTTTTTTTTTCAATTTTTATAAAGATTACATAGGACAACAGGAAGAAAGACTTAGAAGTTGTGGATCAGTCATAGATATTTTTTCATTCATGTTGGTATGGGAATGGGGCTTGTAATAGCTTTATCTACATGGATGATCTCCGGGGCTTTACAGAAACAACTTTCTTGAATGATTAGCCATGAAAATCCTCAAAACAATTGCAGTGTTGCAATTATATAAGCATAAACTACTTCAGAGCTATCTCTAGATGATGCACAATAACCAGTTTTGGTATCATGTCATGAGCAGGAGGTATTTATTGTCACATACTCATAACTGAATTCCTAGCGAAGCTTGATTTGGGTCTTTTCCTTTGGTTTGCCTGGTTTTCCTGGGGGTAAAAAAAAAAAACCAAACCATAGAGCAAAATGAGTAATTTTGGGTGGCAGACATGGTATGTGTCCAATTTGTGTGGTGAAGAAAAGAGAGAACTAGTCAATAACTTTGAGGAACATTTTCTTTTCTTTCATGATTTGTAATACAAAGCATTCATACTCAGCATTGTTACTGCTTTGCGTGTAAGGGATCTCCTCACAGATTTTTGTAGTGAACACCACAATGTCATCAATAAGTATCTCATTTTCACCTTTTAACCTGTTTAACAAAAAGCTTTTACTTTACTGTTATCTGCATCTTACTAGAAGAGTGCTCATCCTCCTTAAGGGAAAGTAAATAAATAAGCAGACTCCCCTTTTGCAGCTGGTTGATAATTTTTAGTGTATTGTAAGGCCAACAAAAGTTGACAACGTGCACGGGAAAGGCTTAACACTGTTAGGAGAGGAAGGAAAAGGGAACTTGGTTTCAAATAAAGTTCTCTTGTTTTTCCGAGTGCAGTTAATTCGTGGAGTTGTGTCAAATTTAAGTAAACTCCTAGGCTACCTCCATGGAATCAGTAACTTCTGACAGCACCATCTTGCTAATTCGTTTTGTTGTCCCTTTCACTAAATTGAAATATTTTTAGAGTTTACTTGAAGTAATCATACTTTGTACTGTTTTATGTGCTTTACTGTACTTTTATTTCTATAGTAAATTTTACTACTTAAAAAATTGAAATTGTGCTGTGTTGTGTGATTATCCTCCAACGTAAACCATCAATCCCCAGCAAAATCTGTTGATGACCAAGATAATGGATACCATGTGATTTGGATTTAGGACAGGATATGTCAAAACCACCTTTAGGGCTGTAAAAGATTGCAACACTGTGATAATGTAACACTGCAATACATGTAAGATCCATGGGATGAGGAGCTATTCCATGTGGCACTTTTTGTAACTTCATTTATGGTGTATCACAGGTTACCAATAAAGTAACAGGAACGTGAGAGAGTGTAGTGGTGGCTTCCACTCATTTCTCTTCTCCCAGATTCAGACTGTGAGGTGACTTAAAACTGAAAGCTCTCTCTGGATTTGGATTTAGTTTATTAGAAGGTAGTAAACAGAAAATGTTTCATCCGTTAACTAAGGAAAGGATTGATTTTAGTGGGTGGTATTGCAATTGCAACTGCCTGTTGAATGGTGGATGGAGACAAACATGGGCAGTGCCAAATTGGTACTGATTTTGAGGAGGAAAGACAGTGAAGGAACACACTGAGATACTCTGACCACTTTTTGTTTGGTGTCATTTGCAAGAAAAAGGGTATGAAGTATCCTGACAGTTCCTTGCATCACTAATGGAAATGGTTTTCAGCTGCCTTGAGCAAATCTGAGTGCATTGCCTAGTCTCCTTGCCAATTTTGAGGTTTCAGTGCTAGAGGATTTCTGTAGGCTTGTGCACAGCTCTCCACGTCTAGCTGATCATCACTAGCCCTATGCTGGATTTTGCAGCTGCCATAGATCAGCTGGTAATGCTCCCTGAGACTTTTCAGTAAAAAGGATTAATATTTACTCAGTTTAAATAGCAGACCTCTGCTAACCAAACTCATGTGACTGAAGGGAAATGGAAGGTTTGCTTTCGTTAGAAGCCTGGATAGGAGGTTTGAAGTTGTCAAATTTCAGCAAGACGCAACATCTACCATTTGAAGTGCTGTGTTCAGAAAGCAACCTCTGTGTAGTTCTGTATGTGAAGTGAGTGGTTAAGCTACAGCAGCTTTAAAAAACTGTTCTTAGAATGATTTTTACAGACAGTGAAACAGCTGTACTCCTCTGGGATAATAGAATCAAAGGCAAGTAAGTACAAATGTTGAAAAAGGCAGTCTTCAGTAAGGAGATGGGTTGGAAGAACTTGCTTTAAAACAAAACCCCAACTTTCTGCCATAAGAACTGTTGCTGTGGACATTCTCTTTCATCAAAAACACATCTTACCAGTTGCATGTGAGTGGACGAGAAAGGGAAAAATTATGGCAAAGAACAGATCTTCCTGAACATCTTCTAATGCCTCTGAAGAGGCATTTTTGCCTCAGCGAATTTCTTCCTTTTTTCTTGGAACTTGCCTGTTACCAGTGAATTTGCAGAGATAGTGTTTGTCAGCTGTCGTACTGCTGATTGTAAAGTCAGTAAAAAAGTACATGAGCTTACTAGAATTCAAGAAATGTTTGATAGCTTTGAATTTGGTACTTTGTGTAATTATGTAGGATGCTTTTTTGGGGGGAAAAAATTTCCGCAAGGTGATAAAGCTTGGTGGCTAATTAAAATCAGTACTGTTTGAGCTGTGTTAGGGAGTTGTAATCAGCTGGGTGGTGAGATTAAACTTTGGGAACAAAAGAGAAATATATTGGAGGTAGAATTCCAAGCGTTCAAAGCAGAAATGCAAAATTCATTAACGTTGTTCTCTGATTATGCAGTTAGCCCTTTACTTGCCCTTAGGTTTACCTTGGCAAGAGCACTTGGAGTTAAATGGCACTGTGAAAATTACTGGAAAACATTAACATTAACTTGTTATTGTAAGCTTACATCATGCTGAGCCTGATGGGAAGAAAAATTTATAAATAGCTTGTCCATATGCGTAAGGCAAAAATCTGCTGAGTTTCATCAGTAGGATGATTCATGTATTTGCTGTAGCTTAAGTTTCATGATAAGTGGTCTATGTTTCTATGAATTTCGTATTTCAAAAAGTATACAATACCAGTAGAAAACTTTGGGAAGGTTGGTGGTCCAAAACTCATGAACTCTGAGGAAATTAAGCTGGAACACAAAAAGTTCCATTTAAACATAAGAAAAAACTATTTTCCTGTGAGGGTGAGGGAGCCCTGGCACAGGCTGCCCAGGGAGGGTGTGGAGTCTCCTCTGGAGGTCTTCAACACCTGCCTGGATGTGTACCTGTTTGACCTGATCTAGGTTGACCTGCTTCTGCAGGGGGATTGGACTAGATGATTTCTAGAGGTCCCTTTCAACACCTGCCATTCTGTGATTCTGTGAAATGCTGTCTATATTTTCTGTGCGGTTTTGGTGATACAGTCTACATATACTGGCATATATATATTATTCCCACTGCTTTCTCTGGAGAGTGCTTTCAAAAAAATATACTTTAAACATAATATAGTGGGGTTTTTTTCTCCCCATGTAAATTCTCATACCCATGCCTACTCTGAATTGGAACTTAAATTTTCTGAGTTAAATTTCTGTGTATGGGATCCCTGTAGGTTTTAAATAAGTAACTTAATTTCTTTGTGTCCTTGCCTGCAGGACTGTCTTCTGTAATAATCCTTGGGGTGGGGAGTGGAGGAGTGAGTGGGCAAGAGGGAAGCAAAGGAAGACCACAAAAATTGATAAGCAATATGCCATTACATAAGCAACAGTTTTATTTATTCATAATTCATGGAAAAGTAGTAAAGGTTTATGTGTATTTCAGGAAGTGAATCCTCTCAGGAAATTTTCCTTGGTGGAAAGTGGCCATATCCACATCCTCCTGTGCTGTATACTACTGCTTTGTAGAACAATGAGACCAAACTTACAGGAGGGCTGTTTGGTTGAGGATTGTCCGTTTCCTTTCATGGTACAGCTCAGTGAGATCCTCTTACATGAATTCCTTGAGATGTTGCTGTAATTAAAAAAAAAATGAGTTTCCATTATGTGCACCTTGCTTTGTGCTGTTGTCCTGTATATTGCCTGTGCAAAACCACACTGCTCATTAATATTTACACGTGAAATTCAGCTTGACTGTTAAGCCCACAGGTTAGCTGTGTTGTCTAGACATAAAGTTACTTTTATTGCTTGTTTGAGTCAAATGTTCCTTTTTTGCAGGGATAACTTTGACACCATAAAATTCTTGAGTTCTACATGCATTCAGTAACGTTACTTTAGGTTGGAGGAGCATCACATTTGAGTTCAGGGTCTAGACACCAATGTGGATAGTATTTGATGTATCTGTATAGCTGTAGCCCCTAATGTCCCTGCTGTTACCAGCAGCTAATTGTGTGAGAATTTCCTTTTATGGAAGGACATTTTCCCTATTATTTGAACTGGTAAAGAGGTGCAGCAATCCTTGCCTTGGAAGAACCATGAATCTTACTCTAAGTTCAGCGGGCTTTATAAAGCTGGCTTTGAGTTTAGACAAAAGCGTACAGTTGGTAATATTGAGTTACTTAGATGTAAGTGAAGCTAGCAAAAATGACAATATGCTTGTAAATATGTAGCAATAGAAGAGGAAGTTGTTCCTCACACACAGAGGCATGTATAGTGACAGGTTGTGACTGACTTAATGTATGACGAGGTCACGTGTTTTTCATCCTTATAGCTACCTGCACTTGGGCATTTAATGTGGCAAATTATTCCTCAGACTTTAAAATATTGAATGTTTTTGTTTTGTTTGAGAGAGTCCAGGGTATGTGTTTTCTCTTCGGTAAGTTTAAAATCATTAGCTGATAGAAGAGAATTGTTTTTGAAGTGGCAAGTTTTACTTCCCTTTATGTAAATTTAGGAAATAAAAACATTGAATTGATACAGCTTACTTCTAATTATTTTCTTAGCTTGTGTGTTAATGCAGACATTCCTGAGACAGAAGATCACCATTGCTGAAAGCAGCGAAACAACGAGGTCAAGCAGCAGTGTACTTCTGAGCTTTTTTTATAAACCTCTTCATACTAACTGTATCTCTTACATGTCAGCCTCTTAGTGTCAGTGGGGTAGAAATATCCTTTAATATTCTTCTTAATTGTAAATAGCTCTCAGTAAACAAGAGTGTGAACCTTGGTCTTTTATTTGCATTTTGTCTCCTTCATGTGGAGGTATGCGGGCTAACTGCGTTGTGGGGATGTAGTTTGGGAAAGAATCATTTCAAACTGTTTCACACCACCCCCTAAAAACAGAACAAGGGTGAAAAACAGCTGTTTAAAGGAGGGAGGAAAGCTTTATATCCTTGAAGTAGCTGGATTCAGACAGTGATGGGTGAGTTTTTATGATGACAGGGTATAGACTTGGAAGAGGAGACTTCATAGTATACTTCCTGCTGTTAGTTCTGGTCAGAAATACAGACTGAACACAGTTTTTAACTGCTTCTAACAGATAATCTGATGTGTTGATTTCTTTAGAATTTGAGGTTTTGACTAGATGCTGCTGGGGAGATAACAGTGGAAAGGCCACTAGCTCCACAGTAGCCTCTTTTGACTCCGGTCAATCTGGCTGGTTATGAAGTTGCCTGTGAGACCCTTACTTGTCAGTCAGCTTTGCCTTTTCTTAGCACCAGCTACTTATTTGGATTTTCTCTTTTCTTGTCAGCCAGTCTGTCTGTAGGTCTTTTGATTGACCTTGAGTTATAAGATGAATGACAGCTTAAAAAGTATCTTAAAATCTAATGGTAAAAAAAGTCCTAATAATTACAAAGTCAGACCTAGTATCAGATTTCTGTGCAAACAGGCAAACCATGTACTTTTAAGAGAGAATTCAGCTAGGACTTTTAAGTAAATAACATTAATGAATGTGATGTCTGTTGGCAGCAAACTTCTTATTGTTTTGTTTTTCTCCTAATATGGAATTTGAGTAGCATACACAAATTTGAGTCTGAAATTCAATTTCACCCTGACTAAAATAGGACGAAAAGCTGAAGAAAAGCCTAATAAAAATAGAGTTACAAGAACTTTGATCTGTGGCATTTCACATTTGGTGGCTTGTATTAGATAAAAGCAGGACTTTATCTTCAATTTTAAGAACATGCTGCTGATAATGGGTGTTTTTTGGTATACATCTGTCACTGAGAGGAAAGCTACTTTGCAGTTTTTCAGCATTTTGTACCTTTGTTTAGTTATGGTACATTGCTAATTTTCACCTTATTAACCAGCTGTGTTATTCTTACTCAGTTATATGGAGTTAACTAGTATTGTATTTTTATTCATAACTTTAGATGCTTTGATACCATATTTTACAACTTCTTAATTCAATCAAAACATGCTTGCCTGTTTTTTTAATTAAAACAACTTGATTCTTTTATAAACCTGGCTTTACAAATTTTGATGGATATGTTTGGAATAAGGATTTAAACCACCGACTTTCTTATGACTGATAACCCAAAACTGTTTAATTAGATTATGAGATGTTCTGACAAAACAAAGCTGAAAATATGGAAAAATTGAATTGTAAACCAGCTCTTGCTTTAAAAAATGTACAGTTTTCAGAAAAATATTTGCAAAGGGAAATATTTCAACTTCAGACTGAGTTTTTTAACTCATGCAAAACAAATTGAGGAATATTCATGTATAATAATCATATATGACAATCATGTAATTTATATTTGGCAGAAATAATAATCTAATCCATTGTGCAATTACCACCATAAAATTAAAGTCTTCAAAGACAGGAAGTGGTAGGAACAAAGAGTTGTGCCTACAGTAATCGGGTATGCCTAAGTGATCGAAGACTACGAGAACAATGCAATTAATGATGGCTTTTCTAACACATTTGTTTGTGGATGACAGGTGAATTGATAAATATTTGAAATTAATCTTGAATATGTTGCCATTTACATGTGGAAACAAATTCAGAATATTTACTCTGCTCCCCTCCCCCATATTTTTTCTCATAATTAAATACCTCGGATTAATGTTTGTAGTAGAGTTGAGCTGTCCACGCAGTTTCTAGAACTTGTGTGGCAGAGAATGAATCATATGCCATGAGAACACAGGGCACAGGGGTGCCACCAGCGCTGTCTGCTGCAATACGTCTGCATGCTGTGGTTTTGTACTAATTTAAAACTATTAGTCTGCAAGTTGTGTAGCTGCTTTTCTTCTTGAGAGCAGCATGAACCACAGAGACTGTGTTCCTACTATACTTGCTGGGGATAAAATATTACATCTGTTTTTCTACAAATATAGTTTTACAGACCAGGGCAATATGAGAAGGTAACCAGGCAGTTATAAACTCACCCATCTATTTTTGTGTGTGTGTCTTCCTGGAAAATTGGATGGAGTTTTTTAGTTCCATTGTAATTATCACATTTTCATCTTCAAGAAAAAAAACAGATTTTTAGGGCTTCTTTTTCTCTAGAGATAATTATTGTAACTTTGAACTTTTAATCATCTTTAATAAAAATGTTTTCACCTGTCACAGCAGCTTGCCAGGTTTTATCTACATGGTTGTGATAAAGGAAAAAGAAAAACTAGGCCCCGCTTTCAGAATACGGAGATAACTTTCCAGTTGCATTTATCACACGAGAATAAAATTTTATCTGCCTTTTTCTTTGCTTCTCTCATTTAAATAATGTTTGAGGTTTTCTTACTAGCCTGCTAATACTCCGGCAAAAGCTTTTGATGGAACAATTCTGACAAGACACATTTAGCTTAGTGCAGTAATCTCCTCACTGCTGCCATTTTGCAAACACCATGTTTTAGCTTTCCTTGTTGCTTCAACCTCTGTAGCTTGGTGAGTGGCATATTTTTCCAAGCTTAATATTTACGCAGTGGTTTTGTTGTGGTTTTGGCTTTTTCTTTGTTGTTTTCAGCTGGCAAAACATATGTATTCTTTTAATTTTTTTATGAAGTTAAATGATCTATACTGAGAATATACAGTTTAGGGTGATATTGGTGATGTCAGAATTGGTTTGGTTTTTTTTCCCCTCAAGAAGCTTTGAAATGAACACTGGGAAGCATTGTTTCAGTCTTGCACTTAGGAAGTACTGTATCTAAACATAGCTGAGCATATGCATGAAGAAGTTTTTATTGCTTCAGGTCAGCTTAAGGGGAGAAAAGTTTAACTTTGCTGCTTCACTGAGAAATATGCAATTGTGTAAACTTCAAGGTGGTTTAAAAAAATCCGAGTGTTTAGAAAAGACATTTTGTGCAGCAACGTGTGGAAGGATATGTTTTCTTTTAAATACTTGGTGTGCATGTGCTGTTTGTATCCACCTAATTGTTATTTCAGGTCTAAAGCTGAAAGTTTATTGTAAATTTCAGAAAACTTAGCTACTCTTATAAAATGAATCCTAACGCTACAAAATGTTAATATGTTAGAAACTGTGTCACAGTAGATCAACTCTGTGGCTCTGTATATATGCAGGAGAACTTTTGCCATCAAAACATATGTAAAGGCACATGCAAAACTTTGTGTTTTATACAAATTTTCATCCACTGTTGCATTGTTTCATTGCTCTGAAAGAGTATTTCACAGCTTGAATACAGCTATTTCAGCTGATATGAGAGCTGCTAAGGATAATGATCAGCTTCGTATCATATAAAGATGACATTGTGGACAAAAATGAAAACACTCCACTTTTTAGTATCAGGACTGGGAAACACAGAAGTCTGAGTGTCACATCTGAAAGTATGTTTCTTGATGGGGGAAGAATGAGAACAGGACAGAAGGATATGCATGCTGATTGACCAGCAGGCAACCGAGTCGGCTGTTTCCTCTTTTGCCACTTCCCTTTCCCTCCCTCCATGTGAGCACAGATGAACAAATCAACACTGCCAAGAGAGTGAGGAAAGGTACTCGGAGCTAGGAATGGCAGGAGAGCAAGACGTGATTGTCGTTCATTGACATCCTAGGTCCTTGGGTTTTGCTAACCCCTATATTTTGTCACATTTGAGCTGGCTTGGTGCCTTTTTCCACCCTCCCCTTGTGTTTTTCTGCATTAAGAAGTCCTCCTCCGCTGATGATTTTACCCACAGCTGGTCAGAGTTAGTGGTAACTTCATGGACCAAAGGGTCTAAGAATGGAACACCATGACCTCATTGCACTTACATGTGAGGAATTTAGCAGCTGATTTTAAATCGAGAAGTATTTTGGACCTGAAAAGAGCCATGTGCTGTAAAGCCTGTCTATTATCTATATCAAACAGTCTCATAAAACTTGCTACCTTCCCATGAAAACGTCGTCTAGTTTGTAGTCATACATCATGGAAGCTACGGCAACATTTTTATAAGCCAAAGAGTGATGTGTCGCAGATATTGGAAGTGAAGAACTACTGAGATTAATTTTTAAAGATTGCTTGTTTAGTTGCCTCAAGTTTCAGCTTAGATAAAATAAAGCTTTGAATAAAACATGCCAACATTAATTATAATTAGAAATTTAGCTTAGGGATTCTAAAATCATATGCTGAAAAAAGTAATTCCTTCGTGGGGAAAGCTTTCCAGATCACTGAGGTTTGGTGAGGGGACCTAAATAAATTATGGTGGGCATGCACTGAAATAATGAAAAAATCAGGATTTTGCATGTCAGAAGTTGGAACAGGGTGAACCATAGTAGTTGGTCATTGTATTTGGTGAGTGCCAGCATTTTTCAAGACTGAATCAAACGTTGGGTCTTCTAATTCTGCGGCTTAAGTATGACTCATGTCCTCTGATTTTTACCTTACGAATGATATTGAAAAGGTGTGGTTTATAGAGAGACTGAACTGCAGAGGAGTTTTGATTGCATTTTCAGTACTGAATTACCTGCCTGGACTAATTTAATTCCAGAAATTTGACCTGCTTAGTATGCAGTATCCCTCTCTCTCAAGACCTTTTACTTGAACTGTCAAACTACTTAGGTTTCCTGGGTATTTAGGAGCGAGGCACTTTGAGAGTTGTTTTCAAAGCTGAAGAGATTAAATGAATTTAAGCTTCTAGGAAAAAATATGATAGCCCTTTCATAACTGTGTAACAGATTTTATATTATTGCTTAGAGGTAAATCCCTTCTTGTTCCTGGAAATGAACACAAGCACAGAAGAATAAAATCAGAAAGGTTAAAGCACCAAATGGTTTTCAATTAGCAAAGGATATAAAAGGCAATAAGTAGAGCTTCTGCATATATACTGTTTTTGCTTTTCATCCCTTTCTTTCTATAGTGTCTGTGACTTAGCAGAGATTAAGGTCAAGCTACAAAAAGTACAGAGGAACTAGTAGTAGTGGCAACTGTAGAAGGCTGTGTAGGTACTTCTGTAAACCATTTTAATAAGCAGACAGTTGCCTAGGTAAGAGCATGCTAAAGAAGAGGATTCAGGGTAGTGATCTCTGGTGAGACTCTCAAATATTTGCAAGTTTGCACTTTTGCAGAGTGCTTTGTAGAAAAAGATCAAAACTCGGAAATATCTTGGAAAGACCATCTTAGGATGATCTTAAGGATGTTAAGTACAGAGGATTTTTAATCAGAAGATTAAAAAAGGGTGACAAGATGACTGCTATCTTTCCAGGATGTCTCTTGCCTACAGAGCACCTGCTAATATAGGGAGATGAGAGTTTATTTCATTGTTCCCGTCAAAGGGGCCCCAGTGGGATCTCTGTGTTTAATAAGGACCTCACTAGGAAAAAATGCAGACTGACTGAATGGTGTCCAGAGAGCAGTTGTTTACCATGAGGGCAAGGGTGGGGGTGGAGAGGAACACCTTACCTCAAGAGCTTGGATTTTGAGGGTGAAATACAAAAGAGGTTGCACGAAAATATTTTTTTAATCTACTTTCTTGGCTGTTTTCAGGATTAGGACAGTCAGGCATTTGTTTCATCAGAGAACGTTTAGACCTTGCCTCAGTGTTTGCATGGATTAGATAGTCTCTTGACATCTCTTCTGTTCTGTTTCCTTGCTTATTTGCAACTGCTGCAGCTGTTTTTCCATTTGAATAATTTCACAAAAAATAACCCAGATGAAATTGTGTCAAGTTAATGCTATGCAGCAGTGCCTGTGTTTCCAAAACAAGCAAACAAACAAAAAATATATAACCCCCGGAGCAAGTGACAGCTGGAATGTGAGAAACCAAGATCTTAGATGTAAAAATCTGGATATAATGGTATTTCTTTTCCCAGAGTGAAGTAAAGGCCCCAGCTTGATCTGTTGATCTGTTAGTCATAAAATTGTCACTTTGCAAGAATGAAGTGCTAATGCTCTCACACGTTAAGAGTGTTTCCATATAAAATACGCATATAGGTATTTTCAGAAACTGTCTAGTAACACCTAAAGCTTCCTAAATTCTGCACATCGCCAGTTTCAAAAATAATGGGAGATGTATTTACATAGAAGTTGTCTATCAATGTAATTTACTTGTGTAGGCAAATGTTTTCAAATTTGGAGGCTATAAAGCAAGTTGAAGAAAGAGAGAGGTTAGCAGATTAGCACCCTCTTCCTATTCCAGCTTCCAAATTGCATGTGCATACAAAACTCCTTAACCAGAGCAAGAACTTTACCATTAGGCTTCAGTACTACAATGTGTATCTCCATGGTTTTCCATTGAGAAATTAACTCACTTAGGTGTTTCCTGTTCACTTCCATGTGAATGGGAAAGGTAAGAACTACGTGGGATGTTATGGGCATTGTTGCATGTATTGGAAGTGTGTATCATGCACCATCTCCACATGCTAAGAGAATGGATACTACAGGAGCTGGCCTTGGAGAGTCCCTTCTCCACTAACCCTCCACAGGGGCGTTGGACTAAGTGGTCTCTAAAGGTTCCTTCCAACCCCTACCATTCTATGATTATGCAGTTGGGATCAGCTTGCAACTATCGTCCAATATTTCCTTTTCATAGAATGGTTTGGGTTGGAGGGAACCTTAAAGATCATCTAGTTCCAACCTCCTGAGATAAGTAGGGACACCTTCCACTAGACCAGGTTCTTCAAAGCCCCATCCAACCTGCCTTTGAACACTTCCAGGTATGGGGCATCCGCAGCCTGTCTGGGCAACCTGGGCTAGTGCCTCACCACCTCACAGTCAAGAATTTCTTGTAGGCCCCCTTAGGTAAGGAAGGCTACTATAAGGTCTCCTCGGAGCCTTCTCTTCTCCAGGCTGATCTAGAGTGCCATACATCTGTAACTCAAATTTTTTTCTTAACACTCTTCTATATATTCAATACTACTCGGAAAACTTGTTTTTAAATAGCAAAGGAAGGTGTCTTAGAAGAGAAATGTTTTGTTTTTTTAACTGTCTGGCCAGAAAGCTTCAGATTGTGCTTTCTATTTCAGTATCTTGAATCCTTTCCTTCATGGTAGCTAGGGTATGTATGTCTTCTAGCCTTTTATGTGGAGCTCTGTATGAGACAGAGCAGTCAGTACACAGCCCTAGTACAGAAGATCGGTCTTTTTGGCCTTGGAACGGAAAGGTGCAACATCTCTTTTGTCTCTGTAACCCAACTACCCAACTGTATCTGACTGGAGCTCCAAAGGAACTCAGGAGCAGGAATAAAGATAATTCTCTGACAGCACTTCCAAGTTGTTATAGATGATAAATCTACTGCCTTTAAAAAGATGTTTGCTCAGTGTGTGAATTTTTTAAGACTCTTTCCTGTCTTCTTGGCTGTACTTGTACGATGCAACCAGCCCTGCTCCATCCAGTGGGGCAAGCTGCTGTTGTGTTCTGCAGACAGCTGTGCTGGCACTGGTGGGCAGATGGCACCTCCAGAGAGATGAAAGTTG
Source organism: Urocolius indicus (assembly GCA_013401255.1). NCBI lineage: Eukaryota > Metazoa > Chordata > Aves > Coliiformes > Coliidae > Urocolius > Urocolius indicus. The sequence continues at coordinate 122,314 of WBNH01001292.1, forward strand.
AGGAATGCTGAAGTTGGCAAGGGCCAGTAGGAATGGTGTTCATCTGGTTGTCTTCTGCTCACTTCATGAAGGTTAACATCTTTCAAAACTTTCTGTGTTTTGTTGTTTTAATTACTGCAAAGTGTGAATTTTAAAGAATTTAAGGATCTCTTACACCAAACAAATACGTGTTTTTCCTGGAGTAATAGTTGTTTATTTTGCAGGTGGCTGTTTTCATCTTAAGGTTATTTGGAGGAAAAGCAATGGCTAGAAACTCTAGTTTAACATTTTTTATTATTTTTTGTTTTTATTTAGGTTTTCCACTTGCTGCAATCATACTTAGAATCAAAACAGCTCATTAGATCAGACTTTCATCAAGGACTGGGTGATATCATTACCTCTATAGGAACCAAACTGTGGTTGGCTAAAAGGTAAGATAAACTGCAAGATAACTATGTTTATGTACACAGGTTACAAAGATATCTAAGGCTTGACCGATTCTTGTTTTAAATAATTTTTTGTTCTAGCAAAGTGGACAGATGTATTTCTCTAGAAACATGTAAAATTTAGCTGTCTTATTGGCTTGTGTTTTTTTAATCAAGATGGTTTTGGTTTGTTTTTTTTTTTTCCAAAAAGCAAGGATGGAAAAACATAACTGTACCTATGTGCATTATTGTTTTTCACTCTTAATTAATTCTCAGCTAAATCTTATAGTCTAGTCATTAAAAAAAAAAAAAGAATGGAAACTCCTACAGAAGCAGTCTTTTTGAGATGAATGTTCCTTTTGGGCTAAGAGAAATAGGCCACGTATATGAAGTTTTTTGATGTTACTGATTTCTATGACTTTGACGTTTACAAAAAAGTAGTAGAATAACGTCATAACAGTTGTTGAAACTATCAAAAGTATTTATCTGCCCACAAACAATTCAATAGTTTTGGAAACATTTTTCTTAAGTTTCTGTAAAAAGACTTTCAGATGATGTGCACACTGCAGTCAAGAAGCTCTCTTTTGGAGGGGGACAGGAGTGGAAATACACTTGAACTCATCAATTGCAAGTCCCTTTAAGACGTTAAAAGAATTGGTTATGGACAGAGAGCACAAGTCCTTGCACTGATAAATAGGTAAAATTCCAGAGCACAGGTCTCACAGTGGAGAGAGGTCACCAATGCACTCTAGTGTGGATCTCTGGTAAAACCTATGTTGCTTTGTGATCACTGATAAGTGATTTGAAGAAGTGAGGTGACTAGTGGATCAGGAAAATCTTTTACTAGTTTTAACTGAGTTAAAGTAATGAAGATACAAGTGATCTCTGAGAATTACAAAAATGTCTCCTGAGAGAGTGATGGTAAAACTTGGTGCAAATAATTGTTAAACGATGCACATGAATAAATCAATCTGGAGTTTACTTGGGGGAAAAGTGTCTGATTGGGTAGATTTTTTTTGTTTGTTTGAAAAAAATCTCTTCGATTCTTGGTAGAGCCTAGGAGAGGAGGGGGCAATTGTCATAAAAAGAATGCAGAACAAAACAGAAAACACCCTTATGTTTGTATGTTAATTTGTGTTGTATATTTGAATATTGCCTAAGTCTCAAAAGAAGATGTCATAGAAATAAGGAGCAATAAAAAGACTAAAAAGTATAGAAGAGTGTTTAGGTGGGGAATGACTAAATGGCTGAGGTGTTTTTTTTCAGCCTGGAAAAGGGACAACTGAGGGATGACAAGTTAAACAAAATAACACTATGAGTCACATGGGAAGGGGTCGAGTAATTACAGAATCACAGAATCATGTAGTTTGGAAAAGACCTCTTCATTGAATTGGGCCGTTACCCTAGCACTGCCATGTCAACCACCTAAACTATGTCCCTAAGCGCCACATCTGCATGTCTTTTGGGTATCTCCAGGGATGATGACTCCGCCACCTCCCTGAGCAGCCTGTACCAATGTTTAAGCCCTCTCTCAGTGAAGATCTTCCTAATATCCAATGTAAACCTCCCCTGGTACAACTTGAGGCCATTTCCTCCTGTTCTATGACTCCTTACTTGGGAGAAGAGACTGACCCTAACCTCACTACAACCTCCTCTCAGATTGTTGTAGAGAATGATCATGTCTCTCCTCAGCCTCCTCTTTTCCAGGCTTTCCCCAGCTCCCTCAGCTGCTCCTCATCAAACTTGTTCTCCAGACCCTTCACCTGCTTCATTGCCTGTCTCTGGACACTCTCCAGCACCTCAGTGTCCTTCTAGTGAATGGCCCAGAACTGAACACAGTACTTGAGGCGCAGCCTCACCAGTGTTAAGTACAGGAAGAGTTAGCATCCCTTCCAATGCAAGGCAGCAGATTTAAAAGAAAGAAAATAATGTTTTTCATGTAGTTTTAGTTTATCTGTGAGACTTCACGATATAAAATACTGTTGAGTTTAAACCTATGTGAATGGAAGAAGAGCCCAGTGAGGTAACTAAGTATGTAGATATCACAGTTGGTTCAATAAAATCTTCAGCAACCTTGAAGGCTGAGAGAGAAGTTTTAACAAGTGTCACTGTTCTTACACTTCCCTTTCCTGTGCATCTGCTCTCTGCCCCAGTTGAAGACATCATACTTGACCTTTTGACTTGATTGAGCGTAAGCTTTTTAAAGGAGAATGGTAATTTACTGAAGTTAAATCCATTGACATTGTTACAAAGAAAAAGAAACAAACGTTGTAGACCAAATTGAGTAGAAAGTTGCAAGAGCTAAATAATTAAAACCTCTCTCTCCTGCAGCAATTATGTAAGGGCCAGGCTCTTCATTACACATTTTACATAAATTCTCTGTTTTCAAAATGTTTTTTTGAGAGCTGACCTTTTTAATACATCAGTCTAACTTTTAGTGCTGGCTTTTATTTGGGGGGGTGGAGCCAGGAGTATTCTCTCCAGAAAGGAAATATTCAGGCACTTTCTAAGGAATCCTGGTACATGTTATAGGTATTCGTTTGAAGAGACATATTTTCTCTTTCACTTGCCTGTAAAAAGCCACAGCTGTATGTGCTAATATTAACCCTCTGTCAGTAGCATGTTTTCATTTTGTCAGTTTGTTGTAGCCTCCTTTTCATATTCATGCATGCTCAATTATAGAATTAATGCTGTATGGTTTTTATATGTATTTCTTCCAAGGCAGTAAAATTTTATATTATAAGCATATAGGTTTTCAACACTAAGTTAAGGCATTGGGTTTTTTACAGATATAAACTCTTTTTGCAAATTTCTAATGTACTTTATCATTCTGTCTGAGCCCATACAGCCTTAGGCGTGCTTTAAGCTAAGCTATGTTTTCTTTTCTTTTTTTTAAGTCTTTAAAAAAGGCAAATAAAATATCCATTAAATGTTTGGTAAGCAAATTTATTTCAAAAAGTGTTTGGACTTAAGAATACCACTAAAAAAGTTTGTTTACCTCTTAACTGTCTGCTTGAAATAAATGTATTCAGTATGATGTGATTTAAAACCAAACAAAACCCCAACAAGAAACCCAAACAAACAAAAATTTTGAAATAGACGGTATTTTATGGTAGTTTTAGTCTCTCACATTCAGTGTGTAGCTCTACCATTTGTGTTTGTGTGGAGCTGAGAAAAGTGTTCTGTGATGAATGATGGGTTTCGGGGATTTTGTTGTTGTTTTCTCTTTTTTCTTGCTTTAAAGGAGTTTTGGGAGGTTTGCTTGGCAACTGAGATGTGACACTCCGCAAATGTCTGTGCAGTTTTCTGGATGTTGGGAGAGCATATAGGGAAACAGCACTTTATATGTGCCCTTGTGTTAGACTTCTTGGTGTGCATCTGCTGCTGGTTGCTATCAGAGAGGGTGGTGGCTGGCTGGACCCTGGGTCCCCATACATTCATTCTTATCTTCTTTCTGTTCAGGCAAAGAGTGAGTACCACAGGGAAAAATTAATCAATCTCCATCTGTTTCTGCGTCCTTTTTCATAAGGAGATGGCTTAGTGTGTCATGGATGCTGTAATGCAGTGGTTGTTTGAAAAGAGGGTATCGGAGGCGCTCATGGTGAAATTATTTCCAAACGTCACTCTTCATTCACATTTCTGTGCTAGTTCTGTAAAGTTCTTGCTGGTGTTCTTCCAACTACATACTTCCTTTGTACTATGGAACACATTTATTTGAGAAACTTGGAATAAAAAAATTTTGATGGCTTAGTGGCTCTGAAAAATGACACTCATCTTCTATATATATGGAAGAAAGATTATAATTCTACAGCTATTTGCTGAACTGAGTGGAGTTTTTTGTTTGTTTGGGTTTGGGGCTTTTTTGTTGCCTCTTCAGGCCCAGAATGTGTTGGCATGGAACAGATCAAGAAACTTTTGGACTCTACCTGTAACATACTAACCTCTCCTCCCTCCTCCACTCCCTAATCTGATTTTGCTTTAAAGACTAAAATAATGGCTCACGCTCCTGAAATTGAATTTCATAAAACATACACTTTTTCAGCTGCTTTTTTCCTGTCTGTTGTGAAGGCAGGCTTCTCATGTTAATGGGGCAGGATTGCCTTTTTTCCTTTGTAGCATATGTTAGAATATCGGTGTGGGGAGGGGAAGGGAATCTTTCCTCCACTTTCCTTTATTTCTTTTTTTTTTACATCTTCAAAATACTAACTTTTTATGTATTCAAAAGTAGTATTAACATTTTCCATATTTTGGTAAATGAGACCTGCCTTCCATCTACTTCTCAAAGTGATGTTTGAAACTTTTAACTTGCAGGTTAATACTGAATTTGATGGGGTTTATTTTGTTTTAGTCTACGCTTGCTTGTTCGTCTGAAGTGGTTTAGTAATGTTATTGCTTCCTTCACCCCTACACCACTGTTAGTTTCTTATATTTTTTTGCAAGTATGGGAGATGCAGGGTGTTTGAGAAGAACAGATCATTTTAAAGTACATAATATCTGCTTTGTTGGGGAACTGAGGTGATGGAATGAAGTGATGGAAATGAATCTGGTGAAAGCTTTGAAAAAATAATCAGTATATCAAGCAAAGCCTTTGAAAGAGTTCAAAGATCTTTCATTTTTTTTAAATTTTTTTTTTAAAGGTAGTTTTTAGTTCAGTTGCATACCAAGGAGTTACAAGACTAACTCTAAATGCCTTATGCTTCATAAATACAGAAATCTGAAAGAGCAACCTTTGGAGCTGGTAATTTTTTCTACAGAAGTCCCGGAAATATCTGTCTTGTTTCATTTGTTGCCTTTGGCATGGCAAAGTATTGGTATTGGAAAAATTGTGAAATCATGTCATTGCACAGCTTTGCTCTAGGATGCTGTCTTCCATTGCTTTTAGTTTGATTTTTTTTTCCTTTTTTTTTTTCTTTTTTTTTTTCCTGGTTTTGGTATGACTGGAGACCACAGGAGAGGAAGAATACTTTGAGGTTCTGCCAGAAGTCAGATAACATATCCAGCTAACCCCTAGCCATGTGCCATTTCTTAGCTGAGAGCTTGTCTGCACTGGGAAAGTTTACTTCCAAAAAGGCTGCTTTCTTGCAGCTAACTTGTGTGGAACAGCCTTGTCTATAACTGTCTGGCTTTGCGTTTTACAAAGAGTCACTGGTTTGTCTGGAATGGACTACCTGCAATGTATGCACGTAGCCTTATAACCCAAATATCCCATGCTCTGCAGTGCTGCTGCTTAACTCTTCTTTACTGATGGGACGTAAAAGCAGAAACGGGTCCCGATGCAGTGGCACAAGATTCAAGCTCATACAACAAATATATGCAAAAGTTATTCCAGCCTCATGCTCAAAGTCAGATTCACTGTCCAGTTTTCTCCAGGTTGACTCTATGATGATCCAGCTATAACTACTTTGAATGAGGGAAGTCTCACGGGTGTTTTATACCACTACAGAGTACAATAACTTTGCAAGTTAATGGCCATGGCACTCCATCAAGCTTGTAGTGTTCCCTTTCCCCTCCTCTGCTTTTGGCAGTGCTATGTAAGTGACAATAGGCGGACAACCAGTCTTAGATCCCTCCTAGAAGGAACTTCATGTGCAGTGTGTTTAGACCATCTTTGTGTAAAGCAAGAATTTGACTTTGCTGTGGTTCAGGACTTAAGGGCTCAAAGAGTATAATCTAAATATGCCTTTATTTTTCTTGTTGTGTCTTTGGAGAGATGGCAGTAATTTCTAGTGAGCAGGCTATTAAAGACAAAATAGGGGTACATGCAGGCCTATCTAGATATAGGTGCAAAATGCCCATGACTCACTGCAGCTTTGCAAGTAGCCTCTGAGGGATTTTTGAAAGGGGAATGCTATTTGAGAGCATTGAAAGGGCCCTTTTGTACTTTCAAAACAGCAAGAAGGCAACAACTAATGTGGAGAATGTAAGATCATTGTCCTTAGCAGTGGTCCTTCTCTTCAGATAGTTCCCGTGCTTCTTCCTCTTTCACTGCATCAACACCAACCTTCATGTCCTTCCAAGGCCATGTCTGCCTTTGGCATCCTCCTGTTCTAACTTTTCCACTTTTCCGTTTCTGCCTTTAAAACCTACACATTGAGAAGTGCAGTTAGTTCCCTTTGTTCATTAGTGGTCTGTATGCATTATGCAGACGTGTTCAAAAATTTCAAATAGTTTTAATGACTGAACCTGGCTTTGTGGAAGTCTTTTTACTAGGTTTCAAGTTCAAAAGTTAACTTTCTGTCAGCTGGGCTGGAGCAATTATTCATGTGTGTGTTCTTATGCACACAAAACATCAAGTGAAGGTTTTGTTGTCTTTTTCCAGCTAAAAGTGAAATGTACCAGTATGAACAGTTATTGCACATCAGGTGTGTAATTCATTAACCTACACTTTCTGACCCATGAGCTTAATTTAGCCTGATTTGTCTCTGCTTTTGAGAGCAGGGTCGTAATGGTTACATCATTGTTCATAAATGTATTCTTGGAGGCATTCATTTAAAACTTACATGCTTTTAGCAGGCTAATCCAAGTTTCTGTGCTGCTCTAAGTCCACCCTTTCACCAGTTTCGATAATAGTGTCCTTAACGTGGCTACAAATTGTTTATTTAGGCAGTGATTGCTTGTTTTGGAACACTTGCTTTGGTTATAAGTAGAGATGTTTAAACTTCAGACTGAAGTTGTACTTTGCATAAGGTAAAGCATTCTTTGACTCTGGTTCATAGGTATATTCCTAAACTTAAATATGAACATTCAGAGAATATTAAGAAGTGAATAAGGTTATTTAAGGTGTGTTCCCTCGACCAGTGCAACATCCAGAGTAGGCACAAGCCATGTACAATTAGAGGGTTTGGACATGAATCCTTACTCATACCTGAAACCATTTTCCAATAAACAAACAAAAGAGTTTTAATAGCTTACCTATTTATAGGCAGAACTGCTGATGTTAATTGTGTAAAATTCATTAAATTTGCATGTGGGATTAGTTTGATCTCAAAGTTTTTTAGGATGCTGCTAAGGGTTCACATGTGGTTCTCATTAAGAGAACAGAAAAGAGGACAGGACTATTTTATCAATTCGGTATGCTACAAACACCACCAGCAAAACACAACCTTTCAGTATCATTCACCAAGGACAGCCAGAGCAGAAATTAATTTTTATTAATAGCTGAAACTCAGGATTTTCTTGGTGGTATCACAATGAAAAGATAATTTGTGTGGCTTCTTTCTGAAGCAATAAATTCTCTGCCTTTAGCAGGGAAACCAGCAGCACCACGAAAGTCTGGCTTTGGTAGTGGCAGAAAAACTTAAATCACCAGACCAGCTGCTCTCCCTTTGGCAAAAATGCCTGCTATAATGCAGAATGACCTGGTCTTATAAAATGGACAAGTTAAGAGGACTGTGCACATGGTAATTACTCCAAGAAGTTCTCAACAGCACCAAGTAGGCAAGCAGATGAGCTGTTACTGGATGTTTGTATTTCAATGCGGGTGTTCCTGTGCTTCCAGGAACTCAGCAAGGATTACTTGGAAGGGTAGGCTTCATTATTATTATTTTCAAATGCTTTCCACTAAATATAGGTCTGTTGGCTGTGATGTTCACTGATGTGCCGGTTTTGTATTACATAGTTAAAAATGCTATGGACCAAGTTTAATAATTAAATCCATTATTAATGTCTCCTCCAGAAGACAAGAGGAAGGACATGCATGTTGATTCAGTGCTACAAATGTGGACTCTGAGAGAAAATATGTTAAAATACGAAGGCTACCGTTTAAACAAATATACCCCCCAAACCCTCAGTTTTTAGGATACTGCAGAATTTGAAAACTAATAACCAAAACAATTGGAGGTGTAATCTTTCGATCAGCTGCTTATTATATGTGTAGGTGTGATTTCCATAAGTTTTGTCACCTCCGTGAGTGACAAGTGATCATTTTCCAGATCTCTCTTCAGGTAAAATGTGGTCAATACAAGGCCAACTTGGCCCAGTTCATCAGCAACCCTCTAAGGATTAAACTCCCAATGGATAGCCCTCTAAAGGTTATGTAGAGTTGACTGTATCAAGACTCAAACATCACAGAAGATGCACTTCTTGGTGTGTTTAGAAGATAATTTAACTATACAATTGCAGGTCATGTATCAGAAATTGTCTACTGGAAGAACGAATAATTTGCAGAGATTTATCTCTCTTCAGGAAGGACTAAGCTGGAACTTAGTAAGGAGGGAAAGTGTACGCCGAAGATATAATTACCAGTGTGCCAGCCTGAGGAACTGAGATTATGGAAGAAAAAGGCAGTCTGGGAGACTCAGAATTGGAAGTTGCATAGATGCCATCTCCAAGTACCAGCCAGCATTAGGATGTGTCTGACTTAATCCATATTGTTACCTGCATTTAAACTGGAGCTGGAGATGAAATACCAGCCTCAATTGTTTTGCAGTGGTTTTGCTTGGGCCAGGTTTTGGTAGCAAGGGGGCTACACGGGTGGCTTCTTTAAACAAAGATCTGCCAGAACCTTCCCCTGTATCTAATAGGGCAAGTGCCAGTCAGTTCTAAGATGGACCTAAACTGACCCAGGCCTGGCCAATTAGTGATGGAGGTCATGCTTCTGTGAATAACATATTGGAGAAGTTGTTGTGCAGTTGCTAAACTGCGACAGCAACAGGGAGTGAGAATGAGAAAACATCTCTGCAGACACCACGGTCAGTGAAGAAGGAGGGGTAGGAAGGTACTTAGGCCCCTGAAAGAAAGATTCCCCTGTGACCTGTGGTGAGGACCATGGTGAAGCAGCTGTGCTCCTGCAGTCTGTGGAGGCCACCGGGGAGCAGGTATCCACTTGCAGCCTGTGGAGGACCCCATGCCGGAGCGGATGGATGCCTGAAGGAGGCTGTGACTCTGTGAGAAGCTCACCCTGGAACAAGTTCCTGGCAGGACCTGGGAGCCTGTGGGGAGAGAGGAGCCCACGCCAGAGCAAATTTGCTGTCAGGATTTGTGATCCTGTGAGGGACTCAGGCTGGAGCAGTTGGTACCTGAAGGACTGTTCTGCTGGTGGATGACCCACATTGGGGCAGGGTGTGAGGAGCTGCCCCTGTGGGGGGCCTCATGCTGGGGCAGTTTATGAGCAGCTGCAGCCCATGGGAAAGACCCAGGCTGGAGAAGTTGGTAAGGGACTGTCTCCTGTGGGAGGGACCCCACAGTGTAGCAGTGGGAAGTGTGAAGAGGCCTCCCCCTGAGAAGCAGCAGCAGCAGTAAGTCCATCTGAAATGCACTGAATTCCCATCCCCCATCCACTGCACTGCTGGAGCAGAAGGAAGGAGAGTCCTGGAAAGAGGGGAAGGGTGGGGAGAGATGTCTTAAGATTTGGTTTTACTTCTCATTTTCCCTACTCTGTTTTGATTGTTTAGTAATAAATAAAACCTTTTTCTCCCCAAATTGCGTCTGTGTTGGCCATGATGCCAATTGCTGATCGATCTCCCTCTCCTTAACTCATGAACCTCTCCCCGAATTTTTCTCTCCCGTGTCAAGTTTAGGAGAGGGAGTGACAGAATGACTTGGTGGGCATCTGGCACCCAGCCAAGGCTAAACCACTAAAAATTTGACTCATCAGAAATTATTTTAACGTTCAGTAGCACAAAAATTTGTGCAAAGTCTTGTTGCAATAACATCCTGTGTATTAGGTAGTATATGATATTTAGGAAACCAATTTGATTTATCTGTTGTAAGGAAAAACTGTACTTAAGATTGGTGACTAGAAAGTAGGAGAGTTCTGGGCTTAAATTCAACACCAGCAGGATGATTTATTTTCTGATGGCTAAAAAATAAAATTCAATAGGTGTTGCTGAGAGTTTCTTGACATTAACATATTATTTAAACAGAAGAATAGAGTGTTGTTTAACTATAACAGATTTTCTTTTTCTTTTACTATGGGGGCTTTTCTGGAAATACTATTGATGAATTTAATCCTCTGACAAGGTTTTACTTCCAGGAATATTAGGCTTTTTCAGCCTTTCCAAAAGCTACAGAAACATATAACATTGCACTAAGAATGACTTTTTCATTAAAGACCAGAGAAGGAATTAGCAGTTCTTTTAATTAATTGATCACTTTGGAAACTGAAATGAAGACAGTTATGCAAGACATAAAGATGATTCTCTTCTTGTCTGCAAGGCAGCTATGAACTGACCTTTGAAAAAGTTACCTTTGTAATCTTGCCAGAATTGGTTTCTTTAATGCTTAAAGAGAATGTCCTGAGCTTTTTGGACAAAATACAGGTATTTGTAGGTGGCTTTGTGAGTTGAATGCTTTTGATTAGAATTCTATGTTAGGTTGATTCATGAGCCAATTCTTGTCATCGGTTTTTAAAGATTGAGGCTGAGAGTAATCGATTAGAGTGTGTAGATTAGAAGCAGCAAACAGTCATTTAAACACCGTACTCCACTGAAAAAAAAAGTTGGCTGGCACCCTGTGTTGTTTTACTGTGTCCAGAATGATGATGTACTTGTTAAATATTATTAGCAGGAAAGTCTGTTTTGTTAGTTATTTAATAAAGTTATATTTCAATTTCCAATTGAGGTTAGCTTGTATTCATAGGCAGCAATGGCTGAAAGATTTTAAATCATTCAGAATCTTCTAGAAGCTTAGAGACTGCAAAACACAAAGCTTTTCTGAGACCTTTTACAAAAGCTTTGGTTTGAATATCCCTAAGATATACACTAAGTACACTAAGATACTGACAGCTAACCTAAATCATGAGAGAAACTTTACTGTTTTTTATTTAACAGACATTGATTGGACAGTTGCATTACATTTGTTAAGTGCTCATTGAGAGTTTGAGCAAATATGGGTTGACTTTGAAGTCATTAAATATTTAGTAAATATAAGTTGCTGTATATTTACAGTGCTGCTTCTCATAATAGTTTTTGCAACATCTGTTTCCTAGTGAAGGAAAATATGAGCAAAATTAATTACCTCTTTGGAAAACATTGACTTTCTATCGACTAGAATAACCAAAACCTAATGTTATGAACATTAACCACAAACAGCTTTGGTTTCATAATCAGTGACTTCTATCTGTCTTATTTATGTAACAAATGCAATATTTAATGTTACTGTTGTTATTGTTCATCTCTGGGATGATGCTCTTTTGTAAAAAGGAGAATAATCCAGGAGAAAATAGTTGTCATCTTTTTCCTAGAATCATGCAATACAATGGTTTGGGTTGGAAGGGACCTTCAAGATCACCTAGTTCCAACTCCCTGCCACATGGGCAGGGACAACTTCCACTAGACCAGGCTGCCCAAAGTCCCATCCAACCTGGCCTTGAACACTGACAAGAATGGGGCATCCACAGCCTCTCTGGTCTCTGGACAACCTCTCTGACTTAGTGGCTTTGAGTGGCTTAGGGGATTTGAGAAGAGAATGAGAATCTGCAAAACTTGTACATCAAAGTTCTTTGGTACTTAATCTACATAAAGGTGTGATGGCATGCTCATTTATATATATATATATACATAAAACTGAATGGTTATTAAGAATGTCTTTTAATGAGCACAAATTATGTTTAAGGGCCTCTACAGACTAGTGGTTAGAGGAGTGAAAGGTGGTGAATTTAGGTGTTTAAATGCTTTTCTCAGTGTTCTGATAGAATTGAGGCCATGTGTGAGCTTTCCATGTTCTTTCCTCCTTGTTGTTTCCCTTGGAAGAGGAAGTAATTTACTCTGTAATTCATTAATGTTGATCTTTAAAATAAACAGTAATACAAGTGAAGCTAAATTTCGGAAGTTGAGCCGTGTTTTCCTGTTAAGAGTTCAAGCTGTGTGTGTGGGCAGGGTACACAGGAGGTCTGCAACCACATAGTACTGATTTCTTCAGTAGATGCCTGTTCGGTCTGCTATCCAAAATAAGCAAACCAATGACTACCTTAAATTCAGCATAACTGAACTATGGAAGATGAATCAAACTTTAAAAAAAAAATATTTGCAGAGCTCTAAATCATGAGAATCTAGGATCAATTTCACGTTACATAGACCTAAGCCACAATCAGTAGTACTCAAAGGCAGTAAAGACAGAAAAAGAAATCAAAGCACTCCCAGTGCTACTGTAGGTATACAAAGCCAGCTGGAGCAAAACGTAGCAATGCACATGGAGCTTCTGAACCTGCCCAGTCTGATTTACATCTACAGAGAGGGAATATCTCCTGAAGGATATACTTCCTGATTCATCTACCAGGCAATTCCTTGTTGAAAATAAATGGCATACTGTTACTCTAGACATCTAATATTCTGCAAATGCTTAACATGGGCCTCTTCAAAAGGATGTGAATAGTAGCCTGTGAATTTAAAAGGACTATTTAGTTCCATTGAACTTTTTATCTTGAAAAAATTCTGGACTCCAACAGCTAACAAAAAGTTTCCTCCTACAAGTGACCTCAACTCTTTTCTAATTTTATATTCACATCTCAGAACTGAAAAAGAAATTGCAAAGAGTCCCAACCACCCTAACCTCAATTATTTGCTTAGTGTTAATGATAAGAAATTGTCTAGGTTTTGGAAGACTTTATTTTCTGGATCTAATCCAGAAATGTTCTGTAATGTGTCAAAATCTATAGTATGAAAACTGGCACTTGTTTTTTCAGATTAGACTGTTGTTCAGACATTTTTTTCCCCTGTACTGAAGATAATGTTAGGCTAGAGCTTTGGCCAGTTAAAAAAAAAAATCTGTACACCTTTTAAAACCTTCAGTCCCTTTAACTTTTTTGACTTGTATTCTCTCAGTCACCTTGCATCTTCTCTGGAGATAGCAGGGAGAAAGCAGTTCCTTAAGTCATCATTTCATTCTCCTTGATTAAATTAGGAACACTTCTCTTCCTGGTCTTTTTCTGTCTAAGCAGTAATCCTTTCTGTCCCTGCTAATGCTTCTAAAGGTTGCAGGCATCTTCTTCCCCTCTGCCTGACAGATCAAGCAAGCCTACGACAATATCTGCCTTTTACATGTAACTCAGGGCAGACAGCCTTTGACCTCTCTTCATTCAGATATGTTAAAATATTCTGCAATATTGACTATTGGAAAAATTTAACTTAGTAGTCATCTGTGAGCTGATTTTTCTTTTCACTTGGACAGTCAGCCTCCAGCATTATGAAGGAGTACTAGAAACTGTAGGATAAGCTTCAAAATGCAGTAAGATTCCTGGAGCAGAGTGGCTGTAAGCACTGTATCACAAGAGAAACAAAAAGCAACAAGATGAACTTTGTAAAATTTTGGTTTAAGGCATCTGGGCACGGTATTTAGGGTGGCCATTTGGTCTTTGGTACCAACTGTTTGACTTCCTAGGTTTGCTGTTGTTACACTGACCTGCTTGCTGATGTAGACAGCATTACCTCAGTGAAGTATGGATCTTTGTGCTGACATAACTAGCCTGATGTTAGAATGTGTCTGCTGAAGCGTGAATATTGTTTTGATACCCATTTTGTGTTTCTGTGTGGACGTACCCTTAGATATGAGAGTCCTAACCCTGTCTAGCTCCGTCCTGTTCAGAGTCACATACAGTTTATCATCTGGAGTGAGCATATGATATATTTGTTTCCATAGATATCTATGTTGGAAGGGAAATGAACTAATTTTTGGGTTTTGGACAAAAAAAAATGAACACTGTTCCAGATGCGTGGAGCTCCCACCCTTGCTACTGCTGTGACTTTCTAGTTTGGAGACAGATTTCCTCAAAGATTGTTTATGAGAACACCACTTTATTTGGGTATGTGAGTTAAAAAAGAAACATCTTGTACTCTTTCCATTCCCATCGTTGAAGTTCTGCACAAATAGGTCATCTTAAATACTTTACAGTGCATCATTTGAAATGTTCGGCATGTGATTTTTGGCTGTCAGGTCTGTTATGCAAATCACAGTTCAGTTTTCTTCAAGACTGAGCTTTCTGCTATAGTCTGAACATTTCTTGTTTTTAAAAAACCAAATTTCCTCTTGTGTCCGCCTGGCACATATGGCTGATAATTCACTAGCATCACCAGAGCAATGGAGCTGGCCAAGAACAAACGTTTGGCATGTTTTATGCTCAAAAAGCCGTGTTTCAAAATCAAAACGTTCATAGGTGCCTACTCAAAATGAAGGGGGAAATGCGGAAAAGCTGTACTAGAACAAAAAAAAACCATGTCAGTACTGCTGTTGTTACCTCTTCAGTAAAGGTTACGTCAGGCAAGTTTTTCCTAAAGACACAGTTTGTATGTTGGAAGTCTTTCTAGTGAAATGGCTAAATAATAAGGGAGTCTTCCATTTTTTTTTCGATAGTGCTGAGGTGCATTAGACGCATTATGTTCTTCATCTTAATTGAAACAGGTCATGGCTGCTTTCATCCGTTTTATGAGGCCTCTCAGTTTCTTCTAAGCCTTTGACTGATCTGTTACTCTTTTCTCATGGATTGAACTCCTAACCCTGTCGGTATTTCTTGGTGGTGGTTTCACACACATTTGTGAGGAACAACTTGAGCAACACCTGGATACCCAAGATACCAAAGAGAGGCTCCCTTAGTCAGAGTGGATAGAAATTAAGTCGTCTTAGTACAGGTGTTCTGAACCAGGTCACATTAAAATTGCTTTGGTTTCTTATGTTGTTATTTCTTACTGATGTGCATCATCTCAGCAAGTAGGCTTTTAGCTCTCGTGATTTAAGGCAAGCATGGAGTAGTTCTGGGAGGTTCATGACTACTTCACTAGTAAGAAAGTGTCTAAAAAGTCTCTGTTTATTCAAAAGGAGAAAAAGGCTTTTCAAGAGAGAGATCCTAGTAGCATGTAGTCTTCTATGTGTTATATGGATGCCTAATATTGTAGTCCATAAAAGAAATTGGAAATAATTTAAGCTTATTACAGAGTTCATTACTAAAGGTGAAAAAACACCGTCTTTTTAAAGAGGTTCATAAGTCGATTCTCCACAGTCAAATACATCTACAAAACTTGCAGGCAAGAACCTCAAACTTTCCATATTTATGTCACAATCACATATCTGATTGGACAAAGTTTTTTTTCTTGAATTTGAAAGATGTTACAGAGCTGAGAATGTTTGTTCAGACATTTTTAATTAACAATTTTTGGAAAGAGTTTCAAACATCAAGATAAGCGTACAAAGAAAGTGCCAGATAAAATTAAACACTGAACAGAATTAGTCATACTTTAGGCTTGTGTTGCTGGATTTTAAGTTTTGTTTTAGCGCAAGTCCCATTGGACTTGTTGGAATAATTTGTGTGTTTTCAAATGGATTTCCTGTTTATTCTTGTATTAAGTTATATTTTAAGAAAAGTTTTCATGGCTGAAGCATACAGTGGTAATAATATAAAGAAAAATAAAGATGTTAATCTAATTTTACTTTTCTAATTAAAAGAGAGAAAATGTCATTTTGAAGAGGTAGAGCAGAAAGTAGCAAATTTCCGATTTGCATTATGCATACAAATTCCACAATATTCTTCTCTGGAAGAAAAAACATACATACCTCTGTGGTCTTCATCAAGACAGTGAGAGTACTATGGCAGATGTAGCAGATACTTTTTGTGGGGAATTTCCTCTTTTATAAACTGTAACAATAAGATCTGAAAGCTTATTTTTGTTAATACATTTAGTTACACACGTTATCCACAAACAAAACAAAGACATACTAGTTGCCAGGGCAAACTGATTAATCCAATAATAATGAAATGTAGAAACTGTGATTTGGTGAAATGGATGGAGGAAGAGCATTGCTATTCTACTAGGGAAACTGTCATTCAGAATGAACCAGGAAGTGAAGCTGAGGTAACTTGGCCAAATTATTTTGTATATGCAGTCTGATTTGATCAGTACTCGATCTTCATTAACTAAAACACACCATGCTAGTGTGTTTTGCAGCTGCTTCTGAGGATGGACGTTATAAGTATTTAATCTTTAGTAATTTGATTTTTGTAGGCTAAATCCTTGTTTGGTGACCAGAGCTGCCTATCTTGATGTCCTTGTGATGCTGAGTACTCACCTTGGGAAATTTGAAAAGCAAGGTAAGTCAAACGTGTTTTTCTATAAATTGGATGGAATATCTGTGAAGAAATTTCTGAGCTCTGTTGAATCCAGAGAGTCAAGAATATATTACTTGTACTCGTGGTATCTACTGGAATATTGGAGTCCTTTAGCTGCTTTGTATGAAAGGGCCCTTTATTCTGTCTTCTGTGGAGCTAGGGGTTGTTGATGAGAAGAATGAGTACATTTCCATGTCAAATCTTGAGGTGATGATCTTGCAGCATTCCTAATCCTAGAACTGTGTAACAACAAAAAAGATCCCTTTCAGTGTTCCAATATGTTTCTCTGATCCAAGGTTGTAAATACAAACAAGATCCAAGCCCCAAATGTGTCTGCTTAAACACTTTCAGGTGTCTCAGGAGGGATTGTCTCTGTGTCTTTCAGGAAAGGTTAAAGAGAGTTTTTTCATGTTTAAAAGTTTTAAAAGAAACAATTTTGAGAGCTTCTTTAAATTTTTCTGCTTGTATTGATTCTTTATCACTTTGAAGTTTTTTCAAGGACTAGTCAGAAATATCAGTGGTTTTAATGATACAGAGTATTGTTTGCAACAATACAAAGCTACTGTAAAAAGTAACGAAAAGAAAGATGCAGAGGATGGGATACCCTTCCAGATGTGACCGTGTGCAGGCAACTTTCAGTCAGCTGTGACCAGCTTCCTTGTGGGCCTGTTTCATTCATTTGTTGTGAACAAGTGAGTAATAAATTACCTTGGCAGTTCAGGAAGGCAAATAAATAATAGTTCTTTCATTAAATTTCTTGAAGGGTAATTTTAACACTGCATTTAAGTCATTGGAACCATTCTTTCTTTCAGATAGTCTTATTTTGGGGTCTGGTCTTAATTCTATAACAAATTCCTTTTGCTTTTTTGCTTGGACTTTTGGTAGAAGTAGTTCAATTTTTATTCCATAATTGCTATTTGTGTGGTTTCTTGTGAATGCACAGTCCAGATAATGGTGTTTGTCAGGAAAATGACTCAGTGGTGAACATAACCTCAAGCAGACCTCTTCAGATAGGTGGATGCAGAATGTAGGCCTTATAAGAGAAGCACAGACATATAGAAAATGCGTGACAGGTGGGTTCTGCTATACCATAGGAAGATGGTTAGGGTTATGGGTCTGATCTTTCATGTCCTCTGAAGAGTCATTCCTCTCTCATGGGTCCCAGATGTCAAGATGTACTGTTCAGTAAAGGAAATTTCCAGATGATGTTGCTCCGTAGGTCTCGTTCCATCAGGTACTGACCTGGCTCTTTAGTATTTGTTTTGAATAAACTTTATATACTATCAATAGTTCTTATGTTACAATATTTATTTACTGATTTTTATTGTGATATACCATTGGTTTTAGTGATTCTCCTGAATACATTAACAGGTCTAGCTGTGTATCACATCTACAAAAGAAACAAAACCCGCTTCAGCTGTATTTGGGCTCATCACTCTTCTTTGTAATTTGGGTGTTCCTTTTTTAAAGTTGGATCTTCTTTGGAATATTAGATTTTACACTTTTTTGATCATGATCCTCCACCTCAGTTCATCTGCTTTGTAATATGAATCAGCCCAATTTTACTGTATTATTTTTATAGGAAGTTGTTTTCCTCTGCTTCTCATTATTCTTGTCACTCACACTTCAGCTCTATTTTTGTATTTTCTTTTGTGGAGGAACAGCCAGTATTCCAGGTGAGGGCTCCTGATTTGCTTACTTAGCATTACATTTCCTTTATTGCTGTCTTTCCTATTTCAGTTGTCTTTGGGGTTTTTGTCTGTTTTCTTTTTCTTTTTTAAATGCTGCACATCTGAAAAGGCTTTTATTGACCTCTCCACTCCAGGAAGCTCCCCTCTTTATTTTTTAATGTCTCTGACTAGTGAATAGTCCTTTGAGCCTGAGGGACTCCACCATGCTGTGGCTGGATTACTGACTGTAATGGATTCATTTATTTTTCAGAGCTCATGTGGATTGTTCCAAACCTGGGTGCTGTAAGGTATAATTTTTGTAGAGGGAAAGCAATTATTTTTGCAGATTCTCTCTGCTCAGGGATAGTTCATTAGTATTGTCTTGCTTAAAAGTTTCATTCCTGTATAGGTTTAAAATTATATATTGCAGGCAGTATCTACAGAGAGTGGAAACTTAGACTGGAAATATTGTTTTAAAAACTTGAACATACATTAGGGACAATTTTATATATCACAGGCAGAAACCCTCCTGAAATGTAGGAGTAATATGTTTATATTAAATAGAACCAGAATGTCCCATGACACAGTAAGACTAAACTCAGCAGTTAAAAATGAATATTTTGAGTCTCACATGTAAATGTGTAAGGAATAACTAACTGAAGCTTTATACTTTTCTGAGATTAAATTTCTTACTTATATATGTGGATCCCTGGTTATGTGCCAATTCTTCCCTGTTTTAATCTTGATTTGTAAAGTTGTTTCAATGAATAAAGGGTGAAGGACAAATGCAAATAAAACTGTTTCTTGATGTGTTTATCTAAGAGGCCCCAGGAAGTGCTGTATATGAGTTCCAGGCCACGGGCTGAAACTGATTTTCATCAACAGAAAAGGGAATGCAATGTAATGAGCCTGCAACTGGTTAAAATCAGACCACTTCTAATTGATTATGCCTGTCTAAAGGGGCTACAATTACAAAGACATTTTCAGAGTACAAGCCTGCCTAGGCCTTTTCTGCATTATGATTATTTTCTGTAAGTGATTTGTTGTCTTCAATTAATAAAGTCTGTCTCTTAAAGTGCAGGACAGCCCTTAGGGAATTTGCTTCACAAATTCAAAACAATTTAAAATGTCGGATAAGGAAAGCAGGGAGTAATGGATACCAAAAGCATCTTGTCCAGCTTAAAAATTATTGCTGGCCAGATGATGGTTATTTATCTTAAAACAAGCAAAAAAAAACCTAAAACCCCATAGTTATTCTGATTTGCTGGTTTGGATGTAACTGTTGCCTGATTCTTGTCACTGGAAAAATACAGTTTTCTTTCCTTGGAGCATTTTTTCTGGCTTGTGCTGTGCCTGAGGGTCTTCTGATATGCAGAAACAATACAAAGATAATACCAAAAATGCCCAGACTATGTAAACTTGTAACTTTTTTTTTCCAGTTATCATTTTCAGTTGGAACTCAGAAAAAAAATTAAGCAAGCCTTAAAAAAATATATATATAAATAAAAATACTATTATTGCCTTTATTGAGAGCAAAGAAAAGTTCTTGCGAGATCTAGTATTATATGATGAGCTAATGTCTATTGTCTGCATTAATAATTGTTAATAATGTCCTGTGAATTGAATTTGTTCTTTCAGACCTCTTTGATATATTGTCTCCGCAGTAACTGCTTTTATAGACTTGGAATCACAGATGTCCAGGGCCTTTTCATTCTAATGGGTAGAACAATGCAGTCCTCTTCCAGAAGATTTTCTGGCACTTATACCCTGCTAAAAGCAGTGAAGTTGCTCCTCCAGAGGTAAACCAACACCAGAGTGAGAGGCATAGGAGTAGGGGAAAGTTCCTGAACTTCACACTTCAAATATTACTGGAGGAAGAAAATAACACTTGTTGGCCATCTTAGGAGGGGGAAAATGCCTCAAAGTCCAGATGAGAATGTGTCCAGCCTTAGTTGTATTTATAATTACTTGCAAATTCACTTCTGTTGGTCAGCAGGAGTTAGAAGGAGAGGTCTATGAAGCTGTAGCACTACAGATCCATGCATGCCTTTAAGGTTACACACTTTTCTGTGCACTCAGAGGTGAACTTTGCAAGAGACAGAATTCCAGACAGACTATGCTGTGATATAGTGTTTTATTGGATAAGATTCCTTTGCTGAGTAAATGAACTTTTGACAGGACCCATCATAGACATTCCAGTGTTCCAATCTTCAGATCCTGGAAATCAGTGTCTGAGGCTAAACAATAAAGTGAGCATATTTACTGTAGTCCTGCAGTGCTGGTAATACAAGAGCTGGAGCAGTGTGTTGTGCTGGAAGCCCAGGGCTGAGATGCTCTGTCTCTGTAAAAGATGGAGAATGCCACAAGGCAAAGTGGTCACTTTTTCGATTTTTTTGCTTTATGTCTCAGAACAGTTTTCTGATATTATTTTGTCAATTCATGAAGGGGGAAATGGATGCAACTTTCTAAAATACGCTTGACTAATAATAGTGTATTTTACCTAGGATTGTGTTTAAAAAAAACCAAAATGGACACTTGTCAATAAGGTATTGCGTTGAGTCCATAAAGTCCATCAACATAAGTGAAATAGGGTGTAGAACAGAAGTTAGGGAAAAGATGAAAGACAAATTTGTTAAAGATAATCCTTCTGAGTTGTTCTTTTATCCTATATATATATGCTGTCAGTAGATATATCCTGTCTGATTTGGCCTGTTATCGAGTCTAATGTCTTCAAAAAATTCAAGTTTGAGAAAGAGAAAACATTTAAACTGGACATCACATAGGATGAATCTGTGATCTAGGAGAAACTGCTGCTTGAAGTTTAACCATGCATTTTTTTCTTTCTACATTTGAGGTGGAAGAGATTAGAAAAGTTTTTTATATTAGTCAAACTCCACTGTTGTTGTCAGCAGTAGGAACAATATTTAGATAATTAATCCTCTTCAAAAATAGGTTGTTTTGATATAAAAATGGAGCAGCCAGTATTCTAGTCTTACTAAGATAATCTTACTTCCCTTGAGTTTTGCAAAAATAGACTTCCACTCTCTTCCAAACAGCTAAACCTTTTGTAGACGTGGCTTAGTTAAGATTCTTGATTTCTGAATTCTCCTCATGAACAAAAACAGTTGCAAAAAATACTGTGCACTGCACAAATATGAGACATTACAAATGTGAGCAATTGTGTATAACTGTCTACTGGTTTTGTCCTTTTTTAATGCTCTCCCTTGTAACAGAATACTATGTTTTAAATAACAGATACTGTAAATACCATTCTTTTAGTTATATTTGTCCTTTTTTTAGAAGTTGTAAAATGTATTGTTAGAAGTGGTATGCATTATCAAACTTCTAGGGGCTTTGCATGAAAGCACAAATTGTTTTGTAAATAGAAATCTCTCAAATGATCTGTAGGATTTTTAAATAGCATTTGAAGGCAGTGTCCACTTATTTTTACTTATATTGTACTTATATCGTACTTCTTACTCTTTCCTTTTTGGATAAGAAGCTAAGTGGGAACTAAAATATTTTTTTTCTGCAGGCTGACTTAAAAACTGGTAATGTTTAAATGCTGAAAATTTGTCAGGGATAACTAGATTGATCATTTTAACCACACTATTTTTTTTTACCTTGATCCCTAAGTATTAGAGCCAAACAGTTATTTGAAAAAGTGCTGGCAGCTTGCTAATGCATGTTTTGGTTATTTGGTGTAATTAGCTTATACTTAACAAATTCCATCTGAACAAATTGAAAGCAATTTTTGTTTATGATGTCAGGAATTTTATAAACTTTGTGTGCCTATATATTGACTGTGGCACTTGGCCAGTGTTGTTATTTTGACTCAAGGAACGTAAAGATGTAAAACATATTTATAGAATCATCTAAATGGCCTCTGCCTACTGACATTACATTAGACAAGCCAAAAGTAAGCGTAGTTGAGTACCCAGTATTCTAGTTCAAAGCAGATAGGAGAATGAAGAAGTTGAGGCTGGGATTGTTGGAGATCCAAGAGACAGTGAGTGACTGGGAGTTGCACAAGCACTAAAATGTCAGAGGCAGATCAAGGGAGGGATGTGCCATGTAAAGGTGGGCGAAAAACAGCACAAAAGGAGTGTGAGACAGAAAGAAAAAGCAAATTAACTGAGGCTGAGAGGAGAAAGGAGCTGGAGGTGTGCAACACCATCAGGCAGTCAAGGAAATGTCAGGTGTGGGAGAAGGAAAGTAAAAGTGTTTTGAGAAAGATTGTGGTGACACAGTGAAAGAAGGAAGGGGGTTGTGGAGAGTAGAGCATAATATTGCTGGAATACTGTATTGAACAGGGGATATGGAAAGGTGTTTCAGGAAATAAGTGATACTAGTGGAGAGTGGATTTGATCATGTTTGTTAGTGTTAGCAGTTAATATTCTGTCACCATGTTAAGATGGAGACTGCTCATCCTCCTAAAATCTTGTTTGGGGTTCTCTTTAGATTCTAGCAAGTACTACAGACCGTCTGGCACTGTCTCCACTCAGTGCTGTGCCAGAGAGAAGATCTATCAGTCTCACTGTCCAGATTGAATGTTTCTTTTCTCTTCTCTCATTTGTTTACCTTTGAAGACTTTCCTTTACACCATACAAAATGCAATGAGATGTTTCTGTCCTCAACATTATATTATCCATGGGTTCTGTTAATCATGTTTGTAGCTTTCAATCGTATTGTGAGTACTGATACTTAGTCTCTGATGTCAAAGATGTTGCAGATGTCTTCAAGAAGGATTTGTTTCCTTTTAAAATAGGCCCTTTTCCTGATCAACAGTTATCTGACAGTTATCAACAGTTATCAGTTTCATATTGTAATAAAATATGCTTTTCCGTTCTCTTTGAGTGTTTCTCTATTTATCAGTGACTTCGCCTAATGTACTTTTGTTAAAAAGGGAAAATATAAAAGAAAACACTTTTCCTTAATATTTGCCTCGGAAAGCCTCTTCTTGGCACTGATTACCTCTCAGTCTTCTCTCTATTCGTTTGATCTCTTCAGATACTCTTGGATAGATGGTAGTTTGTGAGTGCAAAAAATTCTTACCTTGTCAGGTCTGCTAATTGCAAAGAATTTCAACCTCGGTCCATAAATAATTGAGACTTCTTGCAGGTCTTGGTGAATGATAATGAATATCTGGATTTGTGACTCTTGGACCCCCTTCCCATAACAGTGTACTGCAGACATGACAGCATTTCATTGCTGCTCTTACAATTTTTGTCTTGACTCTGCAGAGTATCGGTTAGTTTTCTGACATTAGCAATAATTTCTCCCCTTTTTCCCTTCTTTGTTCTTCTCTTCTGAAGCCTCTAGTACAAAGATTGGAGGTGGCATGGATGATTGAGGGTGACATACAGGATTTGATCTCAATATTTATCTGGAAGTGTGCAAATAATGTGTCATTATCACAGGACTAAAAGCCCCACACTGTATGCGCTTGATGATATGGAGAGTTGTCAAATTGGCAGTAACCTCAACAGCCAATTATCTAAATCCAACAGAAATACGTAATCAGTTCTGTACATCAGCTGTTGAGGCAACGAAACAAGTTTAGGAATTGAAATGACTTCTCTTTTTAACATATCATACAACCTCTGAGATGAAAGACTAGCTGAACTGTCAATCAACTGACACCTTGTTAATCCCTGAGCAGGGAAGTTTTTCTGTCCTTACTATGTGTATCTACTTACTCCCCGCTGGGAAGGAACAGAAGAAAGTCAGGCAAGGCACAAGTGTTGGAGCTGGTTAAACTTTGAGGAATTTTGTAGCTAGAGATTCATCAGGTCTGCTAATTCCATTTTGCTTCTCTTCCTTTCCTTTCTATTTTCAAAGCCTATTTAACTTCATATAACTGACTATGAACATCAGTTGATCACAAATAGGATTAAAAAACAACCACTCAAACCTAGACAATGTGACATAGGTGTTGTATGCATATCTCAATTTAGTGGACACAAAGGGTTTGAGGAAGACTGTGGGATGTTCATGTGCTGTGTAGAGGAGAACTAAGTTGTTAAGATGTGTCCCTTCCTACAAGAGAGATAAATTTCTTCCTGTCCCATAAATTAAGCAATCCTTAAGGAGGGGGGAAAAGAAAAAGTTAATCCACTTAATTCTTGGGGTCTTGTTTGCATCTATCAGCATCCTGGACAAGACTGCTGTTTACCAAGATCCTTGTTTGATCAGACAAAAATTTGTTCTTCCATCACACAACAGCTGGTTGTTCAAACTGTACAGTGATTTTTTTTGTTTGTACATAAAAGTATGCCTTTACTGTATCTTAACAACAGATACAGACATTTACTTGGGGAACCAAGTGTGGGTTTTTTGTTTAGTTTGATATTTTGATGTAAGCCAAAGGAAAGAGTTTACTTAAAGTTAAACAGAAGAGAAAACATTTACATGAAAGCCAGGAAAGATTTGTTAGTGATGAAGTTGAAAGCAGAAATATTTCCACTGCATTTTAATAAGATAGATTTCTTTCCTTCTGTACATATTTGTGTGAAAAAAAAGTGTGTTGGAGAGCATGTGGAACACAAGATGAATGTGAAAGGATTTGCTCTATAGTGTGCTGAGGCTAAGCAAATATGCAGGCAGTCTTATTTTTCTGACAGCTTTGATGTTGAGACATCCAGTTTTAAAGAGACTTTCTGTAAAATAGATGAGCCACAGTGTCTGGTCTTTCTTACATGGGAAAAACAGAAGTCATCCAGAAGGCTTCCAGACCAGAAGTATCTGATACATACAGGAAAAGAGGATTTCTGACAGGTTATTGTATTGCAGTTTCTGCAAACTAGTAGTTGTAGGAGTGAGTAGCTCCACCATGTTTTTTTTTTATATGAGGATATTGTTCCCCTTCAAAGATGAACACATGGGTTGAAGTAATGTTGTCCTTGCAAAATTCAAGTGAAGGTTTACTGAACCAGATCAGAAGCTTGGTACATGGCCCAACTCTTGCACTCAATGGAAGGGTCACCACTCTCTAATGTTAGGTTGCAGGCTCCAGTAAATCTGACAGTGTTGACACCAACAAAATGAAAGATACATTCCGTCTCTTCCCCTAGTGTTTATTTCTTTTTGTCCACCTAATACTGTTCTAACTCACCTAGCCGTAGTGCTTTCAGCCTTTCATCTTGTCAGTTTTCTTATTACTGCTTTTATGATAGTTATACCTCAATGGAAAGCCATGTTGATAGGAAATAAAAGCACTTTGCCTGCAGTATACTTAGAAAAATATACTTGATTTCAACAACTGAGCAGGTGGACTCATGTATGGCTGAAATGCAGCTGAGGAGGGAAGCATCTAGGAAGATGAGAGGGTGCAGAGTTCCAGAAATGAAGCTGTTTCTCTTTGCAAACTGAGGTGCTTGAACTTTTTTCTTTCAACTGGGATTATTTCTGTTTTTAAACGTGGTGGTGTCTGTGGAGTCAGGCTGTGCAATAACTGGAACGAAGGCCTTATCCCTCTCCAAGGCAACCAGATGGTTCGGAAATTAAGGAATTCTGGCAGTTGGCTACTTGTCGTGTGATATAGGCATTAAGGCTGTTTATGCTATGACGCTGGTATGTAATACCACATTGTTTGGAGGGATTTTAGAAAATGTAACAAATACAAGTTTGCATGTTAGGAGATGAAAGCCATCTGTATCATCTAGACCATTACTCTGTGACATAGGTTTGCAATGATTTTGGCTATTTTTTTGCCTCCCTCAAGTGCCTTCAGAAAAGAAACTGTAGCAAAAACATGTTGACAGAACATGTAATGTGTTGGAATATGTCCTTTTTTTTTTTTCCCCCAAATATCAAATTTATTTTGAAGTTTGTCCAGAATTACTCAGAAAGTGCTTTTGCCTTATATGCTAGACAGTGTACAACCATGTCAAGTTTCTGTGTAAATGTCAAACAAATTAAGATGGCTTTGAAAGAATTTGAATATGAAAGGGCAGTATATTTAATTGTAAATAGAAGGCTTAGGAAAATGTCTTCATGGGCAACAAAATTAATCCATATTTGTGTTGCAGCAATTTAATAGTAGCATTTGGACAGGCTTTTAGCAGTACTCAGTGCTTACTTAATTATAAATAGCAAAGTCATGTGGCAATGAATTCTTGTCTTGTAGGTAGAGAAGAAATCTAAGTAAGTTTTCTTTACCCTTTGTATTTACTTCGAATGCATTTTGACATTTTAAAAATAATGTAAACTTCTAACATCCTTTAACACCAGTAGCAATGTTGTTTTCTTCTGTGCTTCTTCATAATTTTCCCTTACTCGTATTTTAATTTTATGGGATATAGCATATTAATTTCCCTGCAGTACAAGCTATGCAGACATCTGAACCAGGAAAAAATCTTGCTTTCAATATAATAATGATTCCTTTTTAACGATGATGGAGAAGAAGGTTGAACTGAATGGATTGAGGGTTTCAGTCTATGTGTGTGTGAGGACTATTGATTTTTATTTCGTATTTCATTTTTTGTCAACATTGACTGTTTTGCTAACACCCTCAGGCATCACAGATAGCAGTGATTTTTTTACTCACTCCAGGAGGTGAGCAAGCAATAACAAAGGTTCTTGGACTGTGCTGTGCCATGTGAGCAGCTTGCACCAGAGTAAATGGCTGAAATGTCGTAGTTCTTGTGCTGAAACATAAGAGGGATTACAGTGCAGCTCCTTTTTAATTAGCTATGCTAGCTGTTTGAAGTTAGTAGGTGTAGGAAAAGCACAATGAATTTTTTAATTAGTAAATTCTTTAGATTGATACATGCAGGACAGATCTACTTATGTACAAGGGACATGATCATAACAGTAACCTTTTCTGAGTAAAGCTATTCAGTATTATCAGAATGGCCTTGTCATTGTTTCTCCTGGTTTCAGTTGCCGGTGGGTAGGCTGACAGACTGCACTTTCTCCAGTCTGATCTCTAATTTTGGAGGTATTCTATCAAATATAGTATGATTGCATATTCATATTTGCCTTTTTTTGTAGGTTTACAAAGCATGAACAATTGACAAGGCTGTATTAGTAGCTTGATTTAACAAAATACTTACCAAACAGCTGTAGTTGTCAAAGATGAAAGGCAACATGCAAAGGGCTGTAGCATTTTTTAAGTTGCTTGAGGCCTTTATCCTGTGTGTTGAACAACTTGCAGTTTTCAGGAAAGTTTGTGTCTGTATTTCTCTCTATTCAAATATGAATAAATATGATATATGAGAAAGTTGTCTTATAATTAAAAATCAGTTTAAAATCAAGCTTTTTTTTTTTTTTTAATGCCTGAATTTACCTTATGATACCTTTTGGGTACCTGGTGTTTTTCAACTTTAGAATCACTTCTTATTTTGGAACAAATGGTAACGTCATCTGTTTGTCTCTTTACTTGGTTTTATTCTCATTTCAGGAATGCAATTGATTGAATTTTGGGAAGAGATGAATAGAGTTATTTCAGATTCTGAATTGATGTCTGGTATTGTCTACTCATCTGCAGTACCAGGACTCATACAGTATCTTCAGAGCATCACCAAGCTTGTGATATCAGTGCTGTCGGTGACAGCAGGTCCTGACATCCAGAGCAGCAGTCCACCTCTTGCAAAAAAAGTAGCCAAGCCATCATTGTCAGTAGTTCATCTCCTTCACTGTGAATTTTATGAAGTACGTCTGCTTGCTTTGGAAGCAGTACTGCTCTGGTTGAAGCAAATAAATTCCAAGCAGATTGCAGAAGAAGGAGAAGGTGTATTGTGTTTACTCATTGATTTGGAAGGCACTCTTCTCACGATGGCTCTGAAGGAAAGGAATCTCCAGTGTTTTTGCAAGGTAGGAGTGTGCGATTTCATTGACAGTTGATATGTTTTCAGTAAATTATATTCCTGATTTTGAAAAATATGTTTCAAACATTCGTAATCATTTCTAAATAGTTTGTGAGTGGGTTTGTTTGGTTTTTTTTTACATTAAATAGGAACTGTGCTATATCAAATGTTCTTACGTAAAAGTAAGAACTTCCTCTTTCCTTTCTTAGATCTGTCATGAGAGAACCTTTGTGTTCTTGGAGTGGTGTTTAAGTCAGTGTTTTATTGATCTCACAGGTGCACATTCATGTTGAGATTGTTTGTGAATTGTTTGTGAATTATGTGTGCAGGTGCTGGAAATTCTTTATAATATGGATCTCAGAAATGTACTTCCAAAGACTGAATGCTCTATAAAAATGAATCCAAATGAACTCTTAACCTGGAGTTTAAACACTGTAGAAATCTCCAACAGGTATGATCTGTCATGCTCGTTGAAATATTTGTATTTTTAAAACTTGAAACATTAATGTATTGGTTTTGGACTGCCTGTTGATTTTAAAATCCACATTTCGGAAAAGTGACTGTGGCTTATTTGAATAAAGAGGGCTCTTTATGAGAATTTTTCAGAGAAGGTAAACATGGATCCGAATTATTATAAAGGCCCACGAGTCATACTGGCAAGCACTCTGTAAATGTCCAGTAATACAGTTCCTGAACTGAGAAATTACTCTGACTGTCCATTGGTAGCTGGTGAGCGTAGCTCTTCCCAAACGGTAGTTGGGAATCACATTAACACATAGAATTGGTGATCCAAACGTACACTCATTCACTGTGAATCTGCCATTGATCCTATCCCGCTTTATCTGCAGGTAGTCTGTAGAAAGAGTGACAGATCAAATTCTACTTGTTGAATTGGCAGAAGGGCTTTAACCCTAGTCCGTAGGGTTTGCATGCCTTATAAAGACTGTAAGGTCAGCAGAAAGCACTGAAAATTTGGAGCTAGTTTGTATTTCATGCAGAATTAGAAGCTGTGTCCATCCATTTGTAATGGAATGGACAGGCAGGGTTAAAGTGTCCAGGCTCTTAGGTCAAGACCATCCTGTTTCTAATAGTTTTAAGCCATGTAAACGTTGCACCCCAGTGTAACCAATGTAGGATATTTAGGGTGTAGAGGAGCGTTTTATGGCTGTGCACATTTGCTGATGATTTGCTCTACATTCTTTAAGTTTAAATGATGATGTGGAGTGTTTATTTCTGGAATGAAAAAAGATACTTGTGGTAAAATAGCACTGACTGACGCTGTTAGAGGGAAATAGCTGAAATAGCAGACCTTGCTGTGCAGGAGTTGCCATTCCTTGTGGTGCGATGAACCTTTCCAGGAGTCATGGTGCCATGCATCGTGTCCTTAGACTCTGCTAGGCAATGTGGAGGCCTGGGAGAGATGGCAGTTGGCATATTGTGCACTAGTAACTTTTCTAGAAGCTATAGAAGAGATGCTCTTGGAGCTTAACACTAGCTTGAAAAAATGCTTATTTTGTTTATCATCTAAAATAATCTCTGGTTTGTTTGACTTGGCTTTCATTTTCAAATGTGTTTTTCTTTGGTAAGTATGCAAGTAGAAAATAAACACGAGAGGTGAAAATAAGAGTGTAATGTGATTTCATATCAACTAAAAACTAACATCAAGATCTGTAATGTAAAAGTTCTGAGTGTTCAGCTTGAAAAATACCCATTGATGATAATCAGGAATGATTCAGAGCTGGCTGGCGTTTTCTGACAAAGATGAAATTATGGCAGAAATAGCTGGGTTTTTTTATATATTCTTTACCTTGTTTTCTCAGCACTGAAGTTCAAAGCATATCTCTCAAGTTTGCCTCAAAGTTGGTTATCCACCTTTTGCAGAACCATCAGCAGGTAAGGGAGAGGGAGCTGTTTAACAGTTTTGTAATTCTGGAGTTTTTGGTGATAGAAATAATGCAGCGTCTTTTAGATAGATGCCCCAAGTTTGTGTTCTCTTGTGTCAGTGCACCTTTTCTGGTGTTGTGTCTTCCTCTCTGAATACACTGCCACATTCTGCAGGAATGCCATCTCAGTATATCCCTCTCAAAGTCACTTCAAGGTAAATACATAAGTACATTTTCTGATGGATTAATTTCAGCTTCTGAGAGCATCCAAAATAGTCAATGTAATGTGGAAAAACAAATGCCTGTGATGATTAACAAATGTAACCCTGTCCATTCACTGAAGTGCAACTTTGTTGTGGTTTCTGATTGCTGAGGAGCCAGCAGGAGAACTGATCTGAGGGGAAGGCATGGAGCTGAAGCAGTGGTTAGGTGCAGTTCCCTTTCTCAGTGTTGGCAATGTGACCTTGTCAATTCTCAGCCAGAAATCACTGTCTGAACACACCAGCCTGTTGTCTAAATGGAGTTTCTCATTGAATTTCCTCTTAAAATTAGTTTTAAAAACATAAGAGTAAATATAATAACCCTTGTAAGATTCAGAACTTTGTATTCCCTGTTCCTGTTTAGAGACTATTTAATTTAGATTTATACCAGCACAAATTACTGGCTCAGATTTCTTTTGATTTTAATTTGGCAGTTTGTGATGTCACATATGTATGCAGAGAGCAGTGCTAAGGCAGCTTTTATTGCTAGACAATTTTAATTTTTTTATGTTTTCAAAGATACACAAAACCACTTAATAGATTTTTAAAAACAAAGTTCTCATGACCTGTTTTTAAATGAAGAGATTAATTCCTCATGTAGCTGTACTTCTCTGCCCTTTAACTCACCTTTTCATTGGTTCTTTTTTTTTCTCACCATATTTGGTTCTGTTTTTCACTTCCTTTAATTAAAAATAAGTTGAAAAGGAAAGAAGGGAGGAAAAAAAATTAGTTGCACATATTTACCTCAAGTGTCTCTAGGACAATCTGATTCTGCATTTGCTATTCTTCTGTGTATTAGGTCCCAAACTCTGTTTGGTTTTGTTTGGTGTGATTTGCTTTTTTGTTCTGGAGCTTGCTTCTGATTGCTGTAACGTGCATGGCTTGTGACTATGCCAAGATGCCATCTCTTGCAGTTTGCATGTTCTGTTCACTACCTGTGCTTGAGGTTCCTGTACCTTGACTAACCCACCACGCTCCAGAGTGTGGCATCCCAGCTCCTTCTTGCCCAATTATGGCAGTTAGGACTTTCTCTTCCCGTTTATGGCCAAACTGTCCCAATGGAGTTCAGAGTTACAAGTCTTGGATGCACTATTTGAGTTACGGGTAAAATGCACCTTATTTCTGTCCACAAAAAAAAAATCTAGTAGCCCTCACTATGTGGCAGAAAGAGTCGAAGCTTTGTCCCATTATTACTGAGTCGTAGTTTTCTTAGCATATTTCTGAGGACTAAATATTTTCCAGAAGATGGCATCTGGATTTTATTTGAACCAGGACATTTCTCTTTCCTATAATTTTTTCTAATTCTTCATGATTTAGGATAACAAGCTTTGCTGTGTATCAGCCAACATGGAGATTCCTTCAATGCTGTGAATGCACATGCTGCCAGAACCCAAGGGATCTCAGCAGTTTTATTTAAGAAAAAAAACATCCCCAGTAGCTGCAGAGGAGAAAGAGCTGTATTCACTCCTTTACCAAAGCTTAAGAATGATGCTATGGTTCTTATATTCTTGATCATTTTTCCAGATGTCTGTATATATCTACATGTAGGATACTTCTGAGAATTGCATCTCTTTGTTATATAGTCCAGAATAGTTGTCTTTGGTTTGCATGTTTAGAGCTGAGGGCTCAAAAGATATGCTTTAGTTTGTGTGATCATTGAGTCTGATTTGAAGGGACAACAAGAAAATTGCCTATGAATGCTGCTGTCGCTAAAAGAAATCTCCTATCCTTAACTGTCTGTGACACAGTAAGCTAACTTTTGAATGGACCTAAAGTGTATACCACCTTGTAAAAACCCACATGTTTACTGATGAGTGGTACCCCTTCAGCAGTTCATTATTGAATGTGGTGGTAAGTGATAGTGCTGGATTATACAGCATATTTCTCGCATGTTCTGTGCCTTCAGATTACAGAAGAAGTCCTGAAAAAATGGGTTGGGCTGATAGTTCATTTTTGTGGAGATGAGCAACAGACAGAGATGCTATTAGCAGCTGCTGAAGTTCTTAAGAGTATAGCATCATTCCTTCTGATCAACGAGAAACTCATTCTTGGTGAGTAGTTTGATCATTAATTTTCTGGATCTTTTTAGAATAAACCCATTAATACATGACTTACAAGGTACTGTATACATATATATGTACACACAGTTAAAACATGTAATTACATCAAATGTTTGTTCTGTTTTTTTAAGTAATAAGATTCACTTACTAAACATACAGACCTTTTAAAATTCTGATCCAAAAAGCACATATGCAGAGTCTCTTGTGTTACCCCCACAGAAGGAGGACATGAGATACTGTTATGTCTCCAGGCTTACTATACATTGCGGTACAGATTTACTGGCTTTCAGTTCCTCTCTGACTTGAATCTTTCTGAAATAGTCTCTTGATGATGGGGATATGTTTAACACTGAGTGTAACAGACCTGTGCTGGCTAAATGTTAAAAGATTCAGTCTAGAAAAAAGAGACATTCTACTATAAGCACGTTTAATAATTGGATCACATTATACCTCCCAGACATAATAATTATTTTTTTAAGTTAATATTAGACTGTCTCTTTAGAAAACAAGCAAACAAAACCTTACACAGCCTTATTCAACAATATATTACTGAATGAGAGATAAAGCTAAGTGAAACTCTCTGATCTGTTGTGCAGAAGACCTTGGTTTTGGTTTGTGGGTTTTCGTTTTTTTTTTTATTTGTTTGTTTTAGCAGTTTTTTTTTCTCCTGTTATCTTTAGAGAGAGAATGAGGGGATTTTGTGACTAAAGAGCCAAGAGATGTGTACAACTAGGTAATGATAAAGAAATTATTTTGCATCCTGAACAAGACAGACAGCTTTAAATACTTCTGGTTTCTGGGATATTTTATTCCAATGTAGTTATTTAAATGTTTTTAGTTTGAGTAGCCAAAGGCTTTGTATATGTACTAGATAGAATTTTTGTATCTAGTACAGACTTTGGTATTTTTCTTAAATTGTAGATAGCATTGTTTTTAAAAAGTCACCTATTTATTTTCAGATATTTCTTTTAAGAGATATTGATGATATTTAACAGAGCTAAAACCATTATGTGAGGTAGACATTTTACTATTAAATGTTCATAGTATCAACTCTGGATTTGACCTCTGCCATCTAGTTAAAGCTCTTCATAGGACAGACATTGCCATTTTATACCAAGTGAAAACAGTGCGGTGAAAAACTCCCAAATGCTGTGCTTCTCATCTGTCACTGTTTGGATCTGGTGATGATGGTGAACAGAGTTTCCTTTTTGGTCTTGTCAGAACAGTTGCTGGTTTCTGTGCTTTCCACTTGGGCAGATGTGAAGGTCTGAAATTAAAAATAGCAGCAATTTATATCCTGTGTAAAATCTTAAACAAACAAACAAATAAAAAGCAAATGGAAAACCCTCACAAATTCCCCCAAAAACATCTCAGCAAAAAAAGCCCCAGGGTCTAGGTGAGCAAGCCATCTGAATTAGGTCTTTGCTCTGAAAATTGAGCCAGGGGAGGAAAGATGCAGAGTTTACCTTCCTTGCTACCTAGAACTGGCAGTCTGGTGTTCTTGACAACTGTGAAACTTGTCAGCATTGCAGTGAGTAGTTTGGCAAATCAAGGGCGTGATCTGATGTTTAGTTGTAGTAATATAAACCCAGAATCATTCTCTTAAAGTTAAAGTGGTTATACACACTCATCATTCTGCATCAGCTTGCTTGACCCCAAGTAGTAGGAAGTAGAAGTTAAAGGAAATTATGGTTGTATGAAATAGGATTTTAGTCATTCGCATAAGCTTTCATAAGAAGAAGATGAATGCCAATCAGCATGTTCTGGGTGACCTCATCCTTTCTCCATCATTTTATTTGAGGGTTCCAAGTAAGTTGTTCTGGAAAATCCATTTACAGACTTCCACCTCTCCTGGAGATAGAGTTGAAACTTCTCTAGGTGGGAAAGCTGGCCATCTAGAAGGGAATAATCATACTTGCTCTAGCTTGCCAGTATAACCTTATTGGATGTGTTATCCTAGAAAAAACCCTCAACTTATTTCTGAAATAATCATACTCCATGCTATTCCCACATAAAAAAGTTTTATGAAATACAGGAATGCTGCTTCTGCCTGTGTAGTAGAGCCTCATGCAATTAATTTTGGCCAAGTGGTGTAATACATTTAATTGCCTGGCTAGCCTTGTAATACAACTCTATGATAGACCTATTGATAACACGTTTGAGGAAAAACAGCTCTGCAATGAAGCGCCAACTCCATTGTTCTCTGTGATCACGGGAAAGTGATATCTAACAGCTGGCTGCCTCTAAAAGAGACCTTTCAGTGGGTTCCTTCAATGAGTATGTTCAACAAGAGCTGAAAAGTCAGCTGAAAACCCAGCAAAACTCTAAGTACAGATATATGGGTGGCAGAGCATGTTGGTGAGTGGTGGGGTAAGAAGAATATGTGAGAAGTAGGTTACTACTACTGACAATATCTGAACAAAACTTGATTTGACAGCCCATGCTCCAGGCAAATTTTAACAGCAAATCAATGATTACAGTGTGTTGGTCAGTCTCCAGTGGCAAAACTTGTGCTGTTGCCAAGCAGTAATTCTGAACTCCTAGAAGCTATAGAAAATTCAGAGCACCCATGACTTCAAGTTGAACATGGATTAAAAGAGGTCCATTTTCTTATCTGTTGCCAATTATTTAAACCAAGTGAGTCAGCCACCTAGATAAGATTCACACATGCTGAAAATGTTTCTGTCATATTGCCAGTTGTCTTCCCAGTGGTTTGCAAATGCATTTCTCCTGCCCATGTTTGAGCCTTTCACTGCATTTGTGGTGTTTAGGTGTGGAAACAGAGCTCTATAGCTTCTTTGAATGCATGTAAGAAGTAGTATTCTATTTTTTTCTCCATAAATAAATACAGGACTGTCTGATACCCTTGCTATGTGGAAATGTGTGGTTCTACTGCTGCAAAATGAAGATTTGGTAGTAAGGGACGCTGCTGCTGAGATTATACAAGTGGCACAGTCTGAAAAAAAGAGCTATAAAAGAACAGGTATGTTAACTTTTATTTACTTAAAATATTTCTCCTCTCATCAAGAAGTTCTTTCTTACT
Organism: Urocolius indicus; assembly: GCA_013401255.1. Classification (NCBI taxonomy): domain Eukaryota; kingdom Metazoa; phylum Chordata; class Aves; order Coliiformes; family Coliidae; genus Urocolius; species Urocolius indicus. The sequence continues at coordinate 157,476 of WBNH01001292.1, forward strand.
GTGAAGTGATCCATCCATCTCTTAGAAACACACACCATGGAGGATTTCGGCAAGGTATGACATTTGACACCATCCATGCTTTGTTCCTTTACTTTTACTGTTCTTGGTATAATATGCACATGGTTATATGGGTATGTAAAAAACACAACAGCAGTATTCAGCTTTTTGGATTTAGCTGTGAGGAATCAACTAGCACATAATTTTGTATTTTTGAAAGTTCTTTAATAGCAGCTTTGGTCTAATATAATGCAGTGAAAAACACTCTTTGAATCCCAGGTCATTATAATAGCCTGATCACAGAGACACGGGAATCTGGGAAACAGTGTTCAGCTCATTGATTCATTATTAGACCTTGAAATCCAGTTAAATCCAGATCAACAAAGACAATTCTCAGCCACAACGTGCTTTCAAGGATGTGGGCCTTTTTGTCTGCATGCCCTAGTTTACTCAACCCTGTTAATTTTAAAATAGCCACAAAACTTGAGTAGGCTTAACTAATTAACGTGCTTCATTTGGAGAGTCTTTGCTGACGCATCCTTCCATGTGTTATGAATAAATTAGAGTTTGCTACCAAGCTCATCTCTCTGGTGGTCCCTACTGGTCTATGCTACGCAGTAGTGCTTGTAATGTCTTGTCTGCAATCAGTTCAAATTAGTCATCTATATCCCTGTGAACTTCTGCTAGGCTGGAGATAAAGCAGCTCTGTGGTTCAGACAAAAATAAGAAAGGCAGTAAAAATGTACATTTGCCACTACTGCAGAAGCAGCCAGGAATGTGCTCATGTGGCAGATGTGTTGTTGAGCTTGCACTTTTCAGGCACAACACACAGTGCCACGGGGTAGGATAAGGTAAAAGGAGGCATGTGTTATGGACGGCTTTCATCTTTGTGTTAAATCCCACAGCTGTGATTCCAGCACTCTCATCACAGCTCTGGCAATTTATCTAGTTCCAGCTACAGCTCTCTTGAGTGTCAAGAGACTCTGTGTGTTTCTGCCTCAAGTCCCCAGCACTGGCCTTAGAGGAGCATCCTCAAATGTCTCCAAATAATATAATTCTGAATTTTCTCTCTGGCTCCTTGTATCTTCTACATTCTTCCTTCTTGTATCCCTGTGCCAAGGGACGTTGCCCTGAAGCTGGATGAGGACTTTGTCCTACTAATTAATACTAAGGTCACAGCAGTGCTTGCTGTTTTCACTTTGTAAAGCAGAAGTGACCATAATCAAGGAAATAGCATAATAATTGGTTTTTATTTGCTGTGTTCATTATTAGGATACAGAGCCCCTCCCCAAACTTAATTTCCATCATGGGGATCTCATTAATATTTACAAATATCTAAATGATGGATGACAGGAGATTAGGACATCCCTTTTTTCTATTGTAACTAGCAACAGGACAAAGGTTAATGGGATGAAGCTGGAACACAGAAAGTTCCATTTATACATAAGGAAAAACTATTCTCCTGTGAGGGTGAGGGAGCCCTGGCACAGGCTGCCCAGGGAGGGTGTGGAGTCTCCTTCTCTGGAAGTCTTCAAAACCTGCCTGGACGTGTTCCTGTGTGACCTGATCTAGGTAGACCTGCTTTAGCAGAAGGGTTAGACTAGATGATCTCTAAAGGTCCCTTCCCACCTCTGCCATTCTATGATTCTATGTGCAGGACCTTGTGCTTGGCCTCATTGAAGTTCATGTGGTTTGTAGAGGCTCACCTTTCAAGCCTGTCAAGGTCCCTTTGGATGGCATCCCTTCCCTCCAGCATAGCAAGTGCACTACACCTCTTGGCGTCAGTGGCACACTTGCTGAGGGTGTCCTTGGTTCCACTGTCCATGTTGTCTACAAAGATGTTAACCAGCACTGGGCCCAGTACTGACCCCTGAGGAACAGCACTTGGCACTGCTTTCCACTTGGATGTTGAGCTGTTGATTGCAAGTCTTTGAATGTAATCATCCAGCCAATTCCTCATCTGCTCAGTGATCCGTCCATCATGACAAGGATGTTGTGTGGGACAGTTTCAAATGCTTTGCTCCTCTTCCCATATCCACCAGTGCTGTAACTCCATTGTAGAAGGCGACTAAATTTGTCAGGAACAATTTCCTGTTAGTGAAGCTATGTTGATTGTCACCAATCACCTCCTTTTCCATGTGCCTTAGCATAGTTTCCAGGAGGGTCTGCTCTATGATCTTGCTGGGCACAGAGGTGAGACTGGCCTGCAGTTCCCCAGGTCTTCTTTTTTCCCTTTTTAAAATTAAGAGTTGTGTCTCCTCCTTTCTAGTCAGTGGGAACTTTGTCAGACTGTCATGATTTCTCAAATGTGATGGCTAGTGGCTTAGCCACTTCATCTGCCAGTTGCCTCTGGACCTGCAGATGTATCTCATCAGGCCCCATAGACTTGTGCCCCTTCAGGTTCATTAGGTGGTCTTGAACCTGATCTCCTCCTATAGTGGGCGATTCTTTATTCTCCCAGTCCCTGCCTTTGCCTTCAATGATTCCATGTGTGGTTTCAGTTCCAGTAACAGGTCCTATCTTGTGTAATTCTTTGAAATGTAATGTTAGCTCCTTGGCTGAGAATTTTAGTGAGAGCCTGGTTTCCTCAAGTAACTAATCCATGCAGCTTTGGATCACTCAGAGAGCAGTAACCTTGGAGAGTCTGAAATGCAGGTTAACGCATGTAATACAAGAACCCAGTGAAAATTGCAGCCCCAAGTTTTTTTTGAAAGAGGAAAAGCTCAGCAGTCCAAACACATGGGGCTTTTATCCTTGCTCTACCCCACCCTTCACTCCCCAAGAAAACTTTTACAAAACCTACTATTTTTTTAATAGAAGGCAAGGACTTCCACTGTTACTAGTAAAGTTCCTTTTTGAAATTTCTTTTATTCATACAGAGAATCTTGAAATATTTTTGTACTGGGTGTAAAAGCTCATAATTAGGAGGGCAAATTACTGAGGTTGGCTGATGGCAGTCACTTTCTGAGCAGAGCAGGTCAACCAGAATCCTGTCTCACTAGAAAGGAGAAACCTTTTTTCCTTGCTAAAAATACCAACTTAGCAGGTAGTTAAGGTTTTCCTAATAACTTGAACAATATAAACCCCATCTGTAACTCAAGGTATTGTATGTACACTTTGTTGTTGTTTCCTCATGCATTGAGGTGTAAACTTCTGGGGGATTGTTTTATTCCTTTTAGTATGAGGGAGGGTACAGGAAGTATTGTATTCGGTGTAAATGTAGAATAGCTCCTTTGAAATCTAATTAAATTAGTGACCCATGGCTGTGTAAAGTCTAGACCTATTCACAGCAGCGTTTCATATCCAAGAAAGCTACTCCTTATAAGAAAAGAGACCATTTGTGTCAGGGAAATACCAGGTTTATTTCTGTACTGATGATAGCTTTACTGAATATTGTGAAAAAAACAAGTAGCTCATTGCAAGAACAAAACCTATATCCATTGGTGTCATTTTTCTCTATGGCTTTTTTTTTTATCTAGAGAAGAGTTACCTTAAGTAAAGTTAAGTGCTTGCCAGTACTTAAGAAGTTTGAATAAACTCTTCTTTACTATTACAGCTAAGCCAGTGCAATTCTATAAAATTCTCTATGTAAAAATCCCCTCTTTAGTCAGCTGAGTCTTTATGTTGGTAAATTATGAAATTAACCTTAAATGGGTTTAAGAGCATTTTTAATGTTGTCAGCATTAGCAACAATTTAGATGATTTTTAAAATTCAGCTGAATCAAGCTTAGATGAGCAATTTGATTTGTGAACTTGAGCAAATCTTTCAAAAGTGCCTGAATGATTTAGCAACCTAAATGTTCTCTTAAAATATAATTTAGGTCTTCAGGAACCTTCTGCTACATTTATTGTGAAATAGCAGTATAATACAGAGATGAGCAAGTTACCTCTGGAAGCTGTGTGGGTGCAGCAGAGCATTGTCCAGCACCAGCCAGGTAGATGGCCCACACAGAGCACCACCATCATTGGGTGCGTTGTAGGCCTCTTTGAAAATCATTCAAATGCTCTTTGTTATTTTCCTTAGCTCTTGGGGAATTCTGAGAACAGGATTGCGGCTATAAATGATGTAGTTGGTTTTGAACATATTTCTGTTTTAATCCACTGGCCAAAAATTCAAATATATTAATGCTGTTCCTTCAGTTCCCATTTCATATGCTTAAGAAGTAAGCATGAGATGATACTCCTGGCCAGGAGTTTCTGAACAAAAGAGGATGCAAAACTGTCCTTTCTTCTCATAGTGGCTATTCCCTTTCTGATAGATTGTATTTTTTATCTTCATAAAACCATAGTATCTCAGCCCTATTTTACTGTATCAGACTAAACGCATGTAGGAGCCTGATTTCAGCAACTTTTGTTTTGCTTATTGACTAGAGACTATGTGACTAAAGGGAGAAATTAAAATGTGCTGCATCAGAGAAGAAATAAAGTGAATTAGATTAAAAAACTAAAATATTTTCAAGGTGACTTTGAATTCCTTTCTAGATTTCAGCTTTTGACTGAGTAGAACCTTCCTCTTTGTGAACTGTGCTGTTTCTTGGCATGAAGAAAAACAAATGTGCTTGTTTCTTGCACCTATATTTTTTCACACATCATGGATGTAAAATGTAAATTCAAAATAAACTTCTTCAGGAATCTAGAGTAGGAGTCTTTGTCATGAGACGTGTGCAAGGAAGCTGCATGGGGGTTTTAGTGGGGAGTGTGTGATGCAAATAAGCATTAGCAGAGATAGGAAAGGATGAGTTAAGAGAATATCAGACTAACTGTATTAACATTTGAAAGAGACAAGGAGAGAAGAAATTCTGCTCAGATTTATGTTTCTTGCTGCTATTCTGTAAAAGTCTTCCGCTTGAACCTAAAGCTGTGCAGAAGTCTTTGTACATATGTGCCCTAAGAAGATCAACTAAATCACTTGAGCTAGAGATAAGAGATTACACAGTCTGTGTGATGTTAGTGCAGCACAATGGTCTGGCATTCATCATCAACACCACAGGTGATATCAGCAAATCATGGGTGACTGGCGTGATCCCAAAACTTATATCCCAAATGTCCTTTACAACTTATCCATGAGGTATTTCAGAACAAGTAGCTCAGATTTTATCTGCTGCAGTTGCTAGTAAAACAGCTAAGAGTAACTGCTGGGCAAACCTAAAATGCTAAAAACACTGTTGTCATTGGTACTGTTCAGCTGCATAAGAGCATCACACATATTGGTAAACAGTAAAGTAAGGTATTTTACTTTTTGTGTTGCCTCAACTGCTTCTTGGTATCTGTTTTCAAACTATTCAAATGTGCAAACTTTGGGCATAGCAAGAGGGACTCCTCTTTCACATGTTTACCATCGGGTAAATGTGTTCAATATATCTCTTAAAGCTTTAGTTTGTCAGCATGTTTTGTTAACCCTCCTCTTCCCAGTCTTGTTTGCTTACAAATTGCTAAGTCTATGCTGTGGGATTGGAGATGGAAAATAACTGGGAGCTAGAACTTCTGCACCATTTCTGTGTGAAATTTTCAAGTTCTAAGTTGTTGTGTCTCCTGATGAAGCATATAAAGGAGCTAACAAGCTGTTGAGAACTCTACTTTTCAGATGACTAACGTGTTCATCCTCTTGCCAAAGCTGAGGAGAGATTTCACCACTTTTTGCTCTGCTTCTGTGCTAGCATAGCCTTCAGGTAGAGGCAGATGGGAGGACTTGGTGGTGAATAAAACAAGTATCAGGTTTCTCTGATGCTGGACAAAGATTAATTTGTAGAGTTCAACTTTTCTCATGCACTTGCCTTGATGTTCAGGTTAGGCTAATAGACCTCTGAGGCCCCAGAGTGTTCCTTTAGTTGTGGCTCTTAAAACCAGTTCTGGCAGCTGCCTGGCTTTAAGAAATAAGTGGTATTACCTGAATGTAAACTAGGGAACTGCATGCATGCAAATTGGTTTGAGGATGCATTAACTGGAGTCTGTGTCAGGATCATAGATGATTATTTCCTTTTCTTGATTTGTCAGACTTGTGTATTTTCTTGTGTATTCTGAGATCGCTAGAGATTTGGTGGAGGGGTTGCAAAAAGCACATAGTCAGAATTTTACTGTAGAAAGAGCTGTGCTGAAACTGGTGTATGGAGCTGTTCCACTAGTCAGCCTAAAAATAAGGTTGGTTGGTGGTGCTGTGGATGGTTACAGCTGCACGTGGAAGATTGAACATCTTCATTGTTGATACATGGCATCAACTATTCTGGTGCGGAAAGTTAAGAGCTTCCCACAGTTGCATCAATTTCAAGCCCTTCCTACTGCCCTGGGTGGGAAAACACAGCAAATTGGAAAGGACATTTAAAAAAATATTTCTTGCCATTAATGATTTTCAAGCTACCTTGAGAGTCTCTTATAATTTTGAAATTTGTTGGTCAGGAAAATCTCCCAGTCAGACCTTGCAATATGCCATAGGGTCCTGGGAATGCTCCCAAAGTTCTCACAGCATCCATTTGGGTTACTAACAGAAAACTGCTAATTGTGTTAGCCAGAAATGTTCCTTGTTTTGGGGAGAAGTAGAAGGAAGGTTAATGACTTATTTTATTGGGAGGATCAGCTCCAGGATTTCTTCTGCTTTGACAGTGTTCTTGATAACTGTATTCTCATAACCAGATGCACGGCTCACTGAACCGAACTGGATTTCTAAGCTTGCTATGAAAGAGGAGTCTTTTTTGCTGCATGTTAGGATTTAAATGGGATGTAATAGCCTACATTAAAAGCAATACTTCGTGTAGCCTCACTGGGGAGGTGTAAAGTAGTGGCAGCAGTTTGTGGTATTATATTCAAACATGGTGTAGGAGTTAGTATTCAGAGACGCTATAAGGTGATGACATCTCTTCGGTTATATTAGATAAGGCATGTTGAGGACAGGACAAAAGGTCAAACAGCTGTGTGTGTATTCTGGGAATCCTCTGAAGTGGGTCCTAGTGAGGGAGGCAGCGGGTGTGCTGCCAAGAATTACTAGAACACTCTACATGGTGGAGTGCACTAGATATTACTGAAAACTACTGTAAACTGTGGAAAGTAGCTTCACCAATAATGTATTTAGGCTGTCTGTAATTGTAGGATCATAAGGAGAATAGGGTTCACAGACAGAAAGGACAACATTCTTAAAATTCTGAATGTTCAGCCTTCTGCTGAAGGTACCATACCTCTAGCTGCATCTTTTTTTTCCCTTATGTGGTTTTAATAGTGAACACTTTTTATGTACATGCACAGAGCAAGACTTCTGCAGGGAGACAAATGTGTAACGATGATCATGTAAATCCTGGCAAACTAAGTAGATGGTGAATACCTGTGCTAGTTGGTGACTACCTGATGTCTATGGTGATTGTACATTTAAGAAGTTTGCTACAGAAAGCAAAATGACACGTGGTAAGAGATTATGAAATACTTACTGTGGCTAGAAGATGTAATTTCAGGTTTTTTACATCTTCTGTAATAGTTCTAACAAGATAACAATTACAGGTCAGTTTCCAGGATGAAAGAATTGAGGCCTAAGAGTGTAAATCAATTTATCTGGCCTCTCAGCTAAACTGTCAGGAACAGACTTAACTTGTAGTCTAGTTGTACCATATTTTTATGCTAATATATATATTTTCAGTCTTTATAATATTTCTTTTATATCTGACGTTCTAGTTTTATACCTTAAAATATCTCCTACTCTTATGAAAACTTTTAGAAGATCTGATTGGGAAGTAATTGAGGTCTTTTAGATTGCATTTGTATGGTTGTTTCCTGATTTAATGATGGCTCTTAACATTTAGCTGTTGTTCTTAGATACCGGGAGAGAAAAAGTTGGCTGAAGAAGATAGAAAATTGGCTTCAATATTCTTGTTCAGAAAAATCTTTGGTAGGTCCCTTTGGCTCAGGAACTCAACAGTGAATATACTGACTGCCTTTTTGAAAAATTTCTGATGCCAGTTCTTTTCTCTTATGACAAAGCCCACATAGAGGAAGGCTCTTAGCTAGCCACATCTTACCTACAAAACTTGCAGTCTTGGAGTAAAAGTATTAATGAACTATTTACTCAAAGGCAAAGTGAATTCACACCTTCTTGCACTTTTTAATTAAACTTACTAAGCTTATGAAACTATGTTTTCTCGTACATGCTGGACAATTTTTCCTGTTCGCTTAACAAGTGTATGCCCTTTTGATATAAGCAGAAGAGCACCACTATTGATCATCTTCTGCTTTATAAAACATTGCACTTATTTCTGACAGATGTCTATGGTGGTTTAGTGTTAGAAAAATAATAATGTCTGTGTGTTTCTTTTATTGGTTTGCTTTCTACTCCTGGATTAATTACAGAAGAGTTAAGGAGTATTGAAAAGATAGTGTTTCAAGCCAAGCTAGTCAGGGGTAAACAAAAACTGGAGCACTGATCACATTTTTCTGAACAGAGCTATTTTGTGCTTTCTCTGAACAAGCTGGAAGCGCTAGCTGCAGTGCTTTGGAACAAAAGTACTCTGTTCACAAGAGTGTGAAAAATGGCATGGAATGACAGGTGAAAATAAATAGTCTTTCCCAATGTTGACTGTTTTTTACAGCTAAGTCATGAAGAGCTGTGAATTTTTGTTGTTTTGGTTTCTTGTTTCCTTTTGCAGCTGGCATTCTGTGGTGTTCATTGTGGGCGTGCTAAGAATCAACAAAAAATGTTGAGCTTTTAAATCATACCTATACTTCTGAAATATGATTTCAATTATTTAGAGATACGATAGAGGTTCCATGATATATGAAGATTATGAGACCACAATCTGTGTGATACTTTGCTACTGTAGTCAGCTCTTGTTATACCAAGGTTTAAGTGTATTATTCAAATAAATGGACTCCAACTTTATTGGTTTGAAAAACTGAAACAAAACTTGCAATAATAATATTGTAACTTGTCTTTCATCTATAAAAATTAAGTCTGGACAGAAATTGCATTGTTTTACTGACCAGTTGCTGCAGTTGTCTACTTTTATTAATACTGCTCCTTCTGTTTCACCACTGCCATGAAAGGGTTAAGCTGTCCCGACAGATTTCTTTTTGAAGGACCAATGGCTACAGACCTGAGCAATTTAATATAGGGGACAGTTATTAAAAAAAAAAAAAAAAAAATTTTTTAAAGCTAGATTGTGTTGCAGAATAGTCAGCCAAACAACTATAGAAAGAAATCCTCTTGCCTCAGGAAGAATTGTTTAATGATTAGGAATGGGGAAAAGGGAACAGGAGAAAGAACAGTGGAGGAATGAATGGGAGCTGCCTACAATTTGAAAGACAATAATTTCCTTTTTTAGGAGGCTCACTTTCTCGGAGCATCTGACCAGAGGTTAGACACAGTTGCAAATCGGGATATGGAAGTTGGTGGTAACATTTTGATCATTTGTTGCCTTGCACAAGTGAAAGCTGGAACAAACCGGGTGCTATTCGACCTGGAACTATGCCCAAAAGGACTTTAGTTACTCATAACCTGCAACCAGCTCCCTCCTCCTCGGGTTGCTTAAGATGCAAAAATCACCCTGAAAGTATTTAAGAGACAGTTGGATGTTTTACTTAGGGAAATAGTCTAGTGGTTAATAGGGCTGGGACAAAGGCTGGACTAAATGATCTTCAAGGCCTCTTCTATGGATATAGCCTAGCATCTCTGATGTTTATGGTATCTTGACTATCAACTTCACATACAGTTGAGAACCATATTTGGGAAGTTCTGACATGAAAGATTTGGGAGCTCTGAGCAGGCGCACACACACACACATGTTGTTCTTTATAAAGGCTGAGATGGGGTACTTGCAGAAATCATGTGATGGGCTGGAGAGTTTGGTAAATTTTATGAGTTGTCAATTAATTATTTCCATACCTCATAACCCTAAATGTGCAAAACTAAAAAGTCTCAGTATCGTAGGTACCCAGCTTGCAAACTCTTCATATTTCAGCTAAATAGGTGAAAGCTTATATTATACATAGAAAATAGAAAAATGTGTGATAAGAAGTGCATGTTTAATATTATGGGAAATAAGATTTTTTTTGTAAATGTTTTGCACATGGAAAACTCTTGTCAACAGCTGTGGAGAATGAAGGTCTCTATCTTTCAGCAGCAGAGGTTGAAAAGATAACAAGGGTGCAAATTTCCTCTTGTTCTGCTCTTTACATCATAAGGTATCGCCTGTGCAAGAATGATGCTCTGTGCAGAGCCCTATGCAAAATATTTGTTCCATGCAAGGCCTGTGCTCCATTTCAATGCATGCGTGTAGGATATTGATCTTTATTTGTAATGTCATTTTGCACTTCTGAGGTATTTCACCAAGAATGAGGAGATGATATATTTCTGCAAGCAGATTTTTGTACACAGGAATTCTTGTGTGTTTGTGTGGGTGGCAGTGAGGTAGGTAACCTTTGCAAACTAACCTAAACCACCAGCCTGTTTTCACATAAGTCAGCACTCAGCAATATTAATTACCAAGATAGTGCCTACCTGTGCCAGAGTCAAAGTGGCACCCTAAAATGAAAAGTGGTTTTATTGTATTGCCAATTCCCTGAGCCATAGCCTTCCCACTGATTTGGTTGCTTTAATTCCTAGTGAGTTGATCGAGGAGGCGGGAAGCATTTGTGAGATGCAATGAGCTCTTACTTCAGAACCTAAGATGTGTAAAACTCAATGTCTTTTTTTCCTCTAATCAACTCCAAACGAGCTCTTACAAGGGGAAGTCGGAACTGGTTTGGTTGAACAAATTGATTTCTCATGCATGAGAAAGTCATGTTAGACACCCATGGGGACCCCAGAAATTTAAATTTTGAGAATTAGACTTTTTATAAAGGGCTTTTGCTATGTTAGATTTAGAGCAAGACCGTTGAAGTCACCTTGAGGAGCAGAATTATTTATGGCAGTTGCTTACAGTACCAGTGTAATGCCACTTTCACGTGTTTTTAATTTTGTTCCTTCACATGGTCTGTGCTGTGTTAATGATCACCTTGTCATGCTAGCAGTGGAAAACAGTTTTATAAATAATTCCCACTGGTAAGATGAAAGTGTTAACAGAAATACTTTAGTGAAGGTCTTGATTAACTTATACATTTGGCTTGATCACAGTGGAGGTTGGACTTAGAATATCTTGTTACCAGGACTAATAAAACCCATTCATTTTTTTCATGTACTGTGTTAATTACCCCTTTACTTTCCCTCATGTGCAGACACACACAAGCTGATTTAATGCTTGTATTGAAGACAGCAGTTAGGCTTTGTGGACTTCTACTTGCTGTACTTGTAAGTTCATACCCAAACAAAACCAACCTTTCCTAATTTCAGAATCTGTGTATTGTAATACTTGGCCTTCAAAACTGTATATCATCATACATAGGTGTTCAACTTAACCTACTTTTGTTGTAAAAACAGCATAATGTGTCTAATATAGAGGCATTAGGAAACACAAAGAAGAATTAAATTTCCAGGATATCTTTCTGCTTTAATTCAAAATCCCCAAATGTAAGTTATTCAAGTCAATCGCCATTTTGCAATACAGTAGACTAGTGTCTCATATTTCTTCACCACCATCTCTCTGAAATGTCAGGGAAACAGGTATATGCCATATTCTCTGGAGCCTAGTATCATTAAATTAAATAAACCATTATTGAACAAGTCAAAGGTCTTTCAAAAAATATGTTCCCAATCTTGATTTCCTTCTCCTAAAGCAATGCATGTTGCATAGATCACTTTAATTAGGCGAGATCATATTGAGATGGGAAGTAGTCTCACAGGTTATATACCAAAGTACAGAGGATTTGAGAATCTTTGGAGCCAATGACTTCAGGCTGTCCTAATACAAGGTCAGCACAGGCCTTGGATTGCAAATACTGTGGAATATAAGGAGACCCTAGGGATAATGGGTGAAATAGTGCTTATATACACAAATTAAATGCTTTCCTTTGCTCATCTACATCATAGACATCAGTGTCTTCATTTCAAATTCCCAGAAGTAGTAGGGGCAATGCGATCAGCCCTTGCTTGTTAGTGGCCATCTTTTGCAGTGTGTTTTAATTTCAGCATGATCATCTGTGTGATACTGTGGAAGCATGCCACAGAGTAAAGGTAAATTCTCCAAATTAGAAGATTTTTACCAGAATAGCTGGTTAGTGGTGAAGGCTCGACTAGTGCCATCCATGGCAAAGTAGAATCCTGAAGCAAACTCATTTGAAACTTGAAAAATAAGACACTAAAGACAAAAAGAATCTTTATGTTAAAGATGTACATATCTATGTTAAAGACATATGTCATTGTGGAGTGTAATGGCAGATGGCATTATTTATTTAAAAGAAAAGGAAAGAAAAAGTTTGAGCAGTGAAATGGGGTTTATTTTTCATGGAATTTTTTGCAGATAAATGGATTTTTTTTTCATGTCAGATGACTGAAGTTTCAGCCTTTCACTAGGCAGGATAGCAGTAGGGTCTCTCTTCTGTACCCAGCTGGCTAGTTTCATAGAAATAAGACTTAATATTTTGGATTCCTGTATTCTTTTTGTCAGGTTGGATTGAAATTGTGCAGCTGGTTCAGAAGTTGTGGTGGGAAACACGTACACAGAAGCAATCCTGCTGATTTCCTTATTTTGTTAAAAAATGGGATAAAAAAACCTTTGATGTTGTTTCTTCGTGTAGATTGCCAGTCTGATCAAATAAAATATACCAGAGATGTTATTCTTCTCTGTGCACCAAGTGCTCCCTTCATCTCTACCTGCACTCCTAATTTGTCCTCTGTTTCTTGCACCTCTTCAACAGACCTTGAATTTACTTCTGTTAAACATATTGCCTGCACTTTTCTTTCTCCATCTTCTCTTTTTAATTTGTTTTGTAAATTAAATTAATTGTGTGAACTCTGTGTTTTATAAGGAGGAGTGATGGTCTTCTTGTTAAACTTGACTTTTCATTATAAAAGCCTGGGTTTTGGCTATTTATGTTAATCCTAAACAGTTGCTACTGAGATTCTTCCATATTGTTTATTTTTTTTTTACTTTCATTGTTTCTTTTGATTACAGCTGATATGATTTTACTTAGAAAAATGGGATGAAAATACTGTCTTTATGCAGGCTATGGAAAAAAAAGACTGAAGGCCTTTTCATTGAATTCTGTTTACACGTGTATGCTTTGTAGCCAGAGATTTTTTGTAAAATATGCGCAAATTTGGCTGAGAAATAAGACTATAAAATGCTATTCTTTATATATATATATATATATATTCAGTAGAGACTGAAAGCAACCTAAAAGCTCTGAAGATTTTTGTGTTCACTAAGCAGCTTAAATTTCTCTGCTCCTGAAATATGCTTACCCATGTTCACAGCACAGCTACTGAGGGAATGCTGTGCCTCAGAAGAACTCTGCAGCTGTGGCTGTGGGTAGCTCTGCGTTTAGGCACTTAAAGTGAAAACTCTTATGCTTTCAATAACAGATGTGGGTGGTCAGCAAAATGAGGAGGAATTAGCCATCACTTCTGGTTAAAGAAGGGGAAAAAGATAAATAAGAAAAATTCAGTTGACTGCTGAAAGACATAAGCTGAACCGATGACAATAGGGGAACAGGAGGTGATGCTCAGTCTGGTTAGGGGAGGGGACTTGCTCTTACCGATGTGAGAGGAAGAGAGAGTTCTTTGGTGAAAAGTGTGTAAGAGAGAGACTGAGAGGGGTTGTGGAATCTCCTTCCTTGGAGGTCTTCAAGACCCGCATGTCGCACGTTTTAAAGTCACATGTTCCTGTGTGACTTTATCTAGGTTGACCTGCTTCTGCAGGGGTGGTTGGACTAATGCAGACTGGTTGGACTAAATGATCTCTAAAGGTCCCTTCCAACCCTATAATTCTATGATTCTGTGAAATAAGAAGAAACATAATGGACAAAGGAGATAAAAGGGGAACACTTTCCTGTATTTTGGGACACTGTGATTGGAGGTAGTTGTGAGGCTGAGTGGCAAAGCCAGGGCTTCATTTGTTGAGATAATTAGACCTGTGTTGAGACTCTGGAGTCTGGTGACTGGGACAAGGTAGAAGAACCTGGAGCAGTGCTATGGACATACTTCCCATCACCAGTGATGTTACCATTTCCTATTATTCCATCAGTTTGAAGCAGCAGATGCCCAAGTGCTCAGCCTTACGGTTCCACTGTTTCTCTGACCCATGACCCTCAGTATAATGACACATTATTTCAATAAGGTACAGATTTCTTTCTTGTTTTTGGAACTTGGAAAATTACACAGGAACATTGTCATCTTCTCCCTCCACTCTTTCCCCACAGTAAGATATTCATAATATTCATAATATTTATAAGACTGCAAGGCCACATATACAAAAGTTAGGAACTTCAACTTTAATTCAGCCTTGCTGTACTGCATGTATTAAGAAGCAAAGATAAACTACACTCTCACTGTTTGCATTTTTTACACAAGTTATTTTACAATTCTATAGATAGAGCAGATTTGCTCTGATGATGAATCAGGAATATAGAGTACAGGAAACTGTCATCTCCAAGAGTATGACTACTACCACAGTTTCAAAATTCACAGTGATATAATGAGTAAGACCAAGATCACAAGAAGGAATGTGCCAAAGCTGTTTGTTGTTGCTTTTGTGATTTGCATTCAGTCCCTGCCTCTCCCAGAGAGCTGTTTTGTGCAGGTAAGCAAGTCACTCCAACTCAAGTTTGGAAAGGAGGTCACTAATTTGCTGAGTGCTTAGCTAGATCCCTTGGAGGCATGATTTGCAGGAGTACAGAGCACTTATATCTGAAGCCAGAAAGAAATGGATTTTGATTATTAAAGCATTATGGGGTGCTGACTCCTCAGTGAAACAAGTCATCATGTATCATGTTAGATGTCTAAAATCAGTCAGGATGTTTTAATCCTGATAGTGCCATTTCTTGTTTCTGTGGACATTGTTAAAAATACAAGTAATTTGTGAAGCACTCCATATCATGATGAATGAGTAAGAGTCACGGGTTACTTAGCCATTCTGTCTTCCTTGCCTATTTAGAATATTTTGGAATAAGAAGGGTACAAAGCCATGTATTAAATGTGCAGTGAATAGGGAGAGAGGTTTCTTCCCAATGACTGGGAGTTCCCTGGTATTGCATAGTTCATGTCTGCATTAATCTGCGAGACACAAATGTTTTCCGTTTTGTGGTAACTTGTACAAGGGGCACTTATGTCCAGCATATCAGTAGATTGGGGGCAGCACTCATAGCACTTATCTTAGCTCCTTCTCAGTTGAAAAGACACAACCAGCTCCTCAAAGGAGCTTGAACGAAAGGGAAAAGATACACATAGAGTTTGTATTAGATGGGTGTATTGGTATCTATGTTAGACTTTTTGTTGAAGAACTCTGATTACCAATTCAATAATATTTATCAAAGGCTCTGTGTATATGTTCATATTATAGGCAAGACTAAGCAGCTCCTACTCCTCCCATACATTTACTTGAAATAAGGCCTCAAAGTAACTACTACAAACCATGTTATGATTTATTGATACACCTGATTGTGCCAAGGCCTCCAAAATGGTGTTATGTCTGATGAAGATGCAGATGAAGCTGCAGGTAGCCACCCCACAGATGTCTGGGATAAAGACATACAAGTCACTTAGGCCTTTCTAGTGGGTGCCCTGATGACATCTAGAAGTTTCCTAGCAAGTCTTGACCCAGCTGTAATGCGTTTAGATGACAGCTGTATGGAAATGCCAGAGCCTCAGGTGCTTCAGTAAGATAGATTAATAAACCAGAGGATTTCTAAAGAGGTGTGGATCTGTCCATGTAAAGGGAAGTACCCTTGTGCAAAATCCACAAATCACTGAAGAGGCAAGAGCTGTATGAAAGAGAAAAGAAGGTGAGCTTCTTGCTTTAGTATGAAATGTTGAACATCATCTTGGGAAGACACTTTGAGTCATGATGCTAGAAATGCCTCAGCCATGCTAGGATCAACAAGGCTTTATTCTGAACAAAACTTTTGATATTAGAGCAGGGAATATATATGCTTCCTCTCATTTCAGAGTGTTTCTGAAAGAAAGCCCAGAAATCAACTCACTGTCAAGTGAAATCATTAGTGCATCTTCTTCCCATTGTGAACAGAAAATAGTTCCCTCATGGATTGAATCTGCTCTTGAAAATTTTTTTCTGAGATGTATATTTTTTGTTCTGGACTGAGACTTGCAGCTGCACTTAATTTATCGGTTAGACATCTACAGGAGAACTACCCCTGAATGGTCTGTAATCACCGAGCACCTGCCTGTCTGTAGATCACAGCTTCAGAGTTAGGCTGGCATTTTTCATTGGAATATCAGAAAACTTTGTAACAACAAATCATAATACACTGCCTCGAAAACAACTTGCAGCAGGTATTACAAGGCATTTGGATCTTAACAGGGAAAGGAAAAAAGGAAAAAGTCCTCTCAGTCCTTTGTTACTAATACACTCGCAGTGTGAATGTTTTATGGTCACGGTAGTTTCTAGCATTACAGTGTGCTTGAAAACTTGAAGGTGTATTTATGACATTGTGTATTTGTGTACATATATGTCAGCAAAACCATAAAAATTATGTGAGCCGTTCTTTACACGTAAGCTTTATCTCTTAGACAACATCTGAATAAGACAGACAATATAGAAGAGTGTGTTTTTCCATCAAGTGTTCATACAGTGAACGGTTTCTGTGGGGTCTTGCTCTTTAAGTATATGCTCTTACATGCTGAGGAAATGGGTTTAGAAAATCAAACAGTAAAGAATCAGAGAATGCATCATGAACCTTTTTGACGTAAATTATTATACAAAGGATTTATAGCACTTTCCATAAGAACAATTTTGTAGTCAATTAATTTCAAATGTCACCCATTTTCCAAAGGTTTATGAAACAAAGATAAAAATTAACTAAAAACAATCTTAAAAACAGTCTCTTCCTGTACTATTTTGTTATAAGGTATCAGAATAAATACGAAGACTGAGTTGCTGAGGTTCCCAAGTTCCTTTTTGCCATTCTGCTTTAAAATATCTGCATTCAGTAACCTACTCATACACCTGAATCAGATGTTTTGAAGTAAGTTATCAAGAGTCTTCTCTGCTCAATACCCACACCATGCAGGAGCCTGCAACTTTCCTTTGACCCTTTAGAGCTGAACTCCTGAATGAGATAATAACAATGTAAACTACCATTCAGGAGAAAACTTGGAACCAGATCAAAGCACATTATAACTTAAGTGGCATTGAGTAGTTCAAATTGTTATGTTTACTAGAAATTTTTCCAATGATCTGCATTTGCTCTAAATTCCAGTATTTCAAAAGTGAAGAGTTTGCTCAGTAGTTGTCACCAGCTGTGACAAGCATTCTTGTAGAACAAGAGTTGTAGTAACAAAAAAACCCCAAGTATAGCATTGCATCAGCATTCACGTAGAAGTACGTGCCATTTTTGTGCCTTTATCTTGCAAAAAATTCACAGAATCACAGAATGGTAGAAGAGACCTTTAGAAGTCATCTAGTCCAACCCCCATGCTAAAGCAGGTCCACCCAGATCAGATCACACATATGCTTAGCAATTCCTATCAATTGGCTTAATTAAAGAAAAGGGGGAGAGAACTACTGCATCAAAACTCCTAATTGTCTTATTAAGGTTTATTGGTGTTTATGGTACTTGTTAAATCAGTGGCTTTTGCAATGGGTGCTTCATATTACTTACTTCTTTGTAAAGAACTACTTTATATAAAGAATGTATGATTGCTGTGACTTTTTACTTTGTATTCCCAAATTTATATCAACACCTTACAAGTTGTTGTTAGCCCACTTACACAATGTTAGATCTTCACATGGATGAAGGGACCATTTGCTTTGTAGAATACAATGCCAGTAATTAAAGTTGAAAATGAATGGACTGAATTAGAATCAGCTCATCCATCAAAGACTGGCTACTGATTATTTACTGACAGTGCTTCGTTTACCTCTATTAATTACACAGTGGTACCATTATGTAAAGGTTATGAGTTGTTATACTCATGAAAATTAAGAAATAGATGAAAAATAATTGCATGTTCTCAGCACTGAAGTCTGAAAGTGGCAAATGTTAAGTTAATGTGAATAATCTAATAAATGTGGGTTTTTTTCTTATCAGTGCTTTAATTGCAAGTGAGTAAACAGGACAGCAACTTTCAGGTCAGGATAGGCTCCTTATGCAAGCTGTGATGGTCATGGCTGTGACTCCATAGCAATGAAGGAAGGCCTGCCTTTCTAGTACTGCTTTAAAAACAGCTTTTATATGTTGAAGAGTTCTGCCCAAATCATACTGTCTCACAGGTATTGTGGGGGAAAGGAATTTTGTGTGCAGTCTTCTGTGTTGATTACCCACCATTTCCTTATGCCTTTATCCCTTAAATAACAAACCTTTCATCACCATTCTCCAGATACTATTCTAAAATTTCAGCTATGATAACACAAATAAATTCACCTCCTGTGTTCCTGCAGCAGAGCTGTAACTTACATCGCATTCACGTTCTCTAATCCTTGGTGCTAAGCAAAAAGTTCCTTAGTTGGAATATGCCAGTAACAACAGTCTTCAGTCATACATTTAGTTCTAGTGATGCTAATTTTGAAACTGAGTATTTATCTTCATTTTTCCAATAATTACGTAACTTGAGTTAAAGAACGTATGTTCTCATTGGCAGGGTTTTAAACAATTAGCTGAACAACATTTTTTTACCTTTTCAAGAGGAGAACATTAGGTTCTGTGAGGTTATGCGGGGGGTATTAGGTTTTTTGTTGCTTAAAATAGACCATAGCTTTGGGGGAAGGTTCTGCAAAAGCAATAATGCAAGTGGTAATGTCCAAAAGCTCATTTCCTTTGCCAGACCTGTGAGCTGTGGTCGTTTTGTACTAAACCCCTTTGTGTACAGGAGGTATGGCTTTCACTGGAAAAGCTTATGTATGCTTACATATAGATTTTAAAAGAAGAAAACCCACTGTTGTTATTGAGTTGAAAAATATTGCTCCATTCACATTCCAAAAAAAAAGACTTTAAAAATTGATGAATACGTGTGTGCTTTTTTTGTTCAAGAAGGAACTTTAATTTTCTGCTCAGCCCTGAGCTGTAAGTTTCCGTCACAATCAGAGATGTTATTAACTCAGATCTGTTTATAATCAAAGTCGAAGCTGAGAGAGCAGCATCACTGCCACTCTCCTCGGAGACTGCAACTATTAAGAAATTACTTTTGATTACTTTGTTTTGTAATGGCGTTGTGTTTTGACATCGTGTTGCGTGATGTCAGGAAAAGGCCTCTTTTTGAAAGTCATCCTGAAAAAGCACGGCTATAAAACAGACTCCGGCAAGGAAATGGAAAACAGATGAAGTAGCTGTAACGTCATCTAGGGAATGCTGTTTCTCGAGAGGATAGAAATGATCTAATCGCCTTTGATTTTATGAAACACTATAAAAAGGAATCTGCTTATATATTAGATTTTACATAAGCAGTCATTTTAAAAAGTGGAAAGTTTGACGATTGTCACTTAAATTGACATAGTGCAATGAATAAGCACCCTTTCAAGAGCCATCTGCCAACCAGCCAGATGCAACTGGTTACCATTTCTGCATTTTCTTTTCTCTTGTTTTACTACTTAGTTGTCCTTGTTAATCTTAGTGCCCAGAAGTATGATAGCTCTGTAATATTATTTGTGGAGACAGAGAGGGTATGGGCACCACTTTACTTTCTATCTACTGCTACTGCTTTTCTTCTGCCCTGTTGTTTTTCTGGTGGCAAGACATCTCTGTGTTGCCTTGCTGCCGAGTGGTATAATTCCTGTCTAGCTCAAAGCAGAACATATAAGTGGGTTAGTTCAGCGTAAGAAGGTCAGTCTCAAACCTCACTTTATTTACCAGCTTATGTAGCTCTCAGGTTGGGCCAGTGGGATTTCTTTCTATTTTTTAAATTGCGAGGCTGTTTAAGTTTTGTGAAGCCTGTGCATACATAAACGCAGCATCAGCATTAATGCCTCACAGAGATTTCTTATATTTGATATGTCAAGAAGAGGGGCAAATCTGATTAGTACTTAACACTAAAAAGAAGAAAACCTTTGATGCAACAGAAAGTGATTAGTGAGTCAGTAAATGAAATTTTCCTCTTGCAAATCTAATGTTACAGGTATTAGTGACTGTGATGCTGGATCTGCCATCATTTGGATGGGAACCTGATCTCTTGCTTGAAAACCTGAGATAAATCTCCAGTTTTGTAAAACAATCATTCAGTGAGCTTTGTTGATTTAAATGTCCATGCTTGTCTCTGAAGCAGGAATACTACCCTGCTTTACCAGGGTGTGATGAGGTACTCTACTGATAGCGATTCAGGTCATGTTTATACCTAGGTAGGCAACATTTGGTGAAAAAAGATTAAAATATTTCACCAATTTAGAGTGTCCATGGTCTACCTAAAATACTTAGTGTCATTTCAGTTGGAGAACCTACCTGAGATGTTTTTCCTTGAAAACATCCTTCCCGTTGGTACACTGTTTTTTGTGAGGCTTTCTCTCAGGACTGGTACACTAAGCTTCCTTGCAGTTTAACTCTTCTTTATGTTTGTCCTGAGCACAGCATACATTTACAAAAATTTCATTACTCTTTGATCTAAAATTAGCTAACAATTTCCAATATAAAACCAACTGCCAAATGCTGTTCTTAGGCAAAGAATATGTTCTGCTTTTCCATTTTGCCTATATTTTATCATGTCTGTCCTTAAAATCTGTGTACATGCTCTTAACACGTCCCCATAATATCATTGAGGCTTTAACAGAGAACAATTGTATAGTTGGAGAGCATGTAATAGGCTACTAGAAGAAATATTTACATCTGGCGTGATCAAAGCTTTTAGAGTATATGAATGTGTATGTGGGAGGTCTAATTTTTATGTGGGTGGATTCACAAAGACTAAAACACTGTGGTACTTAACTCCTTTCCCTTTATGAAAATTCAATTCCTCAAAATGAAAAAAGCATGCAGTGCCTGATTCTTATCTTTTGTTTTTCATTTCAAGGAGTAGTATTAATTCTTCTGCTTGTAACTACTTGTTTAAGGCATAGAGAATTTTTTGTATTTCAGGCCCTGTAGTGGCTTATGTCGTCAGACGCTTGTCTTGCTGGTGATGTTTTTGCATGTTGGAACATATGCGTGGCTTAGAAATGGAAGAAAATGGGTAATTTTAACACAGTTTTGATAGTCTGTTGAACTGTTGTGGCAGGAGCACTGCTGTATTTTTCAGTGTTTGGTAATAGCTTCAGGTTCAGTTTCTACCAGTTTAGTTCCCATGGCAGTGGCTTCCAGTGATCTGACATTTGAAATTTTTTTACTCAGTTACTTTAAATAGTTAGTCTACATTATGAAAGGCTATTAATACTCAGTCATTTGAATCATCTCTCTTAGTATTTTGTTTACATGACTGTGATGCGGAAGTTTTGGATTATAGCTGACCTGAGCTGACAGCCTGCTCAACAGGGAGGTCTTGCTCTCCCTTGGGGCTCTTTCCCTCCCCCTGCTGCCCTGTGATCTTCCCTGCCCCAGCTCCCAGCTGTACCAAGTCTCACTGCAGAGTAACCAGCTCAGCTTGCCAGCCGAGCAGAAGAACCCACACGCCAAATTCATATTCTGCTATTTTGAGCATTAATTTACCAGGTGATCAGCAAAGTGCCTGAGCTGTCTGGAGGTATGCATTAGGAGCCCATAACCCGAGGGGGCTATGGGAAGAGGAGAGCCACCTTCCCTGTCTCTGGTGAACTTCCAGCTTGCTCAGACCACTTTCTGAAGTCATAGCGTGAGTCATGTACACAGCATCATGTGTAATATGTGGTTTCTTGAAGATCAGCCCAGTTTTGCAGGCAAATGATGATGTAACGAGTAGTTCTTGCAAACAGTTAATACATCAGTGAAGACACGTATACTTATTTTTAGAAGGCTTACTCCTTTTGTGGGTCTCTTAAAAGATTCTGTATATGTTCTTACAGCATCCATTGCTGTTATTTTTAGAGCAACAGAACATCTTCCCCTCTGAAAGTGTTTTTTTACCTATTGAATCATGGGTATGGATGCAGCTTTGCTCACTGTTATTTATCTGGTATTACTTCAGCTCTCCAAGCTTAGGGAGTTGATACAGCTTTTTTGAATGCTTGCTCCATCTCTTTGTTGTCCTTGTGGCGATGGTAGTCCCCAAATCCAATATTTAACTATTCTAGCAACAAATTTGTGTGAACCAGTGTCAAAGTCGGTTAACATCAATATGCTCAGTAAGTAAACAGCAGCTGAGGAAGTGATTCAGAAACCATGGAACCACTCTAGATGCCCTGCAGTGGAGGATGTGATGGGGTGCACAGGTGCAAGCGAAAATTCTTCATCTCCCAGGGTTTGATCTGTTATTGAATCTGTGTCAACACAACAAGTACCAGAAGGCCACTGTGCTAGCTTCTCTAGCACAAAACCCAAGGTAGGCAGGCTCTTACTCAAATTTTTGAAGCTTAAATTTCAGCTTTATCAAAGTGATGTCGCTTTGTCTTTCTTTGGTCTCAATGTTAGGATTGATGCATGAGTTTGGCTGATCAGTTAAGTGGTGTCTACAGTTCACAGAAGGGTAGTTGGCATCTTTTGGGTTGGTTCAGTGTTGTGTTCAGAGTCTTCATGTTCTTCCCCGATGTCCGACCTCCTTTATATGTTTTTCTTGTACTTATTTTCTCTTGTCTTCTTTGAAAAAACAAGCCAAAACCAAACCAACAACTTACAATTTCCGTTGTTGCGACACAAGGATTCTCTACAAGACTGCCGCAGTATGTGACCACAGAACTGCCTTTTCTTCTGAGTCACACTGTTTAAAAACTGCTAGCAAGCAAGTTCAGTCTAAGCAGTACCTGAGCATTACTTGTTTTGCCACCTCTTGGTGGTTTTCAGCATGTTCATGTAATAACAGAATTAGAGGCCTCAATGTATGTTTTGATACATTTCTCAGTAGTTCAGTGTTCTCATTCATGAAGAGAAGATCATCATATATATACTTAAGTCTAAATCTTAAAAGGGGAAAAAAGGCCACAGAAAATGACAGATCTTTTAAATGTCAGCAATTGTATCTATAATCAGGCCTCTGAAGCAACAGCTAAAACTTTCAGAAGAGAGCAGTGGGAAATAACACGTTTGATTTTTAGCTCCCAGAATCACTTAATTTGTTAAGTATTTAAATCAAATAAAGTGAGACAAGAAAGAGATGTTTTATAAATGTAGACAGCCATAGGCATTTCGGTAATAATCTGTAAAATTCTGAAGGATCATGAGAATTCCAAAGACCTGGGTTTAAAATGTTGTGTTTTCTAAACATGTGTAACCAGGATTTTTGTTTCAGGCTCAGAACCCTGCATTCCATTTTTATTTCTATTCTTCCAGCTCTGAGGATTGCCAGTATTTTCTGAGGTCCCCATGGCACTTGAATGAACCTGTGTTTTCTACCTGAGCCTAACAAATCAAAACAGAGGACAACCATTCTGCCCATTTTTTTAAGAGTATCAGACTGGTACCAAGTAGAGCACCACAAGAGGGAAAGCAAGTTTAAGAAAGGGGAGAGGGTGGGGAAGTCCTGAAAGAAATAACAGCAAAAACAATACCTAAACACCCCAATTTAATTAAATCAAATGGTGTGGGAATGTTGTACTGCACCCCTGCAAGCTGTCCCTCATGGACAAAGCTGAGGGACGTCCTGACACAATGATAAGTCCTAGCATGAAGAAAATAGACTTGAACATTGGATTTTACTGCCTAGCAGAGACAAACTGCATATGTAACGTTATTAGTGTCACCGGGAGACTGCCTGCCTGCCTTCCTGTTGCTGGTTCAAGGAGATTTCCATTTACCCTCATCTAACTCCAAGATAAAGAAGGGACCATCTGTTCTTTCTCCTTCACTCCCTTCCTTATTACAGTCCTTTGTTCTCATGATCTCAAATGCTAATTCATCCTCTTCAACGTCTTCAGTACATTGCCTGGTCTGTCAGATACCACATACCTATCTTTTCATCGGTCTGGTTTGCCCTTAGTTGTTTCCTGTGCTTCCTTATTCGTGTATTTGCCTAGTCCTGGCATTTTGCTGCACATTTCTCTGCTCTGCTAACGTACTCTAGAAAACCTGCAGCTGGCATGAAGCCTCAGGAGGTGTCACAGAACAGAGGCCCAGGCCGCAGCTCTGAACAAGGGTTGTGAAGGACAGGCCTTGGCAGCACTCCTATGTCCCTTTCCCATCAAGAATCATTTTTCTTCAGGGGAAACACTTGAATACACTCAGACACAAAAAGTAAGGTCTGCCTTCCATCTCTGTAGGGATTTTTTTACCAAGTAATTAGAACTCGGCCGTGTTGTCTGCTCATAAAAGACAGCCTTCAAGAATGACATGTCCTTACGATGTCACTACTTAAAGACCGTTTAGTGAATTCTTTTCATTTGCTGGTGACAATGGACAAAGGTGAATTTTTGTCAAAAATCCAGTTTATAGTAATAGAGCTTTTACAGGGGCTTGTTCGTCATCTCTCCTCCTCTGGTCCTCTTGCTGCATCCCCATTAAAAAGAAAAACTGCAGTAATGTTAGTAGTGGTGAAACCTGTAGCGGTGAACACTGTTGTTGGAGTTCTCATGCAAACCGGGCTTCTGACTTTTTAATGTACTCCATTATTGAGGGCAGTCCTAGAAACCACACAGTTAAAACGACAACTGCCCAAATGAGAACTGCCCAGTGAGGAAGTTAGGGAAGCAATACGATGTGGATGATGCCTTTGTGTATGGTTCTGCCATGACAGCAAAACCTATATAAATGTATCTCTGTGATATTACTGTAAACAGTATCTGCCTTGCCCTTCTTTAACATCTTCTCTAAGCCTATCTTTCTTACTTGATCTCTCTTACATGTGTGTGCATGGGTGTGTGTATACCTCGTAGATTGCACACCAATTGATGATTCATTTTGTATCCCAGCCTTTTGAAAAACGTATAATGTTCTGTAGGTTTTGAATTCCAGTGGAAACAAATTATGTCCAAGGCATAGCTGCAATTTTGCAAAAATAGTCACCACGTAATAGTGTCAAGACTGTCTCTGGAGATATTTCTAACAGACATCTTTGTATATTTAAACCCAAATTAATGAATGTCACTGCATGGCCAGGAAAAAAAATATTAAGCATCAGCAGTTTTACTTGGTTCGTGTGTTATTTGGGAATTGAGAAAAGGCCCCAAATGGCACGCAAGTAAACATCCATCTAACTTATTTGCAGTATAATTCATCATTCTCAATGTGTTTGTGTAAGTTCAGCATTTGTTTTTCAAGAAATCATTTTTGTGCTGATTTTATTTGAAAATGCTTGTGGTCTTGCTACATGTTGTTACGCGTGTTTTCTCTCGACAGAGTTTGCATTTAGGATAGTGAATGCTCCAATGGCCTTGGATCTGGCGTTTGGCATACTGTGTGAGCTGCTCCTGCAGTGGGGGCAGGTCTGTGCCGGTGTCCTCATCCTGCTGGGGTGGCTGCTGGAAGATGGAGATCCCAAGAGAGACTTGGAGACCTCAGCACTGGTAATTTTAACAGCTGGTTGCTATCTCATGTTGAGATTTCTGCAGTCTTGTGGTAGGAATATGATGAAGTGTCTCATCTGATGAGGCCTGAATGGGCTGCTCAGAGAGGTAGTGGAGACACCACCCCTAGAGATATTTAAAAAATCGTAGAGGGGGTGCTCAGAGACATAGTTTAGTTTAGCGATGAACCTGGCAGTGTGAGGTTGGTGGTTGGAGTCGATGATCTTAAAGGTCTTTTCCAACCATAATCATTCTATGATTAGTTGGTTTACAGTTCTTTTAGAAAATGTACATGGACAAGATTTAGAATCAAATTAGAGTTTGATGTCTTTTTCCTGCCAATACCAGCATAAAATCAGAGAGACTAACAAGCAAGCATTGAAATAAATCAGGAGCTACTTAACAAGTCATTGTTGACTAGAACGTTTTGAGGCTTGCTTTGAATTTAACTGCTGCTGTGGGTTCCAGGCACACTGGGCACTCAAAAAACAGTGCTCTGCCAACTGATGGCTTTTCCAGAAATGCCATTGAAATCTTTGGTAACTTTGTGCCACTTTCCATATGACTGGTTCTGCATGGCACACCAAACAGCCTCATTCACATCCATCATTATCTTCAGAAGGATTATTAAGTTAAAAAAAACCACTCTTTGCCATGCTGGTTCTTGTAAAACATAATGCTGTATGGTACACTGCTCTCTGTCCTGAAAAGACTGTAAAAGTAATGCTTGATGGTACACTGGAAGGAACAGGAGCAGCTACATCTTTGAGAAATTTGTTGACAATTAATATGACCCATGAAATGTATTACGAATCTTTTCTTAAGCCTATGCTTTAGGTACGTCTTTCTGATGTTTCACTGACTGATGTAATTTCCCTTTTCCATTTAATCCACTAAAAAAGCTCCATGATATAGCAAATTACCATACTGGTTACAGAGAGATCTTTGTGAAACATAAGACAGTTTCACAGGCTAAGGCAAGCACATGTTAAGGATTAGGACTACTATTTACTTGCACCATTTCCCAAGAGTTAAACCATAACTGCCTGATTTTTGAAGGAAAAAAAAAAAAAAAAATCTTGAATTTTTTCTGAAGCTTTTGAAAAATGGTATGAATTTTTTACCTTTTATATGAAAAGAAACCGTTCTATAGCAGCCTCTGTTGATATTATTCTCCAGAAATAATCTTTCATATCCTTTATCATTTGTCAAGATCACGAGTAATTTTCTAATTACTGTTGTTTTTTCTTTTTCTTAAGGAAGAAGATGATTACCTGTTTGATAAAGGGGAAGTCAATTTTTGGGCAGAGAAGTTGACTCATGTCAGACAACTTAGTAAGCACCTTTTACAGCTTGTATCACTGACTCATATAACTTTAGCAGATCACAGAGAACTTGATCGACTGTCAAGAATAGCACTGGAACAAGCCCAGCTCGTTGGACACCACCTTAGAGCACTACCTCCAGCTCCAGAATTTTCCAGATCTGCGGAATTTACAAGATTGGCTATTCAAAATGAGAGAATATCGGTCTACCTTAAAATACTAAATCTGCTGAAGTCTGATGACTTCAGCAAAAATGAAACTCTGGAAAAGTAAGTTTACTAAAAGTTCATCCTCAGGAAGCTGCACAGACATTACTGGACAGGACATTACTGAATTCTAATGATGCTGGAGGAATAAGGGGTTGCTGTAATGACTCTGGTAAACCTGCAACAAACTATTCAATATTCAGGCACAATTCACATCTTTTATATATGAGTCCATTCATTATTTTTTTTGTTGGTCAGATGTGCTGTGAGACACTGTTTCTTTTACATGCATTTGCTAATTTCACTCAGCTGAGCACGGTTTATTATAGCTACTGTAGGAAGTAAAGCAGCTAAAGCTAATATTTTCCATTCATCCAGGTGCAGGCCACCTGTAGTTGTGTTACGTTTTATCCCACATTTTTACCTCTTGTATTTTAATACCAAGAAAAAGTTGTTTGTGGGTTTGGTTTTTTTTTTTTTCTTCTCTCCTTTCAGGATGTACAATGGTAGTTATTAAATTAATGGGGTATTTTTTAAATTTCATTTTAAGTGTTTTGAAAATAAAATAAACCTTGGCTTCATGATGATTTTTAGACAGGATTTTAAATTTTACTGCATTTTCCTCTGGAGGAAGGCGAGGATTCTCACTTTGGTTGTAATTCTTTTTTGCACATACAGCGAGGAGTTCTGCGTGACTGTCTTTTTCCTGTAAATCTACTTTTTTAAAGAAGTATAAACTACTTTTGTACTGTTGGTCTAAAACGAAGTGTGCTGTGTTCAAAACGAAGCAGCTGTTCCATGGTGAACAAAACTGTTTCATCTTTACTTCAAAACACCTTGTTCTGCAAGCAGTCTTGGAAAACAAGGTTTTGCTCAGTGGTTAGCGTGAATCTTGGCTGGCAGGTTTTAGGAGATTCTGTCCCTAGTGCTGAGGTGAGGCAGCTGCGGGGAAGATAACTGAGTGCTCAACACAGTCACCGAAACACAGAAAAATGTTTGTTGTGCTTTGCAAACGCCTGTTTCTGGGAACTTTATTTGGGTTTCACTGTGAAAATGAGACATTGAAAATAAATATTTACTTTAAGAAGGGTATGTTAACGTTCCTTTTGCCACGGGCTGTGACTTCAAGTTTGGCTGTGGCAAAGCTGCGCACAGCCGAAACAAAAGTCTGCCTCGGTGTACGCTGTTATTTCAGCCTCCTTGGAAGGGCAACCTGTCCGGTAACCCACTGTTGGCTTTCAGTCCCCTCACGCAGTCGCCTTTTAGCTCACTCGGTTTTGTCCGGCCGCCGCGGCGCAGTGCCGCAACGGGACCTCCGCGTCCGGCGGCGTGCGCCCAGCAGGTGGCGCTGCCGCACCGCCGTACACGCCCGGCCCGGCTCGGCTCGGGACCCCTTCGTGCCACGGCCCGCCCGGCCTGGCCTCGCTCGCCACGGCACGCCTCCAGCTCGCCACAGCATGCCTTCGCCTCGCCACAGGGTCTGGGTGAAGCTCGCCCGGGCAAGGCGCAGGCCCGCGCCGCTCACCCTGGCTGGGTGCTGCGGTGCCCGATGGCCAATGGCTCCCGGCTTCTCGAGTTTACATAGAATCTATAAATCGAGTTAAGTTTGTGGATTAGGTTTAGTGGACACCTGAAAGCGGCACAAGACAAAGTTGCTACTGAAAAACCCCAAGAAACTCAGCTTACAGCTCTTTAAGCTTTTGTCTTTAAGTTTCCAGGGTTGAGGGGTACTTCACATAAGTAATTTACAGTGAAACGTGGGACTTCAGCAGGCACAAGGGAAACGCTGGAACCTGCAATGAAGAGACGCTTGGCGCAACTCACGTTATACCCGTCCTAACAAGCCCATGCTGGGAGTTAGGCTAAAAGTTAATGCGTTTGCATCTGTTTGGAGCTCCAGGGGAAAAGAACAACCCAGGCTGTGTCTGGAAGCCACTCTTAATTCACAGCTGTTGGGTTTGCCACACCTTTCCAACACTGTCGAACTAGTGTAGCAACAGCTTTTGTTTTAGAAAACAAACAGAACTTTGTGTGTGGTGGTATCAGAATTACAGTATGGTTGCACGACCTTGCATGTGACTCTAGTTAGTGTAAGGCTTCCTAGAAACATTGGCGCTTTAGGGTTTTTTTATTGGGTAGAATTAAAAATGCATATGCATGTATATATTCAATATCCAAAAAATGGATAAATGGGAGGCGGGTAACGGCATAGTAGTAGATCCAGAGTGTCCATAAAACTTAAGTAACTGCGTGAAGCCTTGAGGACTTGGTTAATCGGTAAGCCAAATGGTTGGAAAACTCGGTCTCTTCCTTATCGTGGTTTTAAAATGCAGCTGAAACCTCTGTCGTTCTGCCTTCGTTTATAGAGAGCAAACAAAAAATTGTATCAGCAGACCTACATTTCACCAGACACCGCTAGTGACTTGAGTTACTGTGTAACTACTCAATCCAGAACCTTTAAACTCTTGGGCAGCAATTGCAGAAGAAGGTTGGCAAAACCTGACGCTGGAGTACTTATCTGCCGTGTGTTTGATCAAAGTCGGTTTATCAAAGTATTCCTGCAAATGACGATAACGCATCGCTCCTTGCACGGTTATCGTCCTACACTGTTTTGCTGGGTTCACTGCCGAGCTGCCGGGCCTGCTTTTAAAGGGTGGGTTTTATCACAGAAATGCTTGGAGTGAGTTTGATCTTGGGTCCGTACGCAAGCGAACCCGAGCAGGGGCAGGGAGGAGGTTGTGGGATACGATGTCCCGCGTTAGCCCGTGTCCAAGGCGCGGCTCCTTGTCGCTCGGCCAGGAGCGGGAAAGGACAGGAGGGATGTCTCTCTCTCTCTGTCCCAGCACGCCCGCGGGAGGTGAATGGGCACTAGGGGGAGGCCGAGCCCCGCGCAGCCGCCTCGGCGCTGGCGCCCGCCCCGGTGCGGTGAGGTGCGGTGCGGTGCGGCGCGGCGCGGCCCCTCCCGCCGGCCGTGCGCGGCTGCCGCCGGGGGAAGGGTCGGGCCGGGAGCGGGGCTGGCCGCCCGCTTCCCAAAGCGACCGGCGACAGGGGCACTTGTCTAAGTGAAATGCCTGGGTACAGGACGAAGCGAGGTTCGGGCTTTTTATTCCCCAGCTCCTCGTCTTTCCCGGGCGCGTTGTCGGTGTCCGTTGGGACGCTCGGCCCTAGCTTGAGCGCCGGGCTCCTTTCCCCGTGGGTGGCGGCTCACAGGCGGCTCCCCCGCGCAGCAGCCGGGCCCGGGCTGCCGGGGCTGCGCCCGGCGGGTGCTGCCTGCCGCCCCCCCGCCGCGGCCTCGGGGGAGGAGGGAGGGGAACCAAATGGAAGCGCGAGCAGCATGGCGGCGGGGAGGCTCAGTGTGAGAACCCGACTCCCAAGTGCTCTCTCTATTGGCGGCCCCTCCGCCCCCTTCCCGCGAGTTGCTTTCCTTTGCAAATGCGTTTTCAAAGTGCAGGGCTCCCGCTGACGTGGTCAGATTTGCACCCTTGGATTTCCAGGGGCTGACATCCCGGCTCGGAAGCTAAAGAGGATCAAACGCCTCTGCTGGCTTTAAAAGCAATAAAACTTTACACGTCCGTTCNGCCAGGAGCGGGAAAGGACAGGAGGGATGTCTCTCTCTCTCTGTCCCAGCACGCCCGCGGGAGGTGAATGGGCACTAGGGGGAGGCCGAGCCCCGCGCAGCCGCCTCGGCGCTGGCGCCCGCCCCGGTGCGGTGAGGTGCGGTGCGGTGCGGCGCGGCGCGGCCCCTCCCGCCGGCCGTGCGCGGCTGCCGCCGGGGGAAGGGTCGGGCCGGGAGCGGGGCTGGCCGCCCGCTTCCCAAAGCGACCGGCGACAGGGGCACTTGTCTAAGTGAAATGCCTGGGTACAGGACGAAGCGAGGTTCGGGCTTTTTATTCCCCAGCTCCTCGTCTTTCCCGGGCGCGTTGTCGGTGTCCGTTGGGACGCTCGGCCCTAGCTTGAGCGCCGGGCTCCTTTCCCCGTGGGTGGCGGCTCACAGGCGGCCCCCCCGCGCAGCAGCCGGGCCCGGGCTGCCGGGGCGGCGCCCGGCGGGTGCTGCCTGCCGCCCCCCCGCCGCGGCCTCGGGGGAGGAGGGAGGGGAACCAAATGGAAGCGCGAGCAGCATGGCGGCGGGGAGGCTCAGTGTGAGAACCCGACTCCCAAGTGCTCTCTCTATTGGCGGCCCCTCCGCCCCCTTCCCGCGAGTTGCTTTCCTTTGCAAATGCGTTTTCAAAGTGCAGGGCTCCCGCTGACGTGGTCAGATTTGCACCCTTGGATTTCCAGGGGCTGACATCCCGGCTCGGAAGCTAAAGAGGATCAAACGCCTCTGCTGGCTTTAAAAGCAATAAAACTTTACGCGTCCGTTCCTTTTCCCCTTCCCATTTGTCCCGCGGCTGAGAAAACGCGGGAGGGCACGGGGAGTACAGAGCCGCTGCCTCCGCCGCCTTTCCCACGTCGTGTTTGCGCAGCCTTATCGGCATGGGGGGGGGGGGGGGGGGGGGTGTTTTACACGGCGGCTCCCTTAGCCGGCAGCCTGCTCCCGGCACGGGGAAGGAGCCCCGCCGCCAGGGACCCGCCGCCGCTTTTTTTTGTTTCCCGGGGGCGGTGAAGCAACCCGGGACGACTCCCGAGGGCGGCGGCGGGGGCTCGGCAAAAGGCTGGCGCAGCCTGACGGGTCATAAGACCTTGTGGCTGCCGGGCCGCGGCGGGGGGTGAAGCGTGGGAGGGAGGGAGGGGTGCGGGGAGGGGGTGGGTGTCGCGTATCACGCCGGCCGCTGCAGCGCTAACGCCGCGTGTCCTCCGCGCCTGCCCGCCAACCTCGCACTAACACAAACTCCCCAAAAGAAAGGCGAAGCGGCGGGGCGCGCAGCCCGTGCGCAG